>CM035434.1:7612334-7819834 GCA_020310875.1 Ceratopteris richardii
GCACTTTACTCTCTGACAGATATCTCACAGAGTATGAATGATTTGAATAAGATATTTTGAGACAGTGAAGGTAGATGCCAAGGGCTTTCCAACAAGACAAAAAATCACGCAATTTGGATATGTTTTGGTCGGGAAACTGAACCGGCCAAAATAGACTACCTATCTACACAGGTATACTAGAAAACTAGACTTCACTCTTTCACTCATATCTCACAAAGTACATAATCTTTCAAGGAGATATTTGATATGCAGAAGGTACACAAGTTAAGCTTTACAATGAATGTTTAAACGCACAAAATGGTTACATATGCACTGAGATATCAGCTCTGCAACAGAGCTGTGTACAAACTAACGTGCAGCTAGAAGGAGTCTAAGGGAAAACCAAAATGACAAAATGGCTAGATCCGACTACTGGGAGCTCTTGCCTCTTTCTCTCCTTGTTTTGAATGTGCTCCCACTTCACTTTTATAACCAATGAGCATGTGAAGAAGTTTGTGCCTCCTTCTTAACTCACCACTTTCTCCACTACATGCTACTAACTACAAGGCAAGATATTGTATCTCTTACTCATCATGAATTTTGACTAGACTTTTTCTTTTATTATTTTTTCCTTTTTTCCTCCACTTTTTTCTTTATCTTTATAGTTGGTAAATTTATCGAAGCATGGCTCATATGAAAATGAGCTTGTACATTTATCTTCAACACTCCCCCTCAAGCTCATTTGGGAGTTATCTTCATCCATGTCCTTCAAATTTATTGCATCCTTGAAACCTTTGAGATTAGAAGCATCCAAGAACTTTGTAAACATATCTGCAACCTGCTCTTTGGTTCTGATGAACTTTACCTCCACATCTTTGCTCAGCAATTTCTCCCTTACATAGTGGTCGTGGACCTCTATGTGCTTGCTCCTTGCATGAAACATAGGATTGCTTGCCAAGTAAATACTTGACATGTTATCACCGTATATAGGGATGGTTCCAACTTGCACTCCAAGATCAGCCAAAAGCTTTTTAATCCACATTGCTTCACATGTGGCAAAAGCTAATCCTCTATATTCAGCCTCCATAGATGAAAGTGCAACAGTAGGTTGTTTCTTTGAGCTCCACGTGATAGGTTTGCTTCCTATCATGGACACATAACCTGAGATTGATCTTCTATCTTCCTTTGAGCCTGCCCAATTAGCATCACTAAAGCCTTTGACCTAAAATTCTTCATCAAACTTGTAAAACAAAGCATGATTAATTGTATGCTTTATGTATCTCAACACTCTCTTGGCTGAATTTAAGTGTTCACTTGTCGGGGCTTGCATAAACTGAGAAAGTACACCAACAACATAAGACAAATCAGGTCTTGTAATGTTTGCATAGATCAATGATCCTACAATGCTTCTGTATGTTGTTACATCTTCCAAAGGTTCTCCATCATTTGAACAAGTCTTTGTATTTGTGTCCATGGGTTGAGTGAGTGGTTTGCATTCACTCATTCCAAATCTGAAAAGAACATCCAACAAGTACTTCCTTTGCATCAAGTAGATGCCACTCTTTCCATAAACAACTTCAATTCCTAAAAAATATTTCAGCTCTCCAAGATCTGAAATTTTAAACTCCTTACCAAGCTTCCTTTTGATATCTTTAATCCCTGTAACATCATTTCTTGTTATGATGAGGTCATCGACATATATGCAAATATATACCTCTCTATTTTCTTCCTTCTCCATGTACAACAAAGGATCTGCACTACTTGGTTTGTATCCACACTTAGTTAGATACTCTACCAATCTCTGATTCCATGCTCTTGGTGCTTGCTTCAAGCCATAAAGTGCCTTCTTCAACCTGCAAACAAAATCTGGACGGTTTTCATCTTCAAATCCAATCGGTTGACTCATGTATACCTCTTCTTGTAGTTCTCCATTAAGAAAAGCATTTTTTATGTTGAGTTGATATAATGGCTATCTCCTTGAAGCACCAATTGCCTTTAAGGTTCGGATAGTTCCCATCTTTGCAACGGGGCTGAACACTTGATCATAATCTATGCCTTGTGTTTGTTTAAATCCTTTGGCAACTAATCTAGCTTTATATCTAGCTAGTGAACCATCATCATTCCTCTTTACTTTAAACACCCATTTGTTTGGAACAATCTTCATACCTTCTTTCCTTGGCACTAGCTCCCATGTGTGATTATCTTTGAGAGCTTTGATCTCCTCTTTCATTGCTTGCTTCCATTTCTTTTGTGTGCAAGCTTCTTCATATGTCTCAGGCTCTTTGTCTTTGATAACCTGCATCATGTATGCAAAATGTGTCGCCATAAAACTATCATAACTCAACCTTTGAGTTGGATACCTTGTCCTTGAAGATCTTCTTTCATTGCCTTTAGAGAGTTGCTTCTTTAACCTATTTAGCTTTACCATCAGAGTGATTACCTCTTCATATTCTTCTTCACTTGCATCTACCTCACTGTTTGGAGTAGCACTTGCATCTTTGGCTCTACTATGAGCTGAATTTGGAGACAAAGAATGGCTCCCCCTCCATGTTGAACATTCTTCATTTGATGTAGATGCCTCTGGACCTGAAGCCTTTGTGCTTGATTGTTGAACTTCTCTTTGATTTGTTCCTGCATAATCATCACAATCTTCTTCAAGAATCTTTTCCTTTCCTTTATCTTCATACCATGGTCTTAGTTCATCAAAGACCACATTTTGCGAGACTCTTAATTCCTTTGTTCTAAGGTTGTAACACTTGTATCCTTTTTGCTTCGTCGAGTAGCCGATGAAAATGCATTTTTCTGATCTTGGTTCCATCTTTGTTCTAACTTCTTGTGGAATGTGAACAAAGCAAACACATCCAAAAACTTTGAGGTGTGTAAGATCAGGTTTCTTACCGGAATATACCTCTTCTCGAGTCAAGTGATGTATTCCCGATGTTGTGCACCTATTCATCAAGTAAATGGCGGTTGTGGTAGCTTCAGCCCAATAGTACAATGGTACCTTCATCTCGTTGAGCATGCATCTTGCAATTTCAGCAATTTGCCTATTTTTCCTCTCAGCTACTCCATTTTGTTGTGGTGTATACCTACAAGTGAATTGCCTTTTGATCCCATTCTCTTGTAGAAAATATGAAAATGCTTTGGAGAAGTATTCTCCTCCATCATCGGACCTTAAGGTTTTGATAGACCTTCCTGTTTCCTTTTCAACTTCAACTTTGAATCTTTTGAATATAGAAAACACCTCTGATTTTTGCTTCATACAAAACAGCCATACCTTTCTTGAGTGATCATGAATGAAGGTGACAAAAAATCTATTACCAGCCATTGATGCCTCTTGGGTTGGTCCCCATACATCCGTATGTATCAAGTCGAAGACATTTGGAGCCACATAATTGCTCCTCTTGAATGGCTGCCTCATTTGTTTTCCTAGTTGACAAGCTTCACATAACTCATGTAGTCCAATGCTATTAAATTTTGGAAGACCTCTTACCATTTCATGTTTGCTCATGTCCTTCATCTTTGGAATGTTGATGTGTCCTATTCTTTTGTGGCATAAGTCCAGCTCTGAAATCTTCTTGTTCCCACATTGAATGTACATGACCTTTCCATGTGGATGTTGGACATCGAAAGTGAACATCCTTCCTTCTCTTCTACCTCAAGCAATGGCCTTGAAGCCTTCTTTTGGATTCTTTATGAAGCACCCATTCTCATTGAATATGACATGATAACCCTTCTCTACCATTTGTCCTACTGAAATCAAGTTCTTTGAAATTGTAGGAACATGAAGAACATTAGATAGTACCTTTGCTCTGCTTGTATCTCCAAGCCTTATATCTCCAATGTGTTCAATCATGTGTTGAGTATCATCACCTGTTTCAACACATCCTTTTCCACTTGGTACCTGTAGATTAGTGAACAAACTTCCTTGGCATGACATATGGTTACTACAACCTGAATCAATGTACCATTTTTTGTCATCTTCACAAGAGCTTCTATACTCATGTATCATTGCAAGTAGTGTGTCCTTGCTTCCTTCACTTGAGGTGCTTGCATAGTTGCTTTGGTTCCTTCGATTGTCTCCATTTGGTCTTCCATTCTTCAGCCAATAATCACTAGCATAGTGTCCTACTTTACCACAATGATAGAATGTTATACCTTTATGAGAATTGTAGGAGCTTCGGCCTCTTCCTCTACTTCTACCTCGACCTCTTCCTTGTGTGTTGGCATTTGATGCATCCTTGTTGTCTTCCGAATTGTTTTGATTGTAGTTGGAGTGGTTGTGACCTCTTCCTTTTCCTCTTGAGCCTCCTCTTGAGTTTCTTCCTTTACCTCGACCTGCATATAACATTTGGTTGTGGCTGTCCTTTCCTTTGGGACCACCGAAGCTAAGCTCTTTTGTGACAAGATGAGGGATTAGTTGTTCAAAACCTGGATATACATCTTTCAAGTTAATGGAAGTTATAAAAGGCTTCCATCTTTCATCTTCTCTCAAGCCCTTGATAGTGTAACACACAAGATCTTTGTCTTCAACCGTTGTGCCAATAGAAGTTAAAGCATCGCTTAGCTCCTTAATCTTCAAAGTATATTCAGCTATGGATTGACTCGAATTTTTCTTGATTGTGTTCAACTCATTCTTGAGTTGAAGCTTCCTAGCTTTGGTATTTGTTGAATACATCCTTTCAAGAGCTTCCCAAGCATCCTTAGCTTTCTCTAGATGTTGAATATGACCTACCATGGCATTAGAACATGACTCTCCTATTTCTCTCTTCCCATTCTTTTGCTTGCCTCTTTTGGACTTCGGTGGCCATAGCTTGATTGATTTGAGGTTGAGCATCATCGCCGCTCACAATACCCCATAAGCCTTTGCCCATTAGGTAGTTTGTCATTCTAAACTTCCACACGGGATAGTTGTCCTTGTCCAACTTCTCTACTTGTTGACCCAAGTCAGCCATTGAAGAGTATCAAAGACTTTGAGAGTTACCTCGAATAGTTATAGTCCTTTGCTCTTGCGTTTGTGAAGCTCCTTCTTGTTCTGTAGCTCCTCTTTTGCTTTGCTTCACCTCCAGCTCTGTTGATGAAGCTTCAACACCAAGTTTTCTCTGATACCAACTATTGAGAACAAGTTCTCCTATGCGCAACGGAAGTTTGTAGTGATCCCTTGTATGTCCAGCACTTGGACAAACATCTGCACCTTAGATAGCTTGCTGCTCTCAACACAAAACTCAAATGGACTTGATGCTTTAGTCAATCAAAGTAGACAAAGAGAGCTTTCTAACAAGCTATAAATGACTTAATGTGGACAAGTTTTGATTAGGGAACACAACTGTCAAAGATGAACTACCTGTCCACACAGGTATGCTGAAGAACTGAGCTTCACTCTTAGACTCATGGCTCTCTGAATGTATACCCTTTGAGAAAGCTATTTGGTACAAAGAAAGTAGACACAAATAGCTTTCCAACAAGCTAAAAATCAAGTAATTTGGATGAGTTTTGATTAGGAAAATCAACTCATCAAGATAGACCTCCTACACACATAAGTACATTGTAAAACTGGACTTTACTCTCTGATAGATATCTCACGGAGTATGAATGATCTGAATGATATATTTGAGACAATGAAAATAGATGCCAAGGGCTTTCCAACAAGACAAAAATCATGAAATTTGGATATGTTTTGGTTGGGAAAATTAATCGAACCAAATAGACTACCTATCTATACAGGTATACTAAAAATCTAGACTTCACTATTTCATTGATATCTCACAAACTACATAAGCTTTCAAAGAGATATTTGATATAAAAAAGTACATGATATAAGCTTTCCAATGAATGTTTAAACGCACAAAATGGTTACATATGCAGTGAGATATGAGCTCTGCAACAGAGCTGTGTACAAACTGACGTGCAGCTGGAAGGAGTCTAAGGGAAAACCAAAATGACAAAATGGCTAGATCCGACTACTGGGAGCTCTTGCCTCTTTCTCTCCTTGTTTTGAATGTGCTCCCACTTCACTTTTATAACCAATGAGCATGTGAACAAGTTTGTGCCTCCTTCTTAACTCACCACTTTCTCCACTACATGCTACTAACTACAAGGCAAGATATTGTATCTCTTACTCATCATGAATTTTGACTAGACTTTTTCTTTTATTATTTTTTTCCTTTTTTCCTCCACTTTTTTCTTTATCTTTATAGTTGGTGAATTTATCCAAGCATGGATCATATGAAAATGAGCTTGTACATTTATCTTCAACAATATATATATATATATATATATATATATATATATATATATATATATATATATATATATATATATATATATATATATATATATATATATATATATATATATATATATATATATATATATATATATATATATATATATATATATATATTATTGTTGGAGCAGGGCAATCATTAATTGATGATTACAATGAAGATTGAAGAGTGAAGATGAAGAAAAGAACAAAGAATGGAGCATGAAGGAAAGAGGAGAATCAGAGAACAGTGATTTGTATATACGTGTACATTAAGCATGTACTTAGTTCACTTATACCTTTGTAATGGTGACAAGTTTGTACATATATGCCTATATATACTAGTATAGAGTCGGGACACATATGTGAGAAGAGATAAAGATAAACATATGTGATGAGTGTATGAGATTCATCAATCAGATGTTTCCATGTGAATAGAAGAAAACTTTTGAAATCTATGTCGCGATCGTTTCTGCATCTCTGCTTTTGTGTTTGATCATTTCAAGAATCATTTTGTAGATCTCTAATTCACAAGTTAATGCATCTATGGCCAAGATTTGAGAGTCTAAATTTAATCAGGTTGAGAGAATTGTAAGTAGGAAAATCTATGTGTGAAGAAGTGATAAGTGTCTTCTGAAACATGCACAATCTTGATGATCAAACAATTGATCAGATCTCAGTGCATAGTGTAACCTTTTACACAAATGAGGAGTCAAAATCTAAGTTTGAAGGTAAGCCATCTAGATCTAAAAGTGTTTCATTAAACGGGTTATATTTTGTGAGAATCAATTGTTTAAAGTTGCATATATAAAAGTCGCCTATAGAAAGTACTTGTTTCACACATAGGTTTACTTATTGAAGTGAATCTAAAGTTTTCTAAGATCTTTTGGAGAACTTTAACTTGGAATAGCTGTGCAAACTCTACAACAGTATTGTATCAATTTTTCATAGAAAAGTTTAATTATTTCGTCAGTCAATGAGTGAATTTTGTGAGGCAGACTTTTCTCAGTGAAGCTAGTTTTCATAGAGAAGCTAAGTGTTCATATTTTGATAAAAGATTTCATAATTGATGAAAGTTTTGAGCTATACTTGACATAGAGGTGTTCTAAACTCAAGTGTAGCTTGTCGTTTGGAGATTAATCATCTCCATTAGTGGTATCAGAGCAGGAATAATCAAGTCTCAAGAAAAGGAAGACCCCAATTGCTATAGATATACAAAATTCAACATTTGAAGACTCGAAAGGACAAGGTGTGAAGGAAAATCTAAAGGGAGACACACAAGAGAAATCAAAAGGATCAGAAGGATTAAATCTCAAGGCTAAGGTACATTCATTACTTATGAGGTTGAAGGTTTGAATGTACAGGTGAAGAAAGGATGGGACATAGTCTCCCAATTGAGAAGTTGGACAAAGAGAACTATCCAGCTTGGTCTATGAGGATGGAAGCTCATCTTATGAGAAAATATTTGATAGGATATATTATAGGAGAAGAAGAAAAGCCCTAATTTATAGATCCTAGTGTTCCTACTACGGAACAACTTGTAGACTTAAAGGTTTGGTCGAAGAAGGATACTCAAACAAGGAGCATAATTTATATGGTAGTAAATGATTACTTGCTTCCTCACATTTTGGGACTTGAAAGTGCAAGTGATATAAGGAATTCTTTGGAGGAGAATTTTTAGAATACAATAAAGTCAAGGAATGCATCACTATGGGCAAAGTTTACCACATTCAAGAAGAAGGCCTCATAGTCAATATCTGACTATGTGACAAAGATGAAAGACATTGCTGATTCTTTAGGTGTAGTTGATGAGGACATATATATATATATATATATATATATATATATATATATATATATATATATATATATATATATATATATATATATATATATATATATATATATATATATATATATATATATATATATATATATATATATATATATATATATATATATATATATATATATATATATGAAAGACATTGCTGATTCTTTAGGTGTAGTTGATGAAGACATATATATATATATATATATATATATATATATATATATATATATATATATATATATATATATATATATATATATATATATATATATATATATATATATATATATATGTGTGTGTGTGTGTGTGTTTGGAAAGATGGATGGATGCTCCGAGAGACTGAGTAGGTACTTCTACTCCTGCTTTGTACCAGCCCTCTTTTGCTTCGAACTTGATAAGTAGACCTTCTTGGCTTTCCAATAACACCAAAAAATGGCCTATGTACTTTGGAAGTGATATGTGTAATGATTGAACCAAAACAGATAACTTTGAAGTTCACAAACTCAAGAAAACCTTCTATTTATGTCTTGACACCTACTGAATGTTTTACTCAATGTGACCAGCACAGTAGAAATTGATAAAATTCCTTCTAGGGGTATTTAATTAGCTTATTAAGCTACCATTTGCAAGTGGAATTATGTAAAAAGATAAACTACGCTAAGAGAAATCAATTTAGCAAGTTTAGTTATACCCCCGACTTTTTAGGACTGTAGCAAAAAATGACTAGAGTTCACTTCGATGCAGATTTCTATAAAATGGCTGAAAATAATTACTTCAAACTTTGATAGCATGTAGAGGATATTAGGCTGAATCCAACAAGCTTTGAATCACTGAATTTGGTGAAGAATTGACCGAGATATGCCCTTGACAAGTTGCCAGACTTTTGAGTAGACTAACAGAGAACTTAGAGATGAATGATGTAAATGTATCTATTAATGAACACTTGTATACAATCCCATTGGCATGAACAACATTGCCTAATGGTGTAGAGAGGTGTAGGCTACAGTATAGTCCTCACACACTCAAAATCAATAGAATGAGGCTCGGGAATGATCTCTCTTCTCGCGACTTTTCATGTTCACTTTTTATATGTAATGAACAAAGATTTGAATTCAAATTCAAATTTTGGCTCCCTATGATCAAGCTCCTAAATGCTTGGAGATATTCGTTCAATCAAATGAACTACTTTTTCCACGACTCACTTTGGTAGGTGATTACAAAATATTCTAAGTCAATTTGACTTTTACAATGAGGTAAAGTGGTAATTAACTACTAGCATATGTTCCTATGCTTCTTCATATATGTGTAGACTTTAATGCATCCTTTGAGCCAAATGTGTAGGCTTGCAAATTACACCAATAGCTCCCCCTCAAGCCAAACATTTTGGCTTAAGTCTTCATTTTCAATTTTCAAGTATATCCTGCAATCCAATCATGGATTTGAACCTGCAAAGTTTTGTTCCATCCAATGCTTTAGTCAACAAATCTGCACATTGCATGTTTGTTGATACATAGGTAAGTTGAATGTCCTTGCTTATCAATTTCTCTCTCACATAATGGTAATGGACCTCTATGTGTTTGGTCCTAGCATGATAGATAGGATTGGTTGTAAGGTGAAGAGAACTTGTATTATCTCCAAAGATTATTGGAGACCTAGTATATAAGCCCAATTATGTATACAAAAGCTTAATCCAAATTGCTTCTTGTGTGGAATTAGCTAGTCCTCTATACTCTGCCTCTGTGGAAGACAAAGCAACAATAGGTTGCTTCTTTGAAGACCATGAAATTGGTTTGTCACCTGCAAAGGAAATATATCCAGAAGTGCTCCTCCTATCATCCTTGCATCCTACCCAATCTGCATCTGAATAAATTTTGATATCAATATCTAAAGTGTAAGGAAAATACAAACCATGGTTCTGTGTACCCTTGAGATACTTCAAGATTCTCTTGGCAGCCTCTAAGTGAGGTATCCTTGGCTTGTGCATAAAATGACTTAGCACACTTACTCCATATGCAATATCAATTCTTGTAAGAGTAGCATAGTTCAAGCTACCCACCATACTTTGATAACCTGTAATGTCTTTGACTTCATCACCTTCATGGGCACTTAGCTTTAGGTTTACCTCCATTGGAGTGCTTGCTAGTTTAGCATACTGCAAGTGAAACTTCTTCAACATATCCTGTACATATTTTTTGTGATTAATATATATTCCTGAATTAGTGTAAACTAATTCAAGCCCTAGAAAATACTTCAATAAACCAAGATCATTGATCTTGAACTCCTTCATCATCTGGCTTTTGGTATACCTGATTCCATTGACATCATTACTTGTAATGATGATGTCAGCAACATAAACACAGAGATATATTACCTCTGAATTACTTCTCTTAATGAACAGAGAAGTGTCAGCCTTGCTCATGACAAAACCTTGGTCTTGCAGGTATGTAGTTAACCTGTAGTTCCATCCCCTAGGTGCCTGCTTCCATCCATATAATGCCTTTTTTAATTTTCAAACATAAGTTACCTTCTAAGGGTCCTCATAGCCAGGAGGTTGTGACATATAAACTTCTTTTGAAATCCATCCATTCAAGAAAGCATTCTTGACATCCAATTGGTACATGTTCCAATTCTTTGATGCAGCCACACTTACCAACACTCTGATTGTGGGATCAATGCAAAATATAAATCTAGGTTCATGTGTCAATAGAATCCATTTGTGGAGAGAAACGATTGGTATAATCTCGTAGGAATATTGATTTCATGAATGAGAGCATAGTAAAAATCTTCAAAGTGGAAACAAATGCTACAAATCATAAATTTCGACGTTGATGGTGTTCTATGTATTGCTCCATAAAAAGATTTATATGTGAAAAGTGTGAATATCAAAAGGATTGTGTTATTATCCAACTTCACCTAATATTCTAAGCATAGGTATGTGTCTACGTGATGTTTGTGGATAATAGAGTGTGAAGATACCAATTGATCATTCCAAGTTGTAGGTGCCTGTTTAAAACCATATACTATTTTTCTTAGCTTGAAAAAAACTTTGGATAATTTTTTTGATATATTTAGGTAGTGATATGTGTGAACACACTAGGACCACTAGGGCACTTTTTTCCCTCTTTAGGAGTTTTTTTTTTCCCGGCTTGTATATACGCCTATTGCCCTAATGCCTTGTGCTGTTCGCTTGCTTCCCTAGAGGTCTAACTCGAAGAATTGGTATCAGAGTAGGTCGTCGCTTCATCTAGGGTGCCATCGAAACTCCTCCGTTTGCAGTCTCTAAATCGCACGAATTTTGGTGAGCATACTCAGCGTGTTTTTGAGATCAAAACAGCTTTGCTATGTGGTGCCAAAATCGCGATCTGAGCTCGTTTCGGCCTTCGAATGCACTATCACAGTGCTTGTGCAGGCTATTTCGTCTTTTTATGCCAAAGCTATATACCAGTTTCTGGTCGCCAGTTTAAGCGTTTCGAAGTCTGCTACAGGTTTAGCAGAACTCGTCTCGGCAGTTCCCTTCAACTTTTTGAGATACACTCCATCTTTTGCATCAAGGAATTTTAGTTACCGGCCATGGCTGAAAGTAGTGATGTATTTCGCATGTTGGCTGTTGAGGATAAGTTGGATGGTACCAACTACCTGTTGTGGGCTTATATGATGCGACATGTATTGGTTGCAAAAGGACTATGGAACATTGTGCATGGTGTTGAAAAAGGTCCTATCACACCTGCAACTATTACAATAGCAGGTACAGAAGCTGATGCAAAAGGTGTCGAAGATGATGATATTTTGCATATTCCTATTTGTACTACGGTTTCTACTGCACGTATTGCGGAGCAGATTCATTGGGATGACAGAGATGCCTAGGCACATGCATTGATAGCTTTGTCTGTCAAATGTGCCATTATTCCTCACATACGCTCTTGTAGAACAGCTAAGGATGCTTGGGATATAGTTACCACATTGTACCAAGCTAGGAATGAGGCTCATGTTGCTTACCTCCGAAAATAGTTTGAGAGTGAGCACATGACTGAGTGTGATTCTATGGATAGTTTCCTAATGAAGATCAAAGACTTGAAGGAACAGTTGATTTTTGTTGATGAGGTTATACCAGATAGCTCACTTGTGCAGACCGTTCTGAATGGTCTTCCTAATTCATATCAGAGTTTTGCTTCTACTTTTTGGTTGATGATGAAAGGCAATCCAAATGCCTTGTCATTTGAGGAGTTAGTCTCTGTTCTGTTGCAGGAATATCAGTCCAGGCAGAACAGGTCCATTATGCGTGTTGTAGATCAAGCTTTCCTGGCTAGTCAGAAGGGCAAAGGAAAATGGAGCTCTTCTACTAGTAAGCAGAAAATTGTAAATGATGCACATTCGAAGAACCAAGACAAAGATGAGAAAAAATCAGAAAAGCACAAATTGTTTTGTAAGTACTGTAAAGGGAATGATCATATTATAAAGAACTGTCCAAAATTGGCTGCGAAAGAGGCAAAGAAGAAAGGTGCTGGAATGGTTGTTGCAGAAGCCTCTACACCAAAAACGGAGTCTGCTAATCTTGTGCAGGAAGAAGAATGGGCGTTTACTACTATTTGCAGTTTTGACCCATCTTCTCATAAAAAGTGCATGTCCGTAGTAGACTCAGATGTTTGGTATTTTGACAGTGGGGCAACCAAACATATTACCTTGCATCGCAGTTTCTTCTCTTCACTCGAGCCTGCCCCTACAGGGAATACTGTTACATGTGCCAACAACTCCTCTTATCCTGTTATGGGAGTTGGTAAGATCATTTGACTATTGCTGATGGTAGTTCTTTCACTTTGTCAGATGCTTTATTTGTGCCAAGGATAAAAAAAGAACCTATTATCAGTTTCTGCATTAGCCCAGATTAGCTTGGTTGTGAAATTTATTGATGACAGGTGTACAGTTCATGATCTATCGAATGGTGATGTGATTATTGCTTCTGGCATTTTATGTCGTGGGCTGTATAAGCTCATAGACTATGAAAGATCTGTAAATGATTTGGCATGTGTAGTAAATGATTCTCAGGCTATGTCAAATGCAAAGCTTTGGCATCCACGCTTTGGTCATTTGAATTTTGCTAGTTTGCTACGCCTGTAGAAATCTGAAATGGTGTCCTCTTTGCCCAAACTTGAGGCACTTTGAAAACATGTTTCTATAGGCTGTGTTTTGGGCTAAATGCAACATTTGTCCTTTCCAATAGATGGTTCAGTTTGGGCTACTCAGAAATTGCAGCTCGTACATAGTGATGTCTGTGGTCCTATACAGACACCTTCTTTTGGGAATTGTCTTTACTTCGTGAATTTCATCGATGATTTTTCCAGGCATGCATGGGTTTTGGCTGAAAATCTATCAGCATGTAAAATGGGCAACCTTCATTTTGATCAAGGGGGGGAATATATGTCTTCTCATTTGAATGCATTTCTGGCTGAACGTGGGATAAAACACCAGTGTACAGTGCCGTATACACCTCAACAGAATGGAGTTGCTGAATGAAAGAACAGGTCACTCATGGAGAGGGCGAGGTGTATGGTCAAGAGTCAAGCTTTACCACATAGTTTCTGGCTTGAGGCTATCATGTGTGCAGCATATGTACTGAACAGGTGTCCCACTAAAGCGCTGCAGTCTATCACTCCATATGAGGCTTGGCATGATTGCAAGCCATCTGTTGCTCATCTGCATGTTTTTGGTTGTTTGGCATATGCATTAGTGCCTGAACAACATCGTAGAAAATTGGATGATAAAGTAGTAAAATGTATTTTTGTTGGGTACAGTTTTGAAAGTAAAGGCTATCGTCTGTATCATCCATAGACTTAACGCATTTTGGTTAGCCATGATGTTGTTTTTGTGGAGGATGCTATTCAGCCATTGCTTTCATGTACTAAGGAGACATTTGTTAGCTCCAAAGACATGTATGATACTTTGCTGCCTTTTTTACAGGTGGATAGTCTAGTGCTGGTCCTAATGAGGCAACTTCTCAGCCTTTGCAGGTTTCATGTGATGATGCAGATCATTCCATTTCTGATGCAGATTTACATGATGCACTTATTGATGAGAGAGCTGATATTGAGCAGGCAAGAACTATGCCAAAATGGCTAGTGCAGACTTTGCGTGACAGCAAATTAGATGCACCTTTGTCATATCATACTCCTTCAGGCTCTCATAGTGCCTCTTTTGCATCAGATTGCTATGCTATGGCTACATCTAGTCACTATGATGAGAATGAGCCTGTTTCGTTTGATGAAAAAGCACAAAATTCAGAAAATTGGATGGCTGCTATGCAACGTGAATATGATGCAATAATGAAGAATGGTACTTGGTCTTTATGTGACTTGCCTCCTAGCAAGAAGGCCATTGGCACTAAGTGGGTATACAAGCTGAAGCATAAACCTGATGGTACAGTTGACAAGTATAAGGCAAGGCTTATTGCAAAGGGTTATGCGCAGGAAAGAGCCATTGATTTTGATGAGACCTTTGCACCTACATGCGGTATGACTATTGTTGGGAGCATTTGTGCACTTGCAGCCCATCGTGGTTGGAATGTACATGAGTTGGACATTAAAACTACATTTCTGAATGGTGACTTGCATGAAGAAGTGTATGTTTTTTAGCCCCGTGGCTTTGTGTAGAAAGGGCATGAAAACCAGGTGTGCAGGTTAAAGAAGGCATTATATGGTTTAAAGCAAGCACCTCATGCTTGGTATGAGAAGATACATGCCTACTTGATTGCACATGGTTTTGAGAACAGTCCAACTAAAAGCACCTTATATGCTAAGCGTGCTAATGATGTGCTTCTGATCATTGTTGTCTGCGTTGATGACATGCTGCTCACTGGTCCTATTGAGAAGCATATTGCTAATTTTAAGGCTGATTTGCATGCCTCATTTGAGATGTCTGATTTGGGGCATTTGCATCACTATTTGGGCATTCAGTTTATGCAAGTTGATGATTGAATGTCTTTGTGTCAAACAAAATATATGGACACATTATTGCAGCGTTTTGGCCTTGAAGACTGTAAGCCTATTGCCACTCCTATGGAGACAGGTTTATGATAGAGTCTTCATGATGCTGGAGATGCATTTGATGCTGTTCTCTATTAGCAGGCTGTTGGATGCTTGATTTACTTATGCATTACTTGGCCAGATATTCGGTTTGCTGTCTCACAGATGAGCACGTTTATGCATTGCCCAGGTGTCAAGCATTGGCAGGCGGTTAAGCGCATCTTTTGCTACTTGAGTGGTACTCGGCTACTTGGGTTGTTTTATCCCAAGGGGGGATCACTACCGCCATATTTGCACACTTTTTCTGACTAAGACTGGGCTGGTTGCTATGACACTCATGTGTCCACTAGTGGCTTTTGCTTCATGCTTGGTAGGTCACGTATATCTTGGTTGAGCAAGAAGCAGCCTACTCTGGTCACTTCCAGTTTTGAGGCTGAGTATAGGGCAGCTTTCACAGCTATTGTTAAGTGTGTGTGGCTCAGACGCCTTATGGCTGATTTGGGTGTTGGTCAGACTTTTGCCACCACCATCTTCACTGACAGTCAGAGTGCATTGGCATTTGCAAGGAACCCTGTGTTCCATGCTCGCACTAAGCACATTGAGGTGCATTATCATTATGTCAGGGAGAGGTTCTCTGTTGGGGAGATCAGCTTGGCATATGTGCCCACGCAGGAGAACATTGCAGAACTTTTCACGAAGGCTCTGCCTAGGGAGAAGTTTGAAGCTTTCTACAAAGCTTTGGGCTTACTTCCTTTTGTGGAGTGATTTCCACATAGCTTGGCACTTCCCTATACATGAGTGCCAGCTCTTTGTTCACCGCATCACTCCCAGGGGGAATTTGTTGATACATTTAGGTAGTAATGTGTGTGAACACACTAGGACCACCACGGCACTTTTTTCCCTCTTTAGGAGGCTTTTTCCCCCGTCTTGTATATAGGCCTATTGCCCTTATGGGCTACTTATCTTTGTACATTCTCTAGTAATACATTCAGTATTGTGTGTTGTGCTCCAAGCTTCTTCTTCTTCCTTGTCCTGTTTGCGTGCTTCCGCAGACCTCTAACTCCAACAACTTTTCATGTTTAAATCTTTCTCATTGCTCCATATAAATTTGTTCTTATAATTTACCATTCAAAAATGCATTTTCCACATCAAGTTTAAATATATTCCAACATTTACTTACTGCAAAACTTAAAATAATTCATATAATTGACATTCTTTATTTTAATATAATTGACATTCTTTGAACATGATGAAATCTATCCTCATAATCAATTCCATATGTTTGTGCAAAGCCTTTTGCAACAAATCAGGCCGTGTACCTAGAAATAGAACCATCACTATTTCTTTGGATAAAAAATACCAATTTGTTTACAATTACGTTCATCTTATTATCTCATGGGACAAGTTGCCATGTCTTATTTGTTGAGATATCAAGGTCAACATGTGATGATCCACGATGACACGTACCAGTATTTTGTTTCTTTGACATGTATAGTGGTCATGCCGGTATATGTCAGGGATACTTCATTGAGCTTTATTAGATCTATATACCGAGAGTGATGGCACATTTATTTCTTGCCAGCTCACTCATTCATGGACATTAGGTTTTTCCTTATGTACTGATCTTTATATATTGTACTTGTTGTATGTTGGAAGTGAGGTAGGCCCTTAGGCTCATGTCACAGGTCCATGGTTCCATAGTTCCAGTCATGTACAACATCAATTCCAGCAATCTTCCATATTGACAAAACATGAACATACCACAACTTAATCATACAAATGATGAGATAAAGATAGAGAAAGAATAGACATCATGTGTAAAGTGTTACGTAAGCCAGCGCTTACTCATAGTATCATATATACCAATGTTCAATATACAATGTGGGAGTAAAACTCTCAACCACTCTATGTGATGAGAAATAGATGTATGAGTGAATGTACAATGTAACAAACATATTCAGATGTATGGGCGGAAATCTGAATATACATGAGATGTGTGACCTTATAGGTTATGAAGAGTGAATATGAGTGACTGAAAGAGGAAGGATCAGTGTGAACGGAAATCCTCAAACTCATGTGAACACACCTTCTTAAACACCTCATAAAAATATGCATAAAGCATATAAGTACTGATTCTCTTGTACCTATGCCGAATAGGACTCCTTCTGATATGAACGCCACAGCCTCCATAAACTTCAAGTAGTACCTGTGTGCATAAAGAGAATATGTACCTGAATACTTAACATAAGATGTGAATCTTATGTTAAACTCCATCTAATGTCTTTGAAGTAGCCCGACATCTTCTTGTAGAAGACAATCTTC
Source organism: Ceratopteris richardii (assembly GCA_020310875.1). Taxonomy (NCBI): domain Eukaryota; kingdom Viridiplantae; phylum Streptophyta; class Polypodiopsida; order Polypodiales; family Pteridaceae; genus Ceratopteris; species Ceratopteris richardii. Next base: position 7,629,751 of record CM035434.1, read on the forward strand.
AACCTAATATCTTCCTGTAGAAGATAATCTTCAAAATCATGTAGATGGTCCCATCCAATGTCTTTGAAGTAGCCAGACATCTTCTTGTAGAAGATAATCTTCAACCTAACATCTTCTTGTAGAAGATGATCTTCAAATACATCATGTAGATTGGGCGATCCTCACCTTCAAGCTGCTAATGACCAAGTCTTCTTGCCATGAACAAGAGATAACCTCCTCTCCATGAGCTAGAGTGTGAGCACACCCTTCATCTTCCCCAAGAAGAATCACCAAGAAGAACTCCATAGCTGCTCCTCAACATGCTTCAAGTTAGCACCATGGCAGCCCCATGTGCTAGAAGAAACACCACCTCTACTGAGGTCCAAGCTCTAGAAAGCTTGTGTTGATCCTAGGTGAAGGATGATTCAAGTGATCATGAGGCTCTTCTTTTATAGTAGTTGTATAACTTTGAAAAGCTCATAATAAAACGAATAAAGCCACGATCTCCACGATCGCTATGCGATCTTAATAAAGCAAAAACGATGTCCGTCCGTCTATCGCTTTACCCAAAAGCATTGTATGTAAAAAGCAAAAGCTAAATAATAGGTCTTCGCGTAGCGCTGCCGCTGGGATTCGAACTCGGGTCATAGGATTGGGAGGATGCTCACGTAGCCAAGTTGCCCCAGGCTTTTGTTGTACAAGGTTTATTAAAAAACGCTACTCACGCTAATCGCGGCCCGTCTGCTTGCGTCTACAAGGACAGAGCTATACATTGTATTATTTGTAAGGTCTTGACAAAATGGACCAATTGCCCATTGTTTTCCAACAATCCCCCCTGCAATGTCATATTGGTACAATCTGAACTGGATCTTCAATCTGTCATAAACTGCAAACTATCACAAGCTTCAAATAGCTTGTAATGTCGTACTTCAGAACTGTCCTTCAAAACTGAATTTGAATTTCCTTCAAAAACCTGAACTTGCTGAATATGAACCATAATACTTGAGAAAATATGCAAATTAGATATCCAATAGTGTTCTCATCAAGCAATAACTGCTTGACAACAAATATAGCATGAACTATTTCTGAACCTGCTATCTCCTGTCTTCAAAAACGTGAAAACATACACTAGGATCCATATATTTGCATTTACCTTCCAAAAGTATTTCTCAACGTACTTCTGCTGCGTCATGTAAATACACTAAACAAAATCAAGAACTGAATCCTGGAACCTGTGACTGTGAACTCACAACTTAGTGCATTATGAACACTGCTGGTTCATCTCTGACTGTACTCAAGTCAAATCAACTCAACTCAAATGCAATCAACTGAAATATGAGTCAAAAATCTATGATGTCGTCATGTCTTCATCCTTTAAATCCTTCATACCTCTTTCCTTCAGAACTTGGTATAAACATATATGTGCGCACGTCTGAAATATACCTTTCTGAAATATCAAGCTTCTCTTCAAATAGAATTCTGGAACCTTCTCCTGAACAGGAACATCCTAACAGGAACTTTCTCCAAACATTCTTCTTCTTCCTTCTTCTTTCAAAGCTGGGACATAAAGAGAACCTGACAAAGGAAATATAGGAATACCTGAAATAGGAATACCTGTAGGTATGACTCTGCATTCTTTTACATATGGCTTGAAAATAAGTCTTCATGTTTCATCACCCTCTGGATGACTTAACACTAGTGTCCAGTATTCTTCAAATATATCAGACTTTATGAAATGTGGAACGTCTTCCTTCATAAATCTGATGTTCAATGATCAATACCTGTATCTGAAACAAAATCTCTGAACCCATTTTATTAGCACTGCAGTTGCTAATAGCTTTCACTATAAGTCTTCAGCTTCCCATATTATAGAATAAGGTTAGCTGAACCTAACATAACAAAACCTTGCTGAAAGCATTTCAGGATTCATACCCTTCTGCACATAACAAGTATTATCTTTTTCTTTGCAACACAAATCTGATAGAATCTGAATCTTTGACTTACTTCTCCAATGTTAAGAATATTTACAAACAAAGGATAGAGAACTGAATCATAAATACTCAAGATCATACAAGATCTATTTAAGATCAATGATCTCTCCTGTGTAGAATCTGTTGTCATCAAACCTTCATGACTGAATGTTTGATTTACTTCCTGAATGTCTCCAAGTGTCCATGCTTCTCAAAAAGTTGTAAAACTTTTCTTCAAACAAATCCTTCAAGGAATCTGAAACTCCTACTTGAAATATAAGTGGAAAAACTTCTCACCTTGAGAACTCCAAAAGCTGCAAGTTGATACTTCATAACTTTCATATTTTTTCCCGGGTGAAATGTGATAGTACCTGCTTGGTTTTCTTTTGGCTAACTCCACTTTTCAATCAAGTTATAGGATCTAATGGAACACCTTTTTGAATACAAGCATGTATCCAAAAATCTAGACAATCATAAAAAGTAGATTCTTCAAATGACCTGTACATCAGCAAATCTGAATTTTCTGAAGTTTCTGAAAATACTGAGTATGAGGTAACCTTTTCCAAACATAAAACCTCAACCCAAGTCTTCAACATCTACTACAAAAAACTCTTTTACCTCAAGAGTTAGATAAAGAAGAAATATACTTCTCTGCAACTTGTCATATACCAAGTAGCTTTGTATTGACACTCCAAGAATTCTTTGAGGGAAAATATAAGCTGCCTGCTTAAAAGCTTCAACATAACTCATACACATATGAGTGCTTTTGTTTCTCTCGATGCAATTCTTTGTCAAATCTACTAAATCATGACCAAGTGTAATGCAAAACAAGAAACTGCTTCTTCTTTAAACAAGATGTTCTCGTAGACTTGTCTTTGGGTGTAGAGGATAAAATAGGAAAAGTATATGGAAAATATATGAGAAAAGGAAGCCTTACTTTTCTTTTGGAAATGATGGACTTTCTTCTTCTGCGTCTTTCTTCCACATGATGATGTCAACATCTTCAAACTTCTCTTCCATACCTTTTGTTCTCTTCATCTTGAAGTAGCAAACACTCTTGACTTCTTCAACTGAACTTTTCTCTTCCTCTAATGCTTAGAGTAAGAGATAAAACAAATATGGTATATAAATGGAAGTTGAATATAGAAACATGTTTTATCATCTCCTCATATCTCTGAATCAAAATTCTGCTTCAAATGTCTGAAATGACTAAATTCACCAATCTTTTGTATGAATGATGAATTGCCCTTCTAGAGTTACCTTCTCTAGATACATTTGTACCTTGATATCCAACCAACTTACAACAGAAAATTGGCTGAAAAAACTCATCTCATCTCTGCACTTGTCTTCTTAGATGAACTTTCTTGCCATGAAAGAGATCTCTCAAAACTTTCTAGAAAAACCTCTAGATACCTGTTTTGATGTAGCCTTTAACTTTCAAATAATGAAAGTGTATAAAAGTACTCCTTGAATTTCTTCAAATCTCTTCATAACTGCTCTTCTAAGATATGACCTGCAAATGATAATCTGATAGTAGAAACTGATACCTGTGATTTGATGTTGATCTGATTCCTTCATCTTCTCTAAACCATTGTTCTTCCTTGAATTTGAAGTAGTCTTCTCTTCATCAAGTCTGGGTCTTCAAACAATACTTTTGTAAAGTATTTGCATACTCTTCAAAAATATTCGGCTGCTAACAGATCATCAACTTCGTACTCCACACTGATGAATGTAACTGAAGTGTCTAATTCTCAAATCTCTACTCATCTAGATTAAGTGTGTATGTCAAATGTCAAATGTTAGAAGATGCTTTCAAAACCTATGTTGTAAATCTGGAATTCTAGGAACCTGAGATATGAATGAGCCTTAATGCATTGATGCCAAAGATCTAAAGTTCTGAAACCAAAACCTTAGTGCTCTGATACCAAATGTTGTAAGTGAGGTAGGCCCTTAGGCTCATGTCACAGGTCCATGGTTCCATAGTTCCAGTCATGTACAACATCAATTCCAGCAATCTTCCATATTGACAAAACATGAACATACCACAACTTAATCATACAAATGATGAGATAAAGATAGAGAAAGAATAGACATCATGTGTAAAGTGTTACGTAAGCCAGCGCTTACTCATAGTATCATATATACCAATGTTCAATATACAATGTGGGAGTAAAACTCTCAACCACTCTATGTGATGAGAAATAGATGTATGAGTGAATGTACAATGTAACAAACATATTCAGATGTATGGGCGAAAATCTGAATATACATGAGATGTGTGACCTTATAGGTTATGAAGAGTGAATATGAGTGACTGAAAGAGGAAGGATCAGTGTGAACGGAAATCCTCAAACTCATGTGAACACACCTTCTTAAACACCTCATAAAAATATGCATAAAGCATATAAGTACTGATTCTCTTGTACCTATGCCGAATAGGACTCCTTCTGATATGAACGCCACAGCCTCCATAAACTTCAAGTAGTACCTGTGTGCATAAAGAGAATATGTACCTGAATACTTAACATAAGATGTGAATCTTATGTTAAACTCCATCTAATGTCTTTGAAGTAGCCCGACATCTTCTTGTAGAAGACAATCTTCAACCTAATATCTTCCTGTAGAAGATAATCTTCAAAATCATGTAGATGGTCCCATCCAATGTCTTTGAAGTAGCCAGACATCTTCTTGTAGAAGATAATCTTCAACCTAACATCTTCTTGTAGAAGATGATCTTCAAATACATCATGTAGATTGGGCGATCCTCACCTTCAAGCTGCTAATGACCAAGTCTTCTTGCCATGAACAAGAGATAACCTCCTCTCCATGAGCTAGAGTGTGAGCACACCCTTCATCTTCCCCAAGAAGAATCACCAAGAAGAACTCCATAGCTGCTCCTCAACATGCTTCAAGTTAGCACCATGGCAGCCCCATGTGCTAGAAGAAACACCACCTCTACTGAGGTCCAAGCTCTAGAAAGCTTGTGTTGATCCTAGGTGAAGGATGATTCAAGTGATCATGAGGCTCTTCTTTTATAGTAGTTGTATAACTTTGAAAAGCTCATAATAAAACGAATAAAGCCACGATCTCCACGATCGCTATGCGATCTTAATAAAGCAAAAACGATGTCCGTCCGTCTATCGCTTTACCCAAAAGCATTGTATGTAAAAAGCAAAAGCTAAATAATAGGTCTTCGCGTAGCGCTGCCGCTGGGATTCGAACTCGGGTCATAGGATTGGGAGGATGCTCACGTAGCCAAGTTGCCCCAGGCTTTTGTTGTACAAGGTTTATTAAAAAACGCTACTCACGCTAATCGCGGCCCGTCTGCTTGCGTCTACAAGGACAGAGCTATACATTGTATTATTTGTAAGGTCTTGACAAAATGGACCAATTGCCCATTGTTTTCCAACATTGTATTCTTGTTTTTAGGTCATTCTTGTACATTCCTTTTTATGTAGTAGTAGAAGAAGAAGAAGATCATTCTTCCTTGCCTCAATCTATGTGTGTGCTTCCCCTTGAGAGTGAGAGTGTGTGTGTGATCTCTCTTCCTTATCTCCTTCCTTGTGACATGGTATCAGAGCCAACGTGGCTGTAGAGAGCTCATGGAGAAGGCGATTGTGAAGAGTACGCAGTACGGCATGGAGAAAATATGATTCACAAACGACCTCCATTTGCTACGAAAATCGAAGTTTTGGAGCCACCTCGACCTCCATTTTGAGCCCACAAGGTGGGGCCCACAAAAAAACAAGGTCAATTTCAAAAACTATAACTTGCATTCTGTTCGACGACACTCATATATTCCAGGTCCAGAATTTCAAGCGATTCCGTGTACTATTGATACACGAAAACTGTGTTTTTCTGAGATCGAATTGTCACATCATAGTGCGACAGTGTTCAAGCAGAAGTGCTGCTTGTAGTGTTTTGCAATGTTGTGGATTGTTGTAGACATGGAAAACTCAGATGGAATGAGTAAGCTTAAGAGCGATAAGATGGATAAGAATAACTTCCATGCTTGGAGATTTAGAATGAGAAAATTTCTTGATCGAAAAAGGCTACTGGAAGTATATCAAAGGAGAGAATGAAAATGCTCAGCAGTTACCAAAAAGGAATCGGACTGCAGATCAAGTAAGAGCATATGATGATTGGAATCAGGGAGCACGAAAGGTAATGTACTGGCTATCTGTTAGCATACATGATAGCATGATTGGACACATACATGATGCCAAGACTCGGAAAGAGGTTTGGAACAGTTTGGTCACATTGTATGAGACCAATACAAAGGCACGGAAATTGCAACTCAAGAACGAGCTGCATACATTGGAGAAGAAGGGCATGTCGGTAAGTAATGTTAAACTAACGTTTAATCTCTTTATCAAGTCTGGGTTCTTGGGATGGTTAGGGGTCTATAAAAGAGAGACCCTGTTTGTATTTTCCCAAATCTACAGATTCAGTTATATGCTACTACATGGATTTAGTGTTCAGAGTTAAACTATTCTTCAACTATTTATCTGTTCTGCACATTACAACATTATTCACCGCAATACGCTTAAACGCGCAACTTCGTCACTGTATCGTAATGTCGCTTAACTTAATACTTCATCAAAGGCTTAACTAATTACGGAACTTAATTAGAAAAGTGACAGAATACTCAGAGTAATCAGAATATCAACAATGTGCATTACGCTCTACTTCAGGCATTCGCCCAGACCATAGTCCGATGATGACCACCCTCTGTTTCACGTACGCCGCTTTTCATAAATCAAAAATGTTACAACGGTTACGCTACGCCCTTTCGGTGTGCGTGCATCCTTTTAGGATTACATTCCCGCGGCTCACACTAGCATGCACAAGGAACTCGAACCCAAATGAAAAGTAGAAAGATTTAAGAATCATCTATAAATCCCTGTATATACATGGAATGGGCTAGCTTAAAGGTATGGGTGATTTTTTGCTTCAAAGAATCTAACATATCTTTCAAAATTTGGGGCTCAACTAAATGGGCATCAGTTCTAACCAAACTGGTACCGACCACCTGACTTATTAATGACTCAACCTGAGTGTGCAGGAAGGCTTCTTGTAAGTAAAAATCATTTGCGAGAGCAACATCTCTGCACAACTTTATTTCTACAATTTCTGCATCTATCCTTGATAATCGTTCAGCCTGGATGCCTAACTATGTTTCTCTGCGCTCGACTTCTTGAGACTGGAATTGCATCATTTTACAAAAATCCTGTCTTTCCTTTTGAATCGCTGCAATATCCTTCTTTAATTGAAGGTTTTTGCCAATCTCGTCATCCAATGCACGATTTTTCTGGAATAATTCTTCAGAAACTGTCTTTAAGTCCGTTGTCATTTGCATAGCCAAATGTGCCATTTCCTCACCTTTCTACTCGACCTGAGCGAGATCTGCACGTGTAGTCTCGAGAAGACTACCCAATGCGGTCTTGGCATCTTCTTTATCAATCACCATCTGCTTCAATTTATTAATCTCTTCATCACGGGCGGCAATGAGAGCGTCTTTCTCGTTCAATTTTGCTTGCAAAAGACGAATCCGTTCCTCAAAGGAACTGGCTTCAGCTTTTGCTGTAAGCACTTCTTCCTGAAGTAGCGCAATGTTGGCTTCAAGTAGATCCACTTTGGCTTGATACTACTACCAAAGGGATTGTTGGGCCATGTGGAGGTGATGAGGAAGATGGGTGGAGAGATGAAGGAGGTAGTTGCCAATCTGAGCGAATTGGGCTAATGAGTCAGGGATGAGAGAGGTGGAGATGGGTTGTGAAGGGTTAATAGAAACACTACTAGAGGAGGAGGGAGGGGAATAATCCGATGAGGAGGGAAGAGGATGTGTGGCTGACTGACCGGGGGAAGAAGGAGGGCTAGGTGGCAATGGCACCTTGGAGGGGGACAAAGGTAAGGGTGGATGTTGAGAGGTAGAAAGGAGAGCAAGTGGTGTTACCACGATGGCCGAAGCATCAGGTTGTGCGATCTGTTCCTCAGGTTGAGATTGATCAATAGGTTGCATTGTTTTTGCGATTGTATCGAGCACGCACTCCTATGGATGGGACTCAAGCAGCACGACTTTATCGGCAAGTTGTACTTCATCAATGACGGTATCAAGAAGAGATTTTTCTGGAGGAGATGGAGGAGAAGGATTCTAGGCCAACAAAGCAGTGTCCTGCACTTGCACGGTGGAGGATGTCAGGAATTTACTATGCGATGGGCTCAATTTGCAGCGTTTCTCTAGAAAGAATTGGAGAAGGTCTGCATCATCATCAATCTCCATCATTTGTACAGAATCTTCATGAAAGACAAGAGTGTTCAATGGGGGTGGTTTCTTTGCTTGAGTCACCGAAAGGAGGAAAGTGAGGAGGTGCGACAAACGAGTCCGAGAGATCTCGTTCTTGGATAATTGGCGAGAAACAGGTTGGTATTCGGGGTGAATGCATTGGAAAAAGAAAGAAGCCAAGTTAAGTGCTTCTCATACTACGGTATCAACCATAGAGTAAAATGGGCAAGAGATACCATAGGTGTGTTTTTGCAGTTTCAAGGCAGCGATAAGGAACTGGAGTGCGTTGTTGTTGTTGTAGTTACTCTTGTTGTTGTTGCTATTGTTGTTGTGAACTACTCATGTTGCCTGAATTTTCGGGAAGTATTTTGTGATGTTCCTGGGCCGTATGGTCACTTTGCCCACTTTCCGATCTTAAGATATATCTGAACCGATTACTTAGCTCAAAATCTAACAGCCCTTTCTCAGCTTTAGCATCAAAATTGGCTAAACTTGCACCTAAAAATGGTGAATGCAGTAAATTCCTGCCAAACAATAGTGCACTATCACTTAAGATCACCAAATTGTCACTGGATAATGCTCAACTCTCAATGAAAATCCCCGAATTCGCATTCGAGAGTGCTAAACTGTCACCAAAAGTCACTGAATTCTCCGTGGATAACACTTTACTATCACCGCACTGTGTCGAAGAATGTACTTTCTTCATAATGTACCAGAGTGTCATCGGAACGCACCAAATTACCATCACAAACTACCAAACTCCTTCTACACAGCACCGTACTACCACCGGAATGGCCACTAGGTTGCTTCACTTGACCTTCTGCAACTAAACTTGATTGTTCTTTGCTTCTACCACTAGAGGGTGTTCCTAACGAACTCGAAAATGTCCAGGGATGTTGATCACTTCGATATTTGGGATAAGATTTGTCGGAACGTGTTACTGGCATATATGGAGGAATTCTTCTTCGAAAACCCTTGACCTTTTCTTCAATTGGCTACTCCATTTCCCACAGACGGCACCGGTGTTAAATAAAGTTTAATCTATTTATCAAGTCTAGGTTCTTGGGATGGTTGGGGGTCTATAAAATAGAGGCCCTATTTGTATTTTCCCAAATCTACAGATTCAGTTATATGCTACTACACCGACTTAGTGTTCAGAGTTAAACTATTCTTCAACTAGTTATCTGTTCTACACATTACAATGTTATTCACCGCAATACGCTTAAACTCGCAACTTTGTCACTGTACCGTAATGTCACTTAACTTAATACTTCATCAAAGACTTAACTAATTACGGAACTTAATTAACAGAGTGACAGAATACTCAGAGTACTCGGTATATCAACAATGCGCGTTACACTCCACTTCAGGCATTTGCCCAGACCACAGTCGACGATGACCACCCTCTGTTTCATGTATGCCCCTTTTCGTTAATGAAAAACGTACAACGGTTACGCTACGCCCTTTTGGTGTGCGTTTGTCCTTTCAAGATTACATTCTGGCGGCTCATAGTGACTACACTCTAAAAATCAAAAGCATATGTGAGTCACTTGCATCTATTGGCATGAATGTAGATGATGATGATAAGGTGGAAGTGTGTCTTTGTGGTTTAGGAGCTGCATATAAGCAGTTCAGAATTTCTATACAGACCAGGGAAAATATTGTGAATTTTGTTGATTTGGTATCTATGCTGATTATTGAAGAAAAGAATCTTGGTGAGGATTCAAACTCCCAAGGAAAATCTAGTTCTGATCAGGTATTCTACTCTGGTAGAGGAAGAGGTAGAGGTAGAGGTTTGCTGCCTTCTATTATTTTGATTCTTCAACCTACAATCACGTTCAAAGTGTCCAGGTTTACCACAATTCCAAAAACAACTATGCATCTACAAGTACAGATGATTCTAAGAAGCTGTTCATGGTTCAACATCACATGATGAATAGGATGTCTGCTAGTGTTTCAAAATCGAATGATAATGTCTGGTATATTGATTCAGGTGCTTCAAATCAGATGACTAGTTATGCGGAATGGTTTAGTACTTTGCAGAAATTGCTAGTTCCTGGATATGTTGAAACATGTGATGACACATCACATCCTATTGAGCATACAAGAAACATATCACTATCTATGGAGGATGGAAAGGTAAAACATCTTGTTGATGTACTGCATGTTCCAAATATAGAAAGAATCTCGTTTTTATTAGACAAATGGTTGACCAAGGATCACAAGTGAGGTTCAATGCTGATGGATTATATGTAGAAGAGTACAAGTAGGGTGGACAATTGGTTGCCAAAGGAAACAAAGTGGGTAGGATGTTCACCTTAAATGTGAAGATTCCTAAAATGAATGCAGCCATGTTTGCAAAAGATGCAGGAGTTATTGCAGATATAGAGATGTGGCACAAACGGATTGGACATGCAAACTTGCAAAGGCTGAAATTGATGGAGTCAAAGGAGATTGTCCATGGACTACCAAATTTCAAAGTTGTAGAAATGCAAAAGGTATGTGCAGCATGTCAATTTGGTAAACTGTCAAGAGCATCATTTCCACATGACAAGCATGTTAGCGAGAATGTACTAGAATTAGTACATACAAATGTTTGGGGTCGACCAAAGACCACATCTATGGGCAGTTGCAGGTTTTATGTTACTTTCATTGATAACCATACACGCAAAGTATGGGTATATTTCATGAAAGAGAAGAGCGAGGTGTTCACTCACTTCCAAAATTTTAAAGCTATGGTGGAAAAGTAGGCAGGGAAGTACATTCGGATATTAAGATCTGATGGAGGAGGTGAATACATGTCAAATGAGTTCAACAGTTTTCTAAAAAATCATGGAATTTGGCGTCAGTTTTCATGCAGGTACACACCACAACATAATGGTATTGTTGAATGCAAAAATAGACATATTGCAGAAATAGCAAAAGCCTTGATAGTTGAGAAGAATATGCCTCATTGTTATTGGGCGAAAGGTGTGCATACTGCTATATACATCATGAACAGAACTGCGACTACTGCTATACATCAAGTTACACCTGAAGAGAAGTTCATAGGTAAAAGGCCAAACTTATCACATCTAAAAGTTTTTGGCTGTATTGCATATGTACATGTGACAGATGAATTGAGGACGAAGCTTGATCCAAAAGAAGAAAAGTGTGTCTTTATTGGATACTCCCTTGACCAAAAACGATATAAATGTTATAACCCACTCACACGACAGGTAAAGGTGAGCAGAGATGTGGAATTTGATGAAATGTCAAGCTTCTACATAGATGCCAAAGAAGGACTGAATCTTGAACCAAATGACAAAGAAAATGCTAAAAAATTAGGTGCAGAATCTCAAGTTCTGAGTGAACCAGATGCATCACCAAGCAATAGTTCCAACTCAAATCCATGGTGTGTAATATTACGTGGAAATTTTAGTCCAACAAATTCATCAAATACATCCAAGAAAGGTAAAGAAAAGCTCTCTGCTGGTCATGAAACATGTGCAAGTTTTGAAGATATTGATGGAGATTCCGGAACTTGGATTGCCCTCTATGAAGACTCCAGGAGTAAGAAATGCATATGCATATGATACAAGGAGAAGTGACCCAGGACCAAGGAGATCTGGGAGGATACATAATTCAGTGCATGGATTGACATATGATAGTTACATGGCTTGTCATTGTGCCTACATGACAAAGGTAATACAAGATGCTGAACCTTCTTGTTTTGAAGATGCAATCGGTAATGCTGATTGGGAAAAAGCTATGGATGAGGAAATGGCTGCACTTTATGGAAATGATACATGGAATTTGGTTCCATTGTAACAAGGAAAGAAACCCATAGGTTGCAAATGGGTTTACAAGGTAAAGCACAATGCGGATGGTAACATAAGGAGGTACGAAGCACGATTGGTAGCAAAAGGATATGCACATACATATGGTATTGATTATGAGGAAACATTAAGCCCTGTAGCTAAAATGTCTACTGTGAGAACACTTGTTGCATTAGCTACAGCAAAAGGATGGACTTTGCATCAAATGGATGTGAAGAATTCTTTCTTACATGGTGAGTTATAGGAAGAAGTATACAGGGACCAGCCATAAGGATATGAAGATTCAAAGAATCCTGAATATGTTTGCAGGTTGCAAAGGGCTTTGTATGGGCTGAAGCAAGCTCATCATGCATGACATGCAAGGATTGGTGATTACTTAACCACCATTAGGTTTTCTATGTGTGATGCAGATCATTGAGTATATGCAAGGAAGGGTGATGATGGCATCACAATTGTTGTTATTTATGTTGATGACCTGATTGCAAGTGGTGATAATGAAGGAAGCATCAAAGAGGTAAAGCAACTTCTTATGCACGAATTTGACATGAAAGATCTTGGTGTGCTGCACTCTTTCTTGGGCATTGAGTTTATACATATAAAAACAGGTATATGGATGTCGCAAAGGAAATATGCCTTGAATATGGTGCAAAAGTATGGTATGGCTGATTGTAAGCCAATTTCTATGCCATTATATCAGAATTTGAATTTGGATACTACATCAGGTGAAGCATTGGAAAATGCTACTATGTATAGGATAATTGTGGGAAGTCTTATATATCTCACAATTACAAGGCCTGATCTAAGTTATACTATTGGACTTGAAAGTGACTTTATGCAGGTTCGAGGAAGCCACATTTGGATGCTCTGAGGCGCACTCTACGTACTCTGGATTATGCATTGTTTTATGAGGTTGGTGTTGACTTGCAGGTTTATGGATACACCGATGCAGATTGGATTGGTAGCATTCCAGATAGAAGATCTTCTAGTGGTTGTCTATTCTCACTTGGGAGTGCAGTTGTTATGTGGAGTAGCAAGAAGCAACCCACTGTTGCTTTGTCAAGTACGGAGGCTGAGTATAGAGGTGCTGCAATGGCAGCACGTGAGGCATCATGGCTAGAAATGCTACTTGTAGATTTAGGTATAGAAGTGGGAAACCTATCACTATTTATTGTGATAATCTTAGCAGCATACAGTTAGCACCGAATCCTATTTTCCATGCTAGAACAAAGCATATCAAGGTACATTATCACTTCATCAAAGAGAAGGTATTAGCAGGTGATATTGATCTTGATTATGTGAGAACAGATGAGTAGGTTGCTGATGTTTTCACCAAAGCACTTGGAGCTGAGAAGTTGAAGAAGTTTTGCGAGATGCTTGGATTACACGATATGGTGTTGAGCTTGAGGGGGAGTGTTGAGATATCAAGCTCAACATGTGATGATCCTGGATAACACGTACCCGTTTTTCCTTTCTCTGACATGTAAAGTGGTCATGCCATGTCAGGGATACTTCATTGAGCTTTATTAGATTTATCTACCGACAATGATGGCACATTTATTTCTTTCCAGCTCATTCATTTGTGGACATTAGGTTTTTCCTTATGTACTAATCTTTATATATTGCACTTATTCTTGTTTTTAGGTCACTATTGTACATTCCTTTTTATGTAATAGACGAAGAAGAAGAAGATCATTCTTCCTTGCCTCAATCTATGTGTGTAGTACTCCTTCTCTTTCCCCCTCTCACTTTGCCTTCCACTTGGGTCGGGCAAGCTCTTTCTTTCACGTATTGATGGGAGTAAGCTCTCTGTGTGCTCTTCCACTTGCACACCTCATGAGAAGTTCGAAGAGCAGTTGGACTTTCCTTGCACCTGTTCCAGTTGGAGCTTCATTTGTTCTTGGCACCTGTAGTACTCCTCATTCTCTCTCTCGCTAGGCATGCAAGAGGACCAAAGAAGATAGAAGACAAAGTCAAGCAACGAAGAGGCAAATGTGTATAGCATATAAAGTGAAATAAAGCCCCTGATCATTGATCCATGCTCATAACGCCATGAACATGTGGTGCACTTCATTCCGACAAGTAGCTGCCATCTTCGTTATTGTCAATGGTTGCCGAGACTAGGAGGAGAGCTCTCAGATGTCTTGGGCTCCGATCCATTACATTACTTTCACTTTCAGAGCCATCTCGGTTGATTTGTTTTTCTACTCTCTTTTTCTATCTCTTTCGGCCTTTCTTTCTCTCTCGTCTTCCCTTTTTTTTCTCTCTCTCACGGCCTACTCTCTCCCTCTCTCTCTCTCTCTCTCTCTCTCTCTCTCTCTCTCTCTCTCTCTCTCTCTCTCTCTCTCTCTCTCTCTCTCTCTCTCTCTCTCTCTCTCTCTCTCTCTCTCTCTCTCTCTTTCCTCCCCTCCACTCGTCTCCAACCCCGCTCAACCCCAACCCCAACCCCAACCCCAACCCCGCTCAACCCCAACCCCAACCCCGCTCAACCCCAACCCCAACCCCAACTCCAACCCCACCCCACTCAAATCCAACCCCAACCCCACTCAATCCCAACCCCAACCCCAACCCCGCTCAACCCCAACCCCGCTCAACCCCAACCCCAACCCCAACCCCAACCCCGCTCAACCCCAACCCCAACCCCGCTCAACCCCAACCCCGCTCAACCCCAACCCCAACCCCAACCCCACTCAACCCCAACCCCGCTCAACCCCAACCCCAACCCCAACCCCAACCCCGCTCAACCCCAACCCCAACCCCAACCCCGTTCAACCCCAACCCCAACCCCGCTCAACCCCAACCCCAACCCCAACCCCAACCCTAACCCCAACCCCACTCAACCCCCCAAACCCGCTCAACCCCAACCCCGCTCAACCCCATCCCCAACCCCAACCCCACTCCACCCCAACCCCAACCCCAACCCCGCTCAACCCCAAACCCAACCCCAACCCTGCTCAACCCCAACCCCAACCCCAACCCCAACCCCACTCAATCCCAACCCCAACCCCAACCCCAACCCCAACCCGAACCCCAACCCCAACCCCACTCAACCCCAACCCCAACCCCAACCCCGCTCAACCCCAACCCCAACCCCAACCCCAACCCCGCTCAACCCCAACCCCAACCCCAACCCCAACCCTGCTCAACCCCAACCCCAACCCCAACCCCGCTCAACCCCAACCCCAACCCCAACCCCGCTCAACCCCCCAACCCCGCTCAACCCCAACCCCAACCCCAACCCCGCTCAACCCCAACCCCAACCCCAACCCCACTCAACCCTAACCCCAACCCCAACCCCAACCCCAACCCCAACCCCACTCAACCCCAACCCCAACCCCAAACCCAACCCCACTCAATCCCAACCCCAACCCCAACCCCGCTCAACCCCAACCCCAACCCTGCTCAACCCCAACCCCAACCCCAACCCCACTCAACCCCAACCCCAACCCCAACCCCGCTCAACCCCAACCCCACTCAACCCCAACCCCAACCCCAACCCCAACCCTGCTCAACCCCAACCCCAACCCCGTTCAACCCCAACCCCAACCCCGCTCAACCCCAACCCCAACCCCGCTCAACCCCGACCCCAACCCCAACCCCAACCCCGCTCAACCCCAACCCCGCTCAACCCCAACCCCAACCCCAACCCCACTCAACCCCAACCTCACCCCCAACCCCAACCCCAACCCCGCTCAACCCCAACCCCAACCCCGCTCAACCCCAACCCCAACCCCAACCCCAACCCCAACCCCACTCAACCCCAACCCCAACCCGAACCCTGCTCAACCCCAACCCCAACCCCAACCCCAACCTTGCTCAACCCCGTTCATCCCCAACCCCAACCCCGCTCAACCCCAACCCCAACCCCAACCCCAACCCCGCTCAACCCCCCAACCCTGCTCAACCCCAACCCCAACCCCAACCCCGCTCAACCCCAACCCCAACCCCAACCCCACTCAACCCCGACCCCAACCCCAACCCCGCTCAACCCCAACCCCGCTCAACCCCAACCCCAACCCCAACCCCAACCCCGCTCAACCCCAACCCCAACCCCAACCCCAACCCCGCTCAACCCCAACCCCAACCCCAACCCCGTTCAACCCCAACCGCAACCCCGCTCAACCCCAACCCCAACCCCAACCCCAACCCCACCCCACTCAACCCCAACCCCAACCCCACTCATCCCCAACCCCAACCCCAACCCCGCTCAACCCCAACCCCAACCCCAACCCCGCTCAAACCCAACCCCAACCCCAACCCCACTCAACCCCAACCCCAACCCCAACCCCGTCCCCTCCACTCGTCTCCAACCCCGCCCCCTCCACTCGTCTCCAACCCCGCCTCCTCCACTCAACCCCAACCCCAACCCCCACGACCCCTCAACGCTCCACAAAACCCCCACGAGTCATCGGCGTCACTCATTTTTGGCCAGCCTACGAAAAAAAAAGAATGCTCACGATTATCCTTTCAAAGAAAAAGTTACCGCTGCGCTTCATAGGAATTGAACCCAAATCTAGATGTTGAGAGGCGGATGGCCTATCGAAGGCGCCCGTCAAATTTTTTGAATGGACATATGAGGCAACATAAACTAGACAAAGTTCATGTAATTTTGGATGCATAATTGGAGGACCATTTCTTAACTAAACCCTACAGTCTTATATATCGTTGGAAAGCTCTCAAGGAGTACTTTTCATTGGTGCAATAATAACTTTGAAATCTTGGATCAATTTTTTACCACACCCCAAAAAACCCCCACAACTCCTCATAACTCACCCCTCCACAACCCTCCACAAACCCCATAATGTCTCTCAAATCCCCACAACTCACCTCCCACACCGCTCACTTAATATGAAGGATCAAAAGCTACTACAAAAATTAGATAAAGGATGTGCTTCTCAAGGTCATTCAAATATCACGGGCGACACAAAATGAGGATCTCAGTTTGCATTCAAAAGTGACAGTAAAGGTGTAAGTGGTAAAAGTAAAAGTGGTGCAATGAGTGTTGCCGGCAACGATTCATGACGACTGCCTATTTTTGAGGATTCAATTCAAATCAAGGGAATATTTGACCTACCCCCTAATTTTGGGAGATCAACCGGCGCGTGATCAGTGGACGTGAAGATTCGGCAAGGCTCTGTTGGCCTATTGAGGCCTATAAAAACAAGGGATTTGTGCTCATTTGGGATATACA
Organism: Ceratopteris richardii; assembly: GCA_020310875.1. Classification (NCBI taxonomy): domain Eukaryota; kingdom Viridiplantae; phylum Streptophyta; class Polypodiopsida; order Polypodiales; family Pteridaceae; genus Ceratopteris; species Ceratopteris richardii. Next base: position 7,646,992 of record CM035434.1, read on the forward strand.
TATACACACACATTGGGAGGACCTCTCTTGCACTTTGTGGTTTCAAGCCTATTGTAGGAGCTACTCTGTAGTGTGGATACAGAGGGTAGGCTTCTCAGGGAGGGCTATGAGCACTGTAGTGTAAGAGAGTTCCTTGGATTTTCTTTCTTTTCTGTGAGTCAGTATTGGTGTTAAACTCTATTCTCTTGAGCAATTCCTTACCATTTGTATTGTTCTGGGTTAAATCTGCATGTAATTTGCCCCTTAAGATGATGGGAAGTCTCTGTGCATGGAGGTTATTCACTTGTTTGGTGGCATGTTAGCCCTAAGCTTGTACATTTGAGCATCACACTGCCCAACTTTGTAATCATCTGATTCGAATCAAGAAGTGTATGGTCTTCCTTGGTCAATTGTTGTTCATATTTTCTGAAGTATGTACCACTCTCTGCAATCCTTGTTATCTGCCTGCTCACAGAAATGTTAAAGGGTATACTTCCCTAAAGAGAACTCCCCTTGAGTAGGCGACGTACTGGATGTGTTAATCTTTAATCTCTACTTTTGTTCAAAGTAGATACCCCAGTACCTCCTCTACAGTTTGGCACGCCCGATGGGACCTTTGCATTTCTGTGAGAGGTGTTTTGCCCTATTGCAATTGCGAATAGGTACATGACCCATACACGAGCAGATAAGGAATCTCTTCGTGTTCGAAGGAGCCTTAACAAGTTAGCAATAACCACGGCTAGTGAGTCTACCTCCGCTCTACCCTCCCTAAATTTATCTATTGATTTGGGTGCGACACCATTGTCAAAAGAGGGGTATAGGAGAACTCTAGACTTCTCCTCAGATACGTCCGAAGAAACACCAGTAGAAATGGAGGATCTCTCTCATTTACTCTCCAGATTAAACATCAAATTTCCTACCTTCAAGGGACAAGCTTATGAGGATGCTGATGATCATGTGAGTAGATTTATCTCTTTATGCCGTGGACGAGGTCTGCAGAATAGAGAGGATGCAATGTTGGCACTTTTTCCATCCACATTGGAGGGTCTTGCAGATAAATGGTATAGTCAATATGCAGATGGCCATTTCACTACATGGGAGGCTCTAAAGGCGGCATTCTCACAGACATTCCGACCAAGTGATTCCTCGGAAAGAGCTCTAGACCAGCTAGAGAACCTGAAGCTAAGGCCAGGTGAATCCTTTCATGAACTTCACACTAGAACAAAAGCACTTGTTGCACGACTACCACATGCTCCAGGTGATTTCTTGGTTAGAAAGTGGATTGAGAAGGCTCTGCCCAGGTCATCTCAACAGAAGCTTTGTGAGTCTCTTAGATTGGATGCTACCCTCAATGATTTTGTTGCAGCTGCATCACGCATTGAAGAAGCAAGGCAACATTTTGAAGGGGATACACAACCAAAGTATGCTGCAGATCTGGATCCTATTGAGCAACTGAGAAGGGAATTGGAAGCATTGAAGATGCAACAAAATCAACAAGAAGAGAAGGTCTTGCCACCACTACGTCGCACTGATGATGAAGTAGCCCAACTTCACCGAGAGTTAGAAGACTTGAAGACCACTCAGGATATAAGGAGACAAATTTGGTGTACAATCTGTAATAACAATGGACATTCCAATGCTAATTGCCCTATTAAGGTAAGTTGTCAATTTTGTGGAAAAGATGGTCATGAAGCAAGGGATTGCTACTACCTCAAGGGTACACAGTAGAGAGGTAACCCTCAAAATTTGGATTCATATTATGCTAGTACTTCAAATACATCTAATAGAGAGGAGAATAGGCCTGCAAAGCCTAGATATAATAGACCTTTGATGTGCTATCGTTGTGGTGAGTATGGCCACATGCAAAATAGGTGTTCTCTTCCAGAAGATGCACCTCCCTGTCAACATTGTCCAGAGGCCAAAGATCATTATACCAAAGATTGCCCAAGAGGTCGTCCTGCTCCAATCCACATGATCGCGGTCTCTCCACATGAAGAAGGAAAAACCACTCAGTCTTATGCCGTTTCATCCTCTGCAATGCCCATGATGACTAGAGCTAGGCAAGCAGCTGCAACCCATAGAGATGAACGACAAGGATTTCAGGATAAAGAGGAGGAAAAGAAGTCTGGATGGAAGGACCAAGTAGAAATTGAAGGAGCTTATGAAAAGGTGGCTACTACTATGAGGGACCAATCAACAAGACTGCAAGAAAACACTCAGGAGGTAAACATTGAACAGATCTTGACAGGTATTCATCACAAGGTTAGTCTATATGAACTTATAAGGATGGATTCAAAAATAAGAAGTGACTTACTGAAGATTATACACTCTGCTCACTTAGTCCAATCACCTAGTATAGATGGATTCATGGTTGATTTTCCCCCTGCACCCTTAGCAGACTACCAAAGTTCAAGATTATCAGTTTGTATAAAGGATGAAGCTCTTACAGGTGTGATCATAGATGGAGGCTTTGGTATCAATTTGATGCCAGATTTTACAATGAAGAAGCTAAATTTGAACCCCACCAAAATGGCACCATTTACAGTTACACTAGCAGATCAACATCGGGTTGCACCTCTTGGCATTATTGAAAAGGTACAGATGATAGTACAGGGTTGCCACTTTGTGTTGGATTTTGTTATTATTGCACTTCCACAGGAGACTTCCTATCCTTTGCTCCTCGGGAGACCTTGGCTAAGACAAGCAAAAGCTTTGCAAGATTGGGGGAAAAATAAACTATGGATTTCAACAAGAACCAATAGCCAACTGCAACTACACTTGGAAGAAGGATTTGATTCAGGAAAAACCACGGGATATACTATGGATACTCAGGTAATGCCCTCTCTACCCCAAGAAGATGATACATTGTTAAATTGGATGATGGGAAGTGCAGAGTGTTGCACAGTGGAGATCAATGAAATTGAAGAAGAAGTTGTAGATAAGGAAATTACAGAAAAGGGCAATGAAGACCACAAGGTGTTGGAGAATGAGCAATTGAAGGAAAATACAAGTTTTGAGGAGGCAACCAATATAAAAGTATCAGAGAGGGAAGATTATGAACCTAAGAGCAGAGAAGATCTTCCTTTTGCAGATATACCTCAAGGATGGATGAAAGAACATGTTGCAGAATATAAATTAAAATCCACTCCTGCATATAGTGGAGATGATTTCTCAAGCAAGACCAGTCCTGAAACATTGGTTCAAGAAGTAAATTTAAGGGATGAAGAGAACCCTCAAATGGTCCATTTGGCATCCTGGTTGTGGCATTATCCTCCCTTGCTACAGAAGGTAACTTCTTTGCTTTTTACTTATAAAAGTGTCTTTGCATGGTCCTACAAAGATCTAACAGGGATACCAGAAGAGCTTGGGTTACATCGGATACCCTTAATTGAGGGAGCCGCGCCTATAAGAAGTAGACCATATCGACTCAATCCGAAGTATGCAGAGGCGGTAAAAGCAGAGATTACAAAACTAGAAGAAGCAGGTATAATTGTGCCAGTAGAACATTCCAGGTGGCTTTCTTCTATGGTTATTGTGCCCAAGAAAAATAGTGGAAAAATAAGAGTATGTGTTGATTTCCGTGCTTTGAATAAAGTGACTATTCAAGATGGATTTCCTCAGCCTTTCACAGAGCAAGTACTTGAGGAAGTAGCTGGTCACACATTGTATAGTTTCTTGGATGGTTTTAGTGGCTACAACCAGATAGTAATTCATCCTGATGATAGGGACAAAACAGCCTTTGTTACTCCCTGGGGCACTTATGTCTATACTCGCATGGCTTTTGGTTTGAAGAATGCACCAGCTTCATTTAATAGAACGATGTATCTGATATTGGGCAAATGGTTAACAACCTTTCTGCGCATTTTTATGGATGATTTTTCAGTGTTTTCAGGAACAGATAGGAGAACAATAGTTCTAGATTTCCATGACCATTTGGAAAATCTAAAAGAAATTTTTGAGCAATGTCTCAAAACAGATCTGAAATTGAATCCTGATAAATGTCACTTTTTGGTCACCAAGGGTACTCTTCTTGGTCACATAGTATCTGCTGAAGGTATAACTGTTGACCCTGCAAAGGTTACAGCTATTCTTTCCATGCCAATTCCACAAAGTCCAAAGGAAGTGCAAAGTTTCTTGGGCCATGCAGGGTATCACAGAAGATTCATTAGGATGTATTCAGAAATTGCTAAGCCCTTGTCAAGGCTTACCAGTGAAAAGATCCCTTTCTCATGGAGTGCTGAAGCTAACAAAGCATTTTGTGAACTAAAGTTGAGGCTATGTACTGCTCCACTTTTAAGTGTTCGTAATTGGTCATTGGAATTTCATGTGCATACAGATGCTAGTCTTCATGCTGTTGGTGCAGTTTTAGCTCAACCATCATCTCACAAAGTGGATAGACCTATCTCTTATGCTAGCAGATTACTCAACCAAGCTGAAAGGAATTAGAGTACGACGGAAAGAGAAGGTTTGGCAATAGTATTTGCTCTTCAAAAGTTTAGGCATTATCTCCTTGGTGTACATTTCATTGTTATCTCTGATCATCAGCCCTTGAAGTATTTGATAAACAAACCTAGAGTAGCTAAAAGGATTTGGAGATGGTTACTCCTATTTCAAGAATTTAATTTTGATATTCATATTAAGCCAGGAAAAGAGCACTACATGGCAGATCAAGTGTCCAGAACTCGAATGAGTGAAAAGGCAACATGTATTAATGATGAACTGGTGGATAGCAATCTTTTTCTAGTAGCAATTCGGACAGGTTGGTATGATGAAATTCTTCATGTTCTCACTACTGGAAAGATCCCAGAACACTTGGCACCTGTAGAAAAAAGAAGATTGCTTTTGAAAACCAAAGCATATTCTATCATAAATGGGAATTTATATAAATACTGCCAGGATGATATATTGAGAAGGTGTGTCTATCCAAAGGAGGTAAATCTTTTGCTAGAGGGAGCACACAGTGAAGGACACCTAAAGGGGGAAGAATTAGCTCATAGAATCATCCACAAAGGACTTTGGTGGCCTCATATTTTCAAGGATGCAATCAAGTTTGCTAAAGAATGCCACGTCTGCCAGAGGTGTGCTCCCGCGCCAACCAGATTGAATTTTCAACCATTGGTCATATCTATAGGATGGCTCCCATTTGAACGATGGGGTCTTGATTTCATAGGGCCAATTAGCCCAACTGGTCAACCAGGAGGTAAAAGGTATATTTTGATGGCCACATGTTATGCCACTAAATGGATAGAGGCTAAAGCTACTGTGGACTGCACGGCTTTAACAGTAGCTAAATTTGTGTATACACGTATTTTCTCAAGATTTGGTTGCCCACTAGAAATTACTAGTGATAGGGGCACACATTTTGTAAATCAATTGCTCCAGTTTATATTTTACAGGTACAAAATCTTCCATAAAAAGTCTTGTGCCTATTACCCAAGGGCAAATGGCCAAGCAGAGAGCTCCAACAAGATTTTGATTGGATTGCTTCGCAAATTATCTTTCGATCATCAAAGCTCCTGGCCGCTAGCATTGATTGGTGCAATTTGGGCTTTCAGAACCACGAAGAGGGGAACCACAGGCGAGACTCCATTTCGGTTAGTATATGGGAAAGAGGCATTGGCACCCTTCGAGTTCATTATCAGAAAGGAAATAGGAATCAAAGCCGTTGGAATTGAACCTCCCATTCAGAGATTGGTGGCATTAGAAGAATACAGAGAAGGGGCAATGCAGAAACTTCTGGTTACACAAGAAGAGCGCAAGAAATTGCATGACAGGTATCTGAGATCCAATGAAGTTCAGGAAGGGTCCATGGTTTTAGTACATCAAATTCCACCAATCCAAACAAAATTGGCACCCAAATGGATAGGACCTTATAAGGTAATCAAGGTATTGCCGCACGGCGCTGTGCATTTGGAAGATCTGCAAGGTAAAAGGATTCCCCTGGTCAACATCTCCAGGGTGAAGAAGTATCTGAATTAGGTCAAAATGGAAGCACTTCATTCCTTGTACATACCGTGTTTCTTTTCTATAATTGCAGTATAACTGGATCTCTTTGAAATAAGTAGAATAAGGGAGAAATTGCACCAGGGACGGTGCAAAAGCTTGATGTGGGGGTCTGTAGTACTCCTTCTCTTTCCCCCTCTCACTTTGCCTTCCACTTGGGTCGGGCAAGCTCTTTCTTTCACGTATTGATGGGAGTAAGCTCTATGTGTGCTCTTCCACTTGCACACCTCATGAGGAGTTCGAAGAGCCGTTGGACTTTCCTTGCACCTGTTCTAGTTGGAGCTTCATTTGTTCTTGGCACCTGTAGTACTCCTCATTCTCTCTCTGGCTAGGCATGCAGGAGGACCAAAGAAGATAGAAGACAAAGTCAAGCAACGAAGAGGCAAATGTGTATAGCATATTAAGTGAAATAAAGCCCCTGATCATTGATCCATGCTCATAACGCCATGAACATGTGGTGCACTTCATTCCGACAAGTAGCTGCCATCTTCGTTATTGTCAACGGTTGCGGAGACTAGGAGGAGAGCTCTCGGATGTCTTGGGCTCCGATCCATTACATTACTTTCACTTTCAGAGCCATCTCGGTTGATTTGTTTTTCTACTCTCTTTTTCTCTCTCTTTCGGCCTTTCTTTCTCTCTCGTCTTCCCTTTTTTTTCTCTCTCTCACGGCCTACTCTCTCCCTTTCTCTCTCTCTCTCTCTCTCTCTCTCTCTCTCTCTCTCTCTCTCTCTCTCTCTCTCTCTCTCTCTCTCTCTCTCTCTCTCTCTCTCTCTCTCTCTCTCTCTCTCTCTCTCTCTCTCTTTCCTCCCCTCCACTCGTCTCCAACCCCGCTCAACCCCAACCCAAACCCCAACCCCGCTCAACCCCAACCCCAACCCCAACCCCAACCCCGCTCAACCCCAACCCCAACCCCAACTCCAACCCCAACCCCACTCAACCCCAACCCCAACCCCACTCAATCCCAACCCCAACCCCAACCCCGCTCAACCCCAACCCCAACCCCAACCCCAACCCCAACCCCGCTCAACCCCAACCCCAACCCCAACCCCAACCCCGCTCAACCCCAACCCCAACCCCAACCCCACTCAACCCCAACCCCAACCCCAACCCCGCTCAACCCCAACCCCAACCCCAACCCCAACCCCAACCCCAACCCCAACCCCAACCCCAACCCCGTTCAACCCCAACCCCAACCCCAACCCCAACCCCAACCCCAACCCCGCTCAACCCCCCAACCCCGCTCAACCCCAACCCCAACCCCAACCCCAACCCCGCTCAACCCCAACCCCAACCCCAACCCCACTCAACCCCAACCCCAACCCCAACCCCGCTCAACCCCAACCCCAGCCCCAACCCCAACCCCAACCCCAACCCCGCTCAACCCCAACCCCAACCCCACTCAATCCCAACCCCAACCCCAACCCCAACCCCAACCCCAACCCCAACCCCGCTCAACCCCAACCCCAACCCCGCTCAACCCCAACCCCAACCCCAACCCCGCTCAACCCCAACCCCAACCCCAATCCCACTCAACCCCAACCCCAACCCAAACCCCGCTCAACCCCAACCCCAACCCCAACCCCAACCCCGCTCAACCCCAACCCCAACCCCAACCCCAACCCCAACCCCGCTCAACCCCAACCCCAACCCCAACCCCAACCCCGCTCAACCCCATCCCCAACCCCAACCCCGTTCAACCCCAACCCCAACCCCGCTCAACCCCAACCCCAACCCCAACCCCGCTCAACCCCCCAACCCCGCTCAACCCCAACCCCAACCCCAACCCCGCTCAACCCCAACCCCAACCCCAACCCCACTCAACCCCAACCCCAACGCCGCTCAACCCCAACCCCAACCCCAACCCCAACCCCAACCCCAACCCCAACCCCAACCCCAACCCCGCTCAACCCCAACCCCGTTCAACCCCAACCCCAACCCCGCTCAACCCCAACCCCAACCCCAACCCCAACCCCGCTCAACCCCAACCCCAACCCCAACCCTGCTCAACCCCAACCCCAACCCCAACCCCACTCAACCCCAACCCCAACCCCAACACCGCTCAACCCCAACCCCGCTCAACCCCAACCCCAACCCCGCTCAACCCCAACCCCGCTCAACCCCAACCCCAACCCCGCTCAACCCCAACCCCAACCCCAACCCCAACCCCCACCCCACTCAACCCCAACCCCAACCCCAACCCCGCTCAACCCCAACCCCAACCCCAACCCCAACCCCAACCCCGCTCAACCCCGTTCATCCCCAACCCCAACCCCGCTCAACCCCAACCCCAACCCCAACCCCAGCCCCGCTCAACCCCCCAACCCCGCTCAACCCCAACCCCAACCCCAACCCCAACCCCAACCCCGCTCAACCCCGTTCATCCCCAACCCCAACCCCGCTCAACCCCAACCCCAACCCCAACCCCAACCCCGCTCAACCCCCCAACCCCGCTCAACCCCAACCCCAACCCCAACCCCGCTCAACCCCAACCCCACTCAACCCCAACCCCGCTCAACCCCAACCCCAACCCCAACCCCAACCCCGCTCAACCCCAACCCCAACCCCGCTCAACCCCAACCCCAACCCCAACCCCTTTCAACCCCAACCCCAACCCCGCTCAACCCCAATCCCAACCCCAACCCCAACCCCGCTCAACCCCAATCCCAACCCCAACCCCAACCCCAACCCCACCCCACTCAACCCCAACCCCAACCTGACTCAACCCCAACCCTGATTGAGAATGTTAATCTCCAAAAGAACAACTTACTCTTGTGATTAGAGCACCTCTATACCAAGAGTAAGTCAAACACTTCACTAATTTGGAGGATCAATTGCTAATTATCAAAAGATTAACAAATCTGTGAAGAAGATGAAACACAGAAAAGTCTGCTGCACTATTTCTCCACATTGACCTACCAAACGTGTAAAGTATTTGATGAAACTTTGTACGAAGTATCTCCTAGAGATTGCGCATCTACTCCAAGTTGAATCTCTTCAAAAGATTAAGTATAACTTGAGAAATCAACTTCTCAAGTTACCTATGTCAGAAACTGTCACTCAGAACAGTCGACTTTACACCTGTAACTTTTAAGACTTGGTTCTCCTTGAATAGAACCCGTTTTCCAAAATGCTTCTAGACATGAATAGCTTATCTTCCAACTTAAAGATTAAGCCCTCACTCATGCAAAACTTTAAACTGTGCTAGGAGAAATGACCAAAACATTGACTTCGAAATCTGCGCCTGTTTTAGGAACCAGTGAACACACTTCACATATGAATGTTCCTACACTTAATTCACTCAGCCTGATTACAATTGGAAGCTAAAACTTTGCACAGAGGTCAAGCAACTCTCAACTTAGACTTGTACAAAAGCATTTCACAATTAATCTACTGTAGAAGGAGAACACGTAGAAACATCGGGTGCAAAAAATTTTCTTTACTCAGAAGAATTACAACTGAGTGATGAGAGCTAACTCAAAATCATTTCCTCTATCTCATGACTTCTAACTTCCTCATTCTTGGCTTCTAACTATTGTCACATATGCTCTCATACATTTCCCGACTTTTCTCAAAGTATTTATAGATAATTTGTACATGATTCTTACTGAACAAAAGATCTAAGTCATCTATGACTATACTAATGTACATATGTGTACAGTTCTCTTGTCCTCTGAATGTAATCTTCTTCCACACTTTAGGAATTGATTCTTCCTTCATCATTTGATCTTCCAAGCCTTCAATTGGTGATTGGTCTGCACCAACAGCTCCCCCTCAATCATCAATTGAGGTTTTCTCTGTCTTCTTTATACTTGCCATGTCTTTGAACCTTTGTAACTTAGGTCCATCCAAGCTCTTTGTCATCATATCTGCCACTTGTTCTTTTGTTGGAGTGTACATCACTTCAATCTCTTTATCTAGTACCTTTTCCCTCAAGAAATGATACTGAATCTCTATATGCTTAGTCCTGGCATGAAAAACAGGGTTAGCTGCCAAATACAAAGAACTCATATTGTCTCCAAAAATTATTGGAGTACTATGATCAAACTCAAAACTTTTCATCAAGGTCTTCAACCATATCACTTCCTTTGCAGCTTCTACCATTCCCTTATACTCAGCTTCTGTGGATGATAAAGCAACTGTATGTTGCTTCTTTGAACACCAAGAAACTAACTTATCTCCAACATAACAGAGATATCCATGAGTAGACCTTCTATCATCTGAGTCACCTGCCCAATCTGCATCACTAAATACTTTGATTCTTGTGTCAGAAGTGAAACCATAATACAAACCTTCACTTAGGGTTCCTTTAATATATCTGAGTACTCTTTGGGCTGCAATCCAATGAGTCTTCTTTGGACAATGCATAAATTGTGACAACACACCTACTGCATATGATAGATCTGGCCTTGTCAAGGTAGCATAGATTAGACTACCTACCAAACTCTGATATTTCTTCATGTCATTGAACTCTTCACCTCCATACCTGCTTAATTTATGATTTACTTCCAATGGTGTAGTTGAGGTCCTACAATCTTCCATGTTAAACTTTACTAGAAGATTCTTCAAGTATCTCTCTTGTGAAACATATACTCCATGTTGAGTATACACAATCTGCATTCCTAGAAAATAAGATAAGTTTCCCAAATCACTTATCTTAAACTCCTTCTCTATTTGTCTTTTGAGTTCATTGATTCCTTGAGCATCTGTTCTTGTAACAATAATATCATCAACATAAATGCACATGTAAATGTATCCATTTTCACTTGCCTTCACTAGCAAGCTACTATCTGCCTTTGATGCTTGAAATCCACATTCATTCAAGAACTTGACCAATCTGTAATTCCAAGCTCTTGGGGCTTGCTTCAACCCATATAAAGCTCTCTTGAGCTTACACACATAATCTGATCCAATTGATTCCATGAATCCTTCTGGTTGCTCCATATATACTTCATCTGCAATGTATCCATTTAGAAATGCATTTTTCACATCCAATTGTGATAATTTCCATCCCTTGCAAGTAGCAATAGCAATCAATGTCCTAATTGTAGACATCTTAGCAACAGGACTAAAGGTCTCATCATAATCTACCCCATAAGTTTGGGCATATCCTTTAACCACAAGTCTAGCCTTGTATCTAGACACCTTACCATCTGCAAACCTCTTTGTTTTATATACCCACTTGCATCCAATGACGTTCTGATTCTTTGGTCTTGGTACTAATTCCCAAGTTTCATTTTCAAGTAGAGCATCATACTCTTCCTGCATTGCCTTCTCCCAATTCTGTTTACCTTTGGCTTCTTCATAAGTAGTTGGATCTTCTTCTGTTTTCACAATGTAGGCATAATCTTTTGTTGTTAGGAAAGATGTATCATAACTATACCTTATAGGTTCTTTCCTTTCTCTTGTAGATCTCCTGATTTCTGCACTTCTTGAAGTTTCAGCCTCATTTGATTCTGGATCAAATCTTGGCCCTTCTTCTACGTGATCCTGCACTCTACATCTAGAGTCAACTTCATCAACAATTTCTTCACATACTTTTACCTTTGCCTTTCCTTTCCTTTGTATTTCTTCAACACCTGCATACTCATTTGGTGATCCTGTATACCACATGTTTTGCTCATCAAATGTCACATCTTTAGTAACAAGAAATTGCTTTGTGGATGGACTCCACAACCTGTAACCCATCTGTCTATCATCATATCCAATAAACACATACTTCTCTGCTTTTGGTTCTAGCTTATGTCTTAATTGTGAAGGAACATAAGCATATGCAATACATCCAAATACTTTACAATGATCAAGACTAGGCTTCTTACCCCACCATGCTTCATAAGGGGTTCCTCCATCCAAAGCTTTGCAAGGCAACCTATTCACAAGGTATGTTGCAGTGTTAATGGCTTCTGCCCATAAGTAATTTGGACAATTCTTTTCCTTCATCATGGCTCTTGCAAACTCTACAAGAGTCCTATTCCTCCTTTCTGCTACTCCATTCTGTTGAGGGGAGTACCTGCAAGTTACTTCTCTTTTGATACCTGCATTCCACAAATAATCATCAAACTCTTTTGAGAAATACTCTCCCCCTCCATCTGATCTTAACCTCTTTAGCTTTTGTCCTGTGATCCTTTCTGCATAAGCATGAAAATGTTTGAATGTCTTGAAAACTTCTGATTTATCCTTGATTACATACAAAGTAATCCACCTGGTTGCATCATCAACAAACAACACATAATATTTGGATCCATTTATGCTATAGTCCCTTGAGGGACCCCATACATCTGTATGAACCAATTCAAGCATATTTGAATGCTTGTACCCTGATTTGTTATAAGAACTCTTATGTGCTTTACCTAATTGACAAGCTTCACACTTGTACACCATATGTTGCCCTTCAATATTTGGCAATCCAAGCACCACCTGATTCTTTGACATCTCCTTTATAGCTCTCTTATTGAAATGACCTAGCCTTTTATGCCATAGGTCTAATTCAGATACCTTTTGACTTCCATAGGTAAATAATGCATGTCCCACATTACCTTGGACTTTGAGAGTGAACAATCTTCCTTCCTTTTTACCTGCAATTATGTTTCTATATCCCTGATTCGGATCTTGTAGATAAACACCATCATTTGTGAATCTTACCTCATATCCTTTCTCCACAATTTGCCCTACACTTATCAAATTTTTAGGAATAGTAGGAACATAAAGTACCTTGCTCAGAAGTGTACTTCCACTCTTTGTCTTCACTGATCCAATGCTCTCCACTTTATGTTTGGTATTGTCACCTGTCTGAACTGTATGTCCATTCACCTTTGCTTCCATATCAGTCATCAAAGATAGATTCCCACTCAGATGGTTGCTGCACCCTGAGTCAATATAAAACACTCTTTGATCTTCTCCCATTGATTCATGAGTTGCATTCAAAATAAGAGTCATGTCATCCTTCTGATCTGATGCATAATTGTAATAATTATTGTTGTAGGACTGAGATTGAAAGTTTCTTCCACCTCCTCTACCATATGATGTCCTACCTCCTCTTCCTCTGAAATTGCCTCTTTGGTTTCTGCCTCCTCTACCTCTTTGACTATAATTCTGATTATTGTTTCCATCATTTTGATTGTTATACCAACAATCATTTGCCAAATGATTTGTTCTGCCACAAATCCAACAAGCTTTAACATTATCTTTGTTCTTACCTCCTCTTCCTTTACCTCTGAAATTTGTCTTCCCTTTTGTGAAGTTAGCTTGATTTGAATTCCCTTCATCATCATTTAATTGCTTTCCCTTGCCATTCTTCTTCTTATCCTTAGAGTACATAGCTTGGCTTGTACTTCTATCATTGTCTCCTTTAAGATCCTGCTCAAAGGTTAGCATGTGTCCTAGCAATTGATTAAGATCAGGAGTAAAGTGGTCAAGTGACAATTCTATGGACAATATAAAAGGCTTCCACTTCTCATCTCCTCTCAAACCTGTAAGTATTTGTCTTACCAACTTTTCCTCTTCAATGTCTTCATCCACTGCTCCCAAGCTATCTGCAATATCTTTCATCCTTGCCACATAATCTGAAATTGATTGTGAGCTCTTCTTCTTGAAGGTTGTGAACTCAGCCCATAGTGAGGACTTCCTTGACTTAGTTGTATTTTGGAAATGCTCTTCCAAGGCATTCCAAACATCTGTAGCACTTTCCAAACCTCTGATGTGAGGTAAAAGGTAATCATTTACAGCCATGTAGATGATACTCCTTGCTTGAGCATCCTTTCTCATCCAAGTCTTCAACATTGCAAGCTCTTCCCTAGTAGGAATACTTGGATCTGCAAACTCTGGTTTTTCTTCATCTCCTGTAATAAATGATATAAGATCTTTGCTCATGAGGTGTGCTTCCATCCTCATGGACCATGCTGGATAGTTCTCCCTATCTAGCTTATCAATCTGCAAGCTTTCTCCCATCTTGTATTCACCTGTGTATTGAAACCTTCAAGCTTTACAAACAATGTATGTACCTTTACTTTGAATTGAACTCCTTTTGCCTTTCTTGATGTCAAATAGTCTTCTCCTTGAGCTTTGACTCCAAGCTTTCACTTCTTAGTCCTTCAAGTGTTGAATTTCTTGAATCTGCAGCAGTCGGGATCCTCCTCTCTTCAAATTGATGTCTCCTGCTCTGATACCACTGATGGAGAATGTTAATCTCCAAAAGAACAACTTACTCTTGTGATTAGAGCACCTCTATACCAAGAGTAAGTCAAACACTTCACTAATTTAGAGGATCAATTGCTAATTATCAAAAGATTAACAAATCTGTGAAGAAGATGAAACACAGAAAAGTCTGCTGCACTATTTCTCCACATTGACCTATCAAACGTGTAAAGTTTTTGATGAAACTTTGTACAAAGTATCTCCTAGAGGTTGCGCATCTACTCCAAGTTGAATCTCTTTAAAAGATTAAGTATAACTTGAGAAATCAACTTCTCAAGTTACCTATGTCAGAAACTGTCACTCAGAACAGTCGACTTTACACCTGTAACTTTTAAGACTTGGTTCTCCTTGAATAGAACCCGTTTTCCAAAATGCTTCTAGACATGAATAGCTTATCTTCCAACTTAAAGATTAAGCCCTCACTCATGCAAAACTTTAAATTGTGCTAGGAGAAATGACCAAAACATTGACTTCGAAATCTGCACCTGTTTTAGGAACCAGTGAACACACTTCACATATGAATATTCCTTCACTTAATTCACTCAGCCTGATTACAATTGGAAGCTAAAACTTTGCACAGAGGTCAAGCAACTCTCAACTTAGACTTGTACAAAAGCATTTCACAATTAATCTACTGTAGAAGGAGAACACGCAGAAACATCGGGCGCAAAAATTTTTCTTTACTCAGAAGAATTACAACTGAGTGATGAGAGCTAACTCAAAATCATTTCCTCTATCTCATGACTTCTAACTTCCTCATTCTTGGCTTCTAACTATTGTCACATATGCTCTCATACATTTCCCGACTTTTCTCAAAGTATTTATAGATAATTTGTACATGATTCTTACTGAACAAAAGATCTAAGTCATCTATGACTATACTAATGTACCAATGTGTACACTTCTCTTGTCCTCTAAATGTAATCTTCTTCCACACTTTAGGAATTGATTCTTCCTTCATCATTTGATCTTCCAAGCCTTCAATTGGTGATTGGTCTGCACCAACAAACCCCGCTCAACCCCAACCCCAACCCCAACCCCAACCCCGCTCAAACCCAACCCCAATCCCAACCCCACTCAACCCCAACCCCAACCCCAACCCCGTCCCCTCCACTCGTCTCCAACCCCGCCCCCTCCACTCGTCTCCAACCCCGCCTCCTCCACTCAACCCCAACCCCCACGACCCCTCAACGCTCCATAAAACCCCCACGAGTCATCGGCGTCACTCATTTTTGGCCAGCCTACGAAAAAAAAAGAATGCTCACGATTATCCTTTCAAAAAAAAGTTGCCGCTGCGCTTCATAGGAATTGAACCCAGATCTAGATGTTGAGAGGCGGATGGCCTATCCAAGGCGCTCGTCAACTTTTTTGAATGGACATATGAGCCAACATAAACTAGACAAAGTTCATGTAATTTTGGATGCATAATTGGAGGACCATTTCTTAAGCAAACCCTACAGTCTTATATATCGTTGGAAAGCTCTCAACGAGTACTTTTCATTGGTGCAATAATAACTTTGAAATATTGGATCAATTTTTTACCACACCCCAAAAAACCCCCACAACTCCTCATAACTCACCCCTCCACAACCCTCCACAAACCCCATAATGTCTCTCAAATCCCCACAACTCACCTCCCACACCGCTCACTTAATATGAAGGATCAAAAGCTACTACAAAAATTAGATAAAGGATGTGCTTCTCAAGGTCATTCAAATATCACGAGCGACACAAAATGAGGATCTCAGTTTGCATTCAAAAGTGACAGTAAAGGTGTAAGTGGTAAAAGTAAAAGTGGTGCAATGAGTGTTGCCGCCAACGATTCATGACGACTACCTATTTTTGAGGATTCAATTCAAATCAAGGGAATATTTGACCTACCCCCTAATTTTGGGAGATCAACCGGCGCGTGATCAGTGGACGTGAAGATTCGGCAAGGCTCTCTTGGCCTATTGAGGCCTATAAAAACAAGGGATTTGTGCTCATTTGGGATATACATATACACACACATTGGGAAGACCTCTCTTGCACTTTGTGGTTTCAAGCCTATTGTAGGAGCTACTCTGTAGTGTGGATACAGAGGGTAGGCTTCTCAGGGAGGGCTATGAGCACTGTAGTGTAAGAGAGTGCCTTGGATTTTCTTTCTTTTGTGTGAGTCAATATTGGTGTTAAACTCTATTCTCTTGAGCAATTCCTTACCATTTGTATTGTTCTGGGTTAAATCTGCATGTAATTGGCCCCTTAAGATGATGGGAAGTCTCTGTGCATGGAGGTTATTCATGTTGGGGCTTCACTCACTAATTAAGCATGGATATATGAAGACATATGATGGAGGAAAGAAGAAGTGAAGAAAAGACCTACAGAAAATCAAGCCTAAGTGAAGGGACAATTTCACTATTGTAAATTAGTTCAAAATTAGAGTCTAGATTTGTATTTGATCTTCAGAACTTACGAGTTCAAGTCTAGAAGAATGTAAACCATAGGTATATAAGTTAATTTGAGTCAGAAACATGTAGAAGAGAACTCAATTTTGAAATCTGTGTGAGTAGAGAAAAGTCGTGTAATTTCTGAGAGAGATGGTGAGAGAAAACTTCTGAGTCTGAGAGAGTTTTCCATAGCTGTGAGCAAAATTAGGCCAAGCCATTTTGTACACATCTTCTCTGATAATCAACACATGTTTGTGTAGAAGGATTTAGTCTAATTCTTCTTGTACATTGAGTTCTAAGTCATTTCCTATGACTATGAAAGTTAGTTGACAGTTACGACTTTTCTGGCGCACATTTGACTGATCTTCTGAAGGTTAGATCTCGAAGCATGGTGTAAAGTTTTTGGTAAGCAATAGCTCGTTTGAAAGCTATTATCCTCAACTACATTTGGTCAAAAGATCTTTGAGAAACGGGACGCGTACTCAGAGAAATCAGCTTAAGAGTGGAGGTATGTCAAATCGATGAAGTCATTTTTCAGTTTTCAGACATAGTGCAAAAGTTGGAGCAATATCAGAAGATTTTGAAGTTATTACTTGAAAGTTTTGTTTGTTATGTGTTGCTTAACATTAGCAAGAACATTCTTTAACAAGTGATCAAAAGATTTGGCAAAGATTGAGCTAATACAGGTCAGATTGAAGGATTGAAGAAAAGGCGCAGATTTCTGTGAAGTGAAATTTTTGATTTTCACTAAGTTCAGAGATGAAGACTCATAATGTGAGTATTGCTAAGCTAATGGTGGTTATGGAGGTCTTCTAATACCACATTAGTTTAGTTCTTGTGGTGTTTCACACACCAACAAGTGGTATCAGAGCAGATAAGGTCCTCGAGAGTAAAGGGAGAGCAGATACAAGAAGAATTGAAGAATTCTTTATCAAAGAAGGAGGAAGCTGAGGTGTTCAACAACAAAAGTCATCAGAAGGCTACTTCGAAGTCACTTCCAAGGATAAAGGTCTACAAAAGGTATCATTCTTTAACCTTACACTTACAGGTTGAAGCAGAAGCAAGGATACCATGGCAGATCATGTGTCCATTGACAAATTGGACAGAGATAACTATCCTGCTTGGGTAATGAGGATGGAGGCCTTACTTATGAGTAAGGACTTAATGGTATATGTGACAGGTGAAGAGGAGAAGCCTAAATTTGAAGATGAAAGTCATCCAAGGAAGGAAGAGCTAGAAGCTTTGAAGCTATGGCAGAAGAGAGATGCAAGTGCAAGAGCTTATATATACAACACTATTACAGATCATTTGTTGCCACATATCAGAGGTTTAGAAACAGCTGAAGATATTTGGAATGCTTTGGAAGACCACTTCCAAAACACTACTGAAGCTAGGAAAGCTAGCTTATGGTCAGAGTTTACCACATTCAAGAAAAAGCAAAATCAGAGCATTAGTGATTATGTCACTAAGATGAAGGACTTGGCAGATAGCCTTGGATCCATTGATGAGGATATTGAAGATCATAGGCTGATAGCACAATTACTTGCAGGGTTAAGAGGTGATGAGAGATGGAAGCCCTTTGTACTTTCAACAGAACTCTCATTAAACCATTATGTGCCAGAATTAAATCAATTACTTGGATTGATGCTCACATTTGAGCAAGATTTAAAGTCAGATGGAGACAAAGGTCAAAGTTCTGCAATGTATGTGAAGAACAAAAAGAAAGGAGATAAAGGCAAAGCAAAGGATGAAGAAGAGTCAACAACTCAAGCAAATTATGCAAGAGGAAGAGGTTTTGGCAGAGGTAAAGGTCGAGGTAATGGAAGAGGTAGAGGTAATCAGAACAATAACAAGAAGACATGTTGGATTTGTGGATTGAGCAATCATCTAGCATATGATTGTTGGCACAATCAACAAGGAGCAAGCCAAAATCAGAACAACAATGGCAGAGGAAGAGGTGGAAGGTTTCAGAATCAATTTCAAAGAGGAAGACATAATTCAAGAGGAAGTTTTGGTAGAGGTGGTGGAAGAAATTGGAATCAGAACCAATCATACAACACCACATATTACAATTATGCAAATGATACACAGAATGACAACCATACAACATTGATGATGAATTCAATTAGTTCATCAGAGAAGGAGGATCTTAAGGTATTCTATATTGACTCTGGTTGTTCAAATCATTTATCAGGTAATATAGAATTGTTGTCAGAATTGGAAGAAGGCAATTCAAGTCATACAGTACAAACAGGTGATAATACAAAACATAATGTGCATTCAATTGGAAAAGTGAAGTGCAGGAGTGGAGCTGATTTATTAACAAATGTTTTGTATGTTCCAACAATACCAAAGAATCTGATTAGTGTTGGACAAATAGTGGAAAAAGGTTTTCAAGTCAGATTTACAAATGAAGGGGTATTTGTTGAAGATCCAGAGGATGCATACAAACCCATTGTTTGTGGTAAGAAGGAAGGTAGACTTTTTACTCTCAAAGTGCAAGGAAATGTTGGTCAAGCCCTAATCACACATGGTGATGAAGTAATTACAGAGTTAGATCTTTGGCATAAAAGATTGGGACATTTCAATGAAAGAGGAATCAAAACTATGGTGGAGAACCAATCTGTATTGGGACTACCAAATGTGAAGAATCAACATATGATATACAAGTGTGAAGCTTGTCAGATGGGAAAAGCTCATAGACAACCATTTCAAAAGAAAGGTTTCAAGCATGATGGTTTGCTTGAACTCATACATACAGATGTATGGGGGCCAACAAAAGAAGGTTCAATAAATGGATCTAGGTATTATGTTTTGTTTATTGATGATGCTACAAGGTGGATAACCCTTTATGTTCTAAAGGAAAGGTCAGAAGTCTTTGGAGCCTTCAAACATTTTCATGCTTATGCAGAAAGAGTTACAGGTCAAAAACTCAAGAGGCTAAGGTCTGATGGAGGGGGAGAATACTTCTCCCAAGAGTTTAATGATTATCTTTGGAATGCAGGTATCAAGAGAGAGATAACTTGCAGGTATACACCTCAACATAATGGGGTGGCAGAAAGGAGAAATAGAACATTGGTTGAATTTGCAAGAGCAATGTTAAAGGAAAAGAATTGCCCTAATTATCTTTGGGTTGAGGCTGTAAATACAGCCACATACCTTGTGAATAGGCTACCATGTGGAGCTTTGAATGGTATGACCCCCTATGAAGCTTGGTGGGGTAAGAAACCAACACTTGACCATTGTAAAGTGTTTGGGTCAATTGCCTATGCTTATGTACCATCACAACTCAGACATAAGCTTGAACCAAAGGCAGAAAAATATGTGTTTATTGGGTATGATGAAAAGCAAATGGGTTATAGGTTGTGGAGTCCTTTAACTACACATTTCATTGTTTCCAGAGATGTGACTTTTGATGAACAGAAGAGTTGGTATGCAGATAAAGAATGTGATCTTGAAACATTTGAAGAAGAGATAAGAAGGAGTGCAAGAGGTAAGTCACATATGCAGATAGATGGAGATGAAGAACATATGCAAGCAAGCACATCAAGAGTTGGATCATATAGAAGGAATGAAGATGGACCAATATTTGATGAAGAAGTACATCCAGATATACATGAAGAGTGTGAACCAAGAAGGTCAACCAGAATGAGGAAGCAACCTACAAGGTATTCATATGACACTTCTTACTTGACTCAGAAAAATTATGCTTACATGGTTAAGGAAGATGAAGAACCTCAAGGCTATGATGAAGCAAAGGGTAAGAGACAATGGGAAGTAGCAATGAAGGAAGAGTTTGATGCTCTTGAAGAGAACAAAACTTGGGAACTTGTTCCAAAGCCTAATGGTAAGAAAGTGATTGGAAACAAATGGGTTTACAAAGTTAAGAAGCATGCAGATGGAACTATAGCCAGATACAAAGCTAGATTGGTGGTTAAAGGGTATGCTCAAACATTTGGCATAGATTATGATGAGACATTCAGTCCTGTAGCAAAGATGTCAACTATAAGGACAATCATTGCTATTGCAGCATCAAAAGGATGGACATTGAGTCAATTGGACATTAAGAATGCATTTTTGAATGGATATATATCAGATGAGGTTTACATGGAGCAACCTCAAGGGTTTGCAGATCATAAGTTTCCAAATTATGTTTGCAGGTTGAGAAGAGCCCTTTATGGTTTGAAGCAAGCTCCAAGAGCTTGGAATTATAGACTTGTAAAGTATCTTAATGATCTTGGATATCAAAGTTCAAAGGCAGATGCAAGTTTACTTATCAAAAGAACAGATGAAGGTATGATCTACATTTGTATATATGTAGATGATATTATAATTACAGGTACCTCAAATGAAGGAATCAAGGAGGTGAAGAAGCTACTTGAAAAAGAATTCAAGATAAGTGATCTAGGAAAATTGTCATATTTTCTTGGAATGGAAATCACTTATGCAGAGCATGGTATTTATGTATCACAAGAAAGGTATCTCTTGAATCTTCTAAAGAAGTTTAACATGGAGAATTGCAGAGAGGCATCTACACCATTAGAAGTCAATCACAAACTCAGTAGATATGATGGTGCAGAATTCAAAGACATGAGGAAGTATCAATCTTTAGTGGGAAGTTTGATTTATGCAACTCTAACAAGGCCTGATCTTAGTTATGCAGTTGGTGTTCTTTCTCAATTCATGCATTGTCCAAAGAATCCACATTGGATTGCAGGTCAAAGAGTTCTTAGATATATCAAAGGAACTTTGAAAGAAGGATTGTATTATCCTTTTACATCAGATATAAGATTGAGAGCCTATAGTGATTCAGATTGGGCAGGAAGTCAAGATGACAGAAGGTCTACACATGGCTACATGATATACATTGGAGATAAGCTTGTGAGTTGGTGTTCAAAGAAACAACACACAGTGGCCTTATCATCAACAGAAGCTGAATACAAAGGACTTGTGGAAGCAGCAAAAGAAGTCATATGGATGCAGACATTATTCAAAAGCTTGGGAATTGATCAAGGTATACCCATCATTCATGGAGATAACATGAGTTCATTATATCTTGCAGCAAATCCTGTATTTCATGCAAGGACAAAGCACATAGAGATACAGTATCATTTTCTTAGAGAAAAGGTAATGGAGAAAGAGATTGAAGTGGTGTACACTTCTACAAAAGATCAGATTGCAGATATTATGACAAAAAGCTTGGATGGAGTAAAGACAAGTAAGTTCAAGGAGATGGCAGGAATAAAAGAGAAGAAGATTATGTGAAGAAGTCAAAGCATGCTAATTAGTGATTGAGGGGGAGCTGTTGGGGCTTCACTCACTAATTAAGCATGGATATATGAAGACATATGATGGAGGAAAGAAGAAGTGAAGAAAAGACCTACAGAAAATCAAGCCTAAGTGAAGGGACAATTTCACTATTGTAAATTAGTTCAAAATTAGAGTCTAGATTTGTATTTGATCTTCAGAACTTACGAGTTCAAGTCTAGAAGAATGTAAACCATAGGTATATAAGTTAATTTGAGTCAGAAACATGTAGAAGAGAACTCAATTTTGAAATCTGTGTGAGTAGAGAAAAGTCGTGTAATTTCTGAGAGAGATGGTGAGAGAAAACTTCTGAGTCTGAGAGAGTTTTCCATAGCTGTGAGCAAAATTAGGCCAAGCCATTTTGTACACATCTTCTCTGATAATCAACACATGTTTGTGTAGAAGGATTTAGTCTAATTCTTCTTGTACATTGAGTTCTAAGTCATTTCCTATGACTATGAAAGTTAGTTGACAGTTACGACTTTTCTGGCGCACATTTGACTGATCTTCTGAAGGTCAGATCTCGAAGCATGGTGTAAAGTTTTTGGTAAGCAATAGCTCGTTTGAAAGCTATTATCCTCAACTACATTTGGTCAAAAGATCTTTGAGAAACGGGACGCGTACTCAGAGAAATCAGCTTAAGAGTGGAGGTATGTCAAATCGATGAAGTCATTTTTCAGTTTTCAAACATAGTGCAAAAGTTGGAGCAATATCAGAAGATTTTGAAGTTATTACTTGAAAGTTTTGTTTGTTATGTGTTGCTTAACATTAGCAAGAACATTCTTTAACAAGTGATCAAAAGATTTGGCAAAGATTGAGCTAATACATGTCAGATTGAAGGATTGAAGAAAAGGCGCAGATTTCTGTGAAGTGAAATTTTTGATTTTCACTAAGTTCAGAGATGAAGACTCATAATGTGAGTATTGCTAAGCTAATGGTGGTTATGGAGGTCTTCTAATACCACATTAGTTTAGTTCTTGTGGTGTTTCACACACCAACAATTCACTTGTTTGGTGGCATGTTAGCCCTAAGCTTGTACATTTGAGCATCACACTGCCCAACTTTGTAATCATCTGATTCGAATCAAGAAGTGTATGGTCTTCCTTGGTAAATTGTTGTTCATAAGTATGTACCACTATGTGCAATCCTTGTTATCTACCTGCTCACAGAAATGTTAAAGGGTATACTTCCCTAAAGAGAACTCCCCTTGAGTAGGCGACGTACTGGATGTGTTAATCTTTAATCTCTACTTTTGTTAAAAGTAGATACCCCAGTACCTCCTCTACAATGTGTGTGCTTCCCCTTGAGAGTGAGAGTGTGTGTAAGGTCTCTTCCTTATCTCCTTCCTTGTGACATTGTTCTCATACAATGAATCTATCTCTTTTTGCATCACATTTGACCAATTCAAATTTAAATTTTCATCTTTGAAACATGTAGGTTCCCATTCTTCCTAAGTTCATGTTCATGTTTTTTTGAAATTAGATTTAGAACTTTCATCAATCTCTACTTCATCAATTAATTCAAAAAACTTTTTTCTTCTTATCTCTTTTGATGTAGGTGATAATATTTCTTCATCATGACCATTCTCATCTTTTGATCTTACTCTTGTAGTATCATTTAAACCATCCTCAAATTCTTCTTGGTTCTTAAACCTGCACAATAGGATATGTTTACCAAGATAGAAACTCATCAAAGCATACACCATTACTAATAATATTTTTCTTACTTATGGGAGCACCTAGATCCTTTTTAATAACTTGCATAACACATGAAAATACATTTCTCTACTTTTGACTTGGATTTAGTTCTCAATTCGTATGTCACCGTAGCAAAACAAGCATAGCCAAGCACACACAAGTGAAATGCTGACATATGACTCATCAAATATACTTCTCTATTTACCACTTCCGCCCTAAACTTCAATGGCATATGCTTTTTATTTAGCATTTGTCTAACTATCTCTACAATAATCCTATTCCTTTCATAACCGCTCCATTTTACTAAGGAGTATATTTGTAAGTGGCTTCTATTTTTATACCTTCATCCTAGAGAAAATCATTAAATATTCTTGAAAAATACTCACTACCACCATCAGATCTTAACCTTTTAATTACCTTTTCTGTTTTCTTTTCTCCCATTGCTTTGAATTTGAGAAAATAGTCAAGCACATCTTTTTATTCTTAAAAAAATACACAAAAGTCATTCGGCTGAAATCATCCACAAAAATAACATAATACTTACTATCTACAAGTGATGGCTCCTTTGTAGGACCCCAAACATCAGTATGCACTAATTCGAATAAATCCCTACTTTGTAATTTGGTACTAAAAAAGGGATTGCTTGCTTACTTACCAAATTGACAACATCACACAAATGTACCATATTTTTCTTTGAAATATCAGGTAAACCAACAAGAATCTTTTTTTGAGCCATGTACTTCAGCTTATGTACGTTCATATGTCCTATTGGATTATGCCATAACTCAATTTGAGAAAACTTATTATTACAAATTGAATAATAAGAAACAAAATTAGGAGATACAGCCAACGTAAAAAGTCTTCCTTATTGACCTTTTCCCAAGACTTTATAATTCTATTTCCGATTTTTAACAAAACACCCAAATTTAATGAGCTGTACTAGATAGCCACAATCTACCATTTGACCTACTGGACTTATACTTTTACTTATATAAGGTACATGAAGAACATCTTTTAAAACATTATTGCATTTTTTGTCCTCAAAACACACATCTCAAACTTGCACTATTTTGTGCATTGAATTGACACCAATTTCAACATTATCATCAAACAAAGGTGCGTGAAAATAAGCAAGCCAATCAAATCGTTGTTCATGTGATTACTACATCCACCATCAACATACGATATATCATTGATTTGAGTTGCATCTACATTCATATTCATTATTAGTTGGTGACAGCATGTTAATGTTCACAAAAAAAGTGAAGTTTGGGACATTGTTAATTAGCTCGAAAAAGCAGATCCTTCTTAGCTAAGCATGTGTATGAATTCTTGAAAGAGAAAATTAAAGCATGAGTGGCAGGAGTGAGTGTACGCATGTTGCATAGTGGAGCATGTAGCATTCATAATGGGCACCATTGCTATTGGGAGTTTTTGAGTGGGGAACATTCATAGAGATTGTTTTTCAAGGAGGAGCATTCATGATAGACGCCATCAATATCGAGAGATTTTCTCTGCACTATGTCCTAAGTGGGGAATGTTGAGAGGGATTGTTTTTCAAGGAGACAATTTGCGAGATCAGAAGAAACATGAGAGTTTAGTAGAGAGGAAGAAAGGGGAGGAGAGAAAAGCTCTGCAAATGAGGTAAACCTTTTGGAATTTTATTCATTTATGGCAAGAAAACAAGTTTAAGATGTGTGTCTGAATTGCCAAGCAATGTTGTGGTTTTAGTGGAGGACCATTCAAGGAGGAGCATTCATGATAGACACCCACTATCGAGAGCTTTTCTCTGCACTGTGTCCTAAGTGGGGAATGTTGAGAGGGATTGTTTTTCAAGGAGAAAGTTTGCAAGATCAGAAGAAACATTAGAGTTTAGTAGAGAGGAAGAAAGGGGATGCAAATGAGGTAAACCTTTTGGTATTTCATTCATTTATGGCAAGAAAACAAGTTTAAGATGTGTGTCTTAATTCCCAGGCAATGTTGTGGTTTTAGTGGTTGATTTGCAGAAAACTATACATTCTATGAGATAAATGAAATACAATCTATGCATTGGTGGTTTGTACACATAACTATTTTTGTGCATATCACATATTTTTGTTTGCAGGTCATTCCTAAAAAGGTAATACACTTCTTCATGATCAATGAAAAGAAGCATGACACCCCTTTTGTGAAACATCATTTCCAATTACATTGGCAATGGTTGAGAGAGCTAAACCTTGGCTTAAGCCAACATTGGGTATGGTCAGATAGTCCAACTTCTCAGTTTAAAGATAAATGTCCATTTTACTTTCTAGGAAGATATGAAGGGTGATAATGCATGACTATGACATGGGACTTCTTTGAGTTAGTGCATGGGAAAGAAGACCATGATAAATGTTGGAGCAAGTCTATGACAAGCCTAAGTATTGGCTTGAGTCCCACAAAGTCATAGAAGAAGCTTTAAAATGAAGACTATGCAAAGTTCACTTGTGAACTACCTCTTGTAACTTTTGAAGAGTTTACTTAATGTAAAAGTGAGATAATCTTAAGTGGTTGAGTCCACTTGATCAAAAAGGGAAAGAGGAGCCATGAATTTGTGATTTGTGGTAGGTAGAGAATCAAATCAATCACTAATTGATTGGAGAGTGATTGAGGGAAGTTAGCCTCCCAATCTCAACTATAAATAGATGGCAGCTTTAGTCGTGGTTAGAGAGACCTATGTGAAGACCTCCAAGAGCTGAGCTTTATGCCATATCAAGGTGTGATTAAAAGGCACACATATGTATCACTAAGTCCATTTTATTGTACAAGCAACATTTTCATGATCATTTGAGTTCATATTTCCATGTTCTTGTGAAGTGTACTACTCACTGCCATATCTCTCAGTTTTCGTAGTTAGATTGCAGAGATGGTTTCTCTGAGCTTGGTGCATCATTTTCAGTGATTTAACTTGTTAAAATTAGCTCTATAAGCCTACTATAAGCTCACAAAGTTTCATTTCATTTTGGTGTTTAAATCGTCACTTATGTTCAGTTGAAGTCAAGACTATCTGTGCACTTTCACTTCCCTCTCAGGTACCCGACTTTTTTACTCATCTTGTTAGACGTATTTCTTAGTGTGTACTTATCCAAATGCAATACTTTAAAGCTTGTGGGATTTCTCTATCTGTATAGTATCGGAGCTAAGCGAAACTTGGGGCGAAGCTAAGCCTTTCTGCATACAAAGTTTCATAGTCATTGAAGTCTTAAATCTGGAGTTATGTTCATTTTTCTGCTCACTGGTCTCAAACTGTAGCAGCCCGTGAAAATCGGGATGATGTCATCAGTTGTTAAACATCATTCTCAGTGTGTCATTCATTATTTTTTATGAGATTACTCTTGAAAGTTAGCTCTTTAAGTTAACTAGACTTCCCCAAGAGGAATTAAGCTAACTATTGATGTGCTCAGAGAATTATGCAAAACACTGGACATGTGTATGAACCAAAAATAGCAAGTTCTTCACCTCTGAGCTAACTCCGACTTATGTGTTTTGATCTATCTTTTTGTGAGTGATCTTCCAAGGTACATAGGGTTTCTAATACATCCATTGGCAATCTAAAAGGGCCCACCACATACTCGTAGAGTTCATTTGGCTGGTGTAGATCAAGGATTTTGCAACACCTCTTCATCTTCAAGCACATACCTATCCATCTCTTCACAATGGTATCAGAGCAAGGTTGGACAACATGGCAAATGGATTTCCTTCATCAATTGACAAATTGGACAAAGGTAACTACTCAGCTTGGTCATTTAGAATGGAAGCTTATCTCCAAGGTAGAAGTTTATATGGTTATGTGGCTCGAGATGAAGTTATGCCAAGTTTTAGGAACAAAAGTCAACCAACACAAGAAGAGCAAGAAAGATTGAGCACATGGTGCTCCAAGGATGCACTTGCAAGGTCTTATCTCCTCAACTCTATCACAGATTTTTTTGTTGCCTCACATTAGAAGTTTTAAGACATCTGAGGAAGTGTGGGATGCACTTGAAGCCTTCTTCTCTTCAAGTACCAAAGCTAGGAAGCATCAACTATGGCTGGATTTCACAACTCTCAAGAAGGCTCCCAAACAAAATGTGACTGATTTTGTCACAAAGCTCAAGGACATAGCGGATCAGTTGGGAAGCATTGGAGAGGTAATAGATGAAGAGCAAATTGTACGGCAGTTCATCAATGGCTTGAAGGCAGATGACAAGTGGGAAGCATTCACCACAGGTATGGATTTGCACATGGACATGCATGTACCTGATTTCAATACACTCATTGGACAACTACTTACTCAAGAGGCAAAGCTTATAAAAAATGGAGAAAGCTCTAAAGGTAATCAATCTTCACCTTTATACACTGATAAAAGCAAGTCCAAAGATAAAAAAGGAAAGGCAAAGAAAGTGGATGATGAAGCAGGTACATATCAAGTTAACTATGCAAGTAGAGGAAAACATGGTAGAGGTAGAGGAAGAGGAGGTAGACAAGGTAGGGGGAGATCCCAAGACTCCAACTGATGTTCTATTTGTGGATTAACTAATCATACAACTGAAAACTGCTTTAGGAATTCCAGGAATCAAAGAGGAAGAGGATACAATAGAGGAAGTTATGGCTACTCAAGAGGAAGGTTCAACAATTATCATGGCAACTACAACAACTACAATCATTCAAACTATCAAGGAGGCTACAAAGGAAGGAGAGACTTCAATACTACAAAGAAGACTCAAACAAAGAGGATTCATTATTGATCATGAACATGGCTATGCCACAAGGTAAATATGATGAGCATGTTTTCTACATAGATTCAGGTTGTTCAAATCATGTGGCACGAAATGTGGCACTCCTATCAGATTCAAAAGATCCAAGGAATAAGCATGAGGTACAAACAGGAGATGATACAAGACATCTTGTGGAGAAAATAGGCAATGTCAAAGCACCTGATGGAAACATCAACCTACTCAGTAAGGTACTCTATGTCCCTACCATTACAAAGAATTTGATAAGTGTTAGGCAGATAGTAGAGAAAGGGTTGCAAGTCAGGTTCACAAAAGCAGGAGCATTTGTTGAAGATCTAAGTCAAGGATTCAAAAGAATTGCAAAAGGTGAAAAGGCAGGTAGATTGTTCACATTTTATTTACAAGACACTAGAAACATTGCTCTCTTTAATTATGGTAGTCAGACACTCAAAGAATTGGAAGTATGGCACAAAAGGTTAGCACATATTGGTGAAAGGTCATTAAAGCAAATTTTCAAGGACCAAAGTGTACTTGGACTCCATAATTTGTCAAAACAACATATGATTTATAAGTGTAGTGCATGTCAATTTGGAAAGTCTCACAGGTTATCATTCATGAAGAAAGGTTATATGCATGGAGATCTCTTGGAGTTGGTTCATACAGATGTATGGGGACCTAGCAAGGAAGCTTCAATATCTAGATTAAGTTATTATGTCTCCTTTATTGATGATTGCAGCAGATGGACTATCCTATTCTTTATGAAACACAAAGATGAAGTTTTTTCATGTTTCAAAAGATATTTTGCTCTTGTGGAGAATCAAACAGGTAAATCACTAAATAGGCTAAGGTCAGATGGAGGGGGAGAATACTTCTCCCATGAGTTTGATTCTTTTCTTCAAGAAAGAGGAATCAAAAGAGAGGTAGCTACAAGGTACACCCCTGAGCAAAATGGAGTGGCAGAAAGGAGGAATAGGAAAATTGTTGAAGCTGCACGGTCCATGTTAAATGAAAAGCATTTGCCTAATTATCTATGGGCCGAGGCTATATCTACAGCCACTTACTTGATTAACAGGTTGCCTTCAAAATCCCTTGATGGGATGACTCCATATGAGGATTGGAATGGAAGAAGACCAAGCTTAGATCATTGTAAAATTTTTGGATGTATTGCTTTTGCTCATGTTCCTTCACAGGTTAGAGGCAACATGGATCCAAAGGCAGATTGGTGTGTATTTATTGGATATGACAACAATCAAAAGGGTTACCGGTTATACAACCCTACCAACAAAGGATTCTTGGTAAGCAGAGATGTAGTTTTTGATGAAAACAATTCATGGTATGAAGATTCATGCAGGAAGGTCAATTTACCATATGATCTTGAAGAAGATTTTCCAAAGCTTGGTAGAGAACAACCGAAGATTGAAGAACAAGACACCTCAGAGGATGATGAAGAATCTCAGATGGAAAAGGTCAAAGCATGGAAGTCTAAAGGTAAAGCAAAATTGCAGGAACTTGGACATGAGGCAGAATCATCACATCATGGCCTAAGAAGATCTATGAGGGAAAAGAAAAAACTAGAAAGGTATGGGTTTGACACCTCATTAGTAACTAAACATTCTATCTACATAGCACAGGACATAAACCAAGAGGATCCATGATCATTTGAAGAGGCCAAAGCAAAATTAGAATGGAAGCATGCAATGAAGGAAGAGATTGAAGCACTTGAGGAAAACAACACTTGGGAGTTGGTGCCCAAGACTTCATCCATGAAGGTAATAGGCTCAAGATGGGTCTATAAACTCAAGAAGAATTCTGATGGTTCCATTAACAGGTATAATGCAAGGCTTGTGGCAAAAGGCTTTGCACAAACTCAGGGAATTGATTATGAGGAGACCTTCTCTCCTGTGGCAAAGATGCCTACTATTAGGGTTTTGCTTAGTATTGCCTCTTCCAAGAATTGGAAGATACTTCAACTAGATGTAAAGAATGCATTCTTGAATGGTTGGATAACAGAAGAGGTATATATGGCACAACCACCTGGTTTTGAGAATGAAATTTGTCCTGATTATGTGTGTAAACTTAACAAAGCATTGTATGGTCTCAAGCAAGCCCCAAGAGCTTGGAATTTCATGCTTGTTTCATTCTTGCAGGACAAAGGCTTTCAACCAAGCAAGGAAGATCCTTCACTCTTTATCAAAAAGAGTAATTTTGAGATCATCTACTTATGTGTATATGTAGATGATATTATATTGATAGGAAATGATGCAGATGGTATGAAGAAGATCAAAGATCATATGAGAGAAGAGTTCAAGATAAGTGATTTGGGTTCACTTACCTACTTCCTAGGCTTGGAAGTTGTCTACAAAGGTCATGGTTTGTTTCTCACTCAAAGAAAGTACATTAAGGACATGTTGGTAAAATTCAAGATTCAAGAATGTAAGATTGCAGGTACTCCAATGGAGGTCAATCACAAATTGAGCTCACATGAAGGTGAACTCATAGAGGACATCACATCATATCAAAGTCTATTGGGTAGTCTCAACTATGCCACATTGACAAGAGTAGATATATGTTATAGTGTGAGTGTGCTAAGTCAATTTATCCACACACCAAGGAAACCACATATGGATGCTGCCAAAAGGATTCTCAAGTATCTCAAAGGGACCATAAATGAAGGACTTTATTATCCTTATGTATCTGATTTAGGTTTGAAGCATTTTTTTTTATGCAGATTGGGCTGGCTCCAAGGAAGATAGAAGGAGCACTTCAGGTTATCTTACCTTTGCAGGTTCAAAGCTTATTTCATGGTCATCCAAGAAGCAACCCATAGTTGATCTCTCTTTTACTGAAGCTGAATATAGAGGTCTTGCCATAGCTACACAAGAAGCTATGTGGATGAAGACATTATTCAAAGATCTTGGATTGGAGTTTGGAACTCCAATTATTTATGGTGACAATATGAGTTCTATTCATTGAGCTGCTAATCCTATTTTTCATGCAAGGACTAAACATATTGAAGTTCATTATCACTATGTACGAGAGAAGGTTCTAAGCAAAGAGCTTCAAATATCATATGTGGCCACTAATAAAAAATGTGCAGATATTCTAACCAAAGCATTGGATGGTACAAAGCTCTACAAGTTCAAAGCCATGATTGGTTTGTAGGTAGTCTTGGAAGATTGAAGACCTCAAGCATACTTGGCTTGAGGGGGAGCTTTTGGAGCAAGACTATGACAAGCCTAAGTATTGGCTTGAGTCCCACAAAATCATAGAAGAAGCTTTAAAATGAAGACTATGCAAAGTTCACTTGTGAACTACCTCTTGTAACTTTTGAAGAGTTTACTTAATGTAAAAGTGAGAGAATCTTAAGTGGTTGAGTCCACTTGATCAAAAAGGCAAAGAGGAGCCATGAATCTATGATTTGTGGTAGGTAGAGAATCAAATCAATCACTAATTGATTGGAGAGTGATTGAGGGAAGTTAGCCTCCCAAACTCAACTATAAATAGATGGCAGCTTTAGTCGTGGTTAGAAAGACCTATGTGAAGACCTCCACGAGCTGAGCTTTATGCCATATCAAGGTGTGATTACAAGGCACACATATGTATCAGTAAGTCCATTGTATTGTACAAGCAATATGCTTTCATTTTCATGATCATTTGAGTTCATATTTCCATGTTCTTGTGAAGTGTACTACTCACTGCCATATCTCTCAGTTTTCTCAGTCAGATTGCAGAGATGGTTTCTCTCAGCTTGGTGCATCATTTTCAGTGACTCAACTTGGTAAAGTTAGCTCTATAATTCTAATATATGTTCAAAAAGGTTCATTTCATTTGAGTGTTTAAATCGTCAGGTATGTTCAGTTTAAGTCAACCCCATCTGTGCATTTTCACTTCTCTATCAGGTACCTGACTTTTTTACTCATCTTGTCAGAGGTGTTTCTCCGTGTGTAATTATCCAAATTCAATGATTTGAATCTTCTTGGACTTAGCTTACTGTCTAGTATAAGCATACAAACTTTCATAATCATTGGAGTCTTAAATCAGGAGTTATGTTCATTTTTCTGCTCACTAGTCTCAAACTGTAGCAGCCCGTGAAAATCGGGATGATGTCATCAATTGTTAAACATCATTATCAGTGTGTGATTCATTACTTTTGATGTGATTACTCTTGAAAGTTAGCTCTTTAAGTTAGCTAGACTTCCTCAAGAGGAATTAAGCTAATTGCGGCTGTGCTCAGAGAATTATGCAAAACACTGGACAGGTGTATGAACCAAAAATAGCAAGTTCTTCATCTTTGAGCTAACTCCAACTTATCTGTTTTGATCTATCGTTTTGTGAGTGATCTTCCAAGCTACATAGGGTGTCTAATACATCCATTGGCAAGCTAAAAGGGACCACCACATACTCCTGGAGTTCATTTGGCTGGTGTAGATCAATGATTTTGCAATACCTCTTCATCTTCAAGCACATACCTATCCATCTCTTCACAATGGTGCGGGTGTAGCTCTAAGAAGGGTGCTAACCCATGAACAACTTAAACCTGGCAGTGCAATGTAATGAACTAGTATTTTTAATTCATATGATTCATAACATCTTACTGACTTTCACATACCGGATATCAAAAGAAGATGATACATTGTATAGGTTATTATTGGATGTATCTAATCACCTTTGTGATATGTCTTCAACATCCTAATAGAGTTGAGATTAAAAAAATTATGGCAAGAATTTTGTTTGTGTTTGTTCTTTTATTGATGAAGCAACGCCTTTGTGTAGTTACCATTGAGTAATATGTTGTAAAGATTGGGCGTTATTATCAGAGAATCACTACTATAAAGATTGATGAAATTGATTTTATGGTGATGTGTGGGATCTTAGGCCTTGCACATTTTGTACAATTCCCTCATTAATCTATGCGTTTCTTGTTCTCTCAAGAAAAAATAAACTTGGATATGAGTAACATCTCATGTTGTGGATGATTATTGCTGTTGATATATTTAGTTAGTGATGTGCGTGAACACACGAGGACCACCAGGGCACTTCTTTCCCTCTTTACGGGGTTTTTTCCCCGGCTTGTATATACACCTATAACCCTAATGGGTCACTTATCTTTGTACATTCTAGTGGTAATACATTCAATATTGTATGTTGTGCTCCAAGCTTCTTCTTCTTCCTTGTATTGTTTGCATGCTTCAGTAGACATCTAACTCTAACAATTGGTAACACAACATGTTGCTGCTTCATCTAGGGCATCGTGGAAACCCCTCCATCATAGTTCCAAAATCGCATAACATTTGGTGAGCATACTCAGAATGATTAGGAAATCGAAACTGCTTTGCTTTGTGGTGCCAAGATTGTGATCTAAGCTCGTTTTGGCCTTGAAGAGCACTATCACAATGCTTTTGTAGGCTACTTCCTCATTTTTCGCTAAAGATATATGCAAGTTCGAGTTCGCCAGTATAAGCATCTGAAAGTCTACTACAAGTTTAGCGGAACTCATCATGGGTATTTAAGTCAGTGGCCATGGTTGAAAAGAGTGATGTATTTTATATGTTGGCTATTAAGGATAAGTTGGATGGTACCAATTACCCATTGTGGGCTTATATGATGTGACATGTATTGGTTGCAAAAGGACTATGGAACATGGTGCAAGGTGTTGAAAAACATCCTATTACACTTGCAAATACAAGTATTGAAGCTGATGGAGATGGCATTGAAGATGGTGATATTCTTTGGATTCCTGTTGGTGCTACAATTTCTGTTGCACCTACTCTAGAGAAAATTTATTGGGATGGAAGAGATGCTCAAGCACATGCATTGATAGCCTTTTCTATCAAACGTGCCATTATTCCTCACATTCCCTCTTGTAGAATAGCTAAGGATGCTTGGGATACATTTACCACATTGTACTAGGCTTGGAATGAGGCTCATGATCCTTACCTCCAAAAACAGTTGGAGAATGAGCATATGAACGAAGGTGATTCTAGGGATGGTTTTCTAACAAAGATCAAAGACTTGAAAGAACAATTGGTTTTTGCTAATGAAGTTATACCAGATATCTGACTTGTGTAGACCATTCTAAGTGGTCTTCCTAATTCATATCACAATTTTTCTTCTACTCTTTGTTTGATGATGAAAGGCAATCCAAATGGCTTGGCATTTGAGGAGTTAGTCTCTGTTCTGTTGCAAGAAGATGAATCTAGTCAAAACAAGTCCATTATGCATGCTATAGATCAAGCTTTCTTAGCTAGTCAGAAGGGCAAAGGTAAATGGATCTCGTCTACTAGTAAGCAAAAATCTGCAAATGCTCCACATTTGAAGAAGGAAGACAAAGATGAGAAGAAATCACTAAAACAGAAATTCTTTTGTAAGTACTGTAAAGGAAACGATCATATCATAAAGCACTATCCAAAACTCACTGCAAAAGAGGCAAAGAAAAAAGAGGTTGGAATGGTTGTCACAGAGGCCTATACACCAAAAATAGAGTCTGCAAATCTTGTGTGAAATGAAGAATGGGCATTTACTACTGTTTGTGATTTTTACCCATCTTCTCATGAGTATGTATATCTACAGTAGACTCAGATGTTTGGTATTTTAATAGTGGGGCAACCAAATATATTACCTTGCAATGTACTTTCTTCACTTCACTTGAGCCTACCCCTACAAGGAATACTGTCACATGTAAAAGTAAGCATGGAAGGAGAAGAAGAGATATGCACATACATAGGTAAGGATGTGTAAATGGACGCAGAGCAGAAATGCATAGATATGATTCGGGAATATAAAGAAGTGTTGGCTTGAACATATAAAGATCTAAAGGGAGTGGACCCCTCTATTTGTTCCCATAGAATTCCCATGACTCCAAAAGCTAAACCCTCCAAACAATGACCATACACTTACAACAATAATGTATATTCAGCCAAGATCAAAGAGGAGATTGATAAGTTATTGGAGACGGCTGTTCAAGAATGGGTATCAGCCTTGGTGGTAGTGCTAAAGAAAAACAGGAAACTTAGGGTTTATATTAACTTGAATAAGCTTACCCACCATTTTTGATAGTTACCTATTACCCATTATAGACCATCTCTTGGAAAGATTAGCAAGCAAGTAAGTATACAACTTTCTTGATGTATTCTCGAGGTACAACCAAGTAGAAATCACTACTGAGGACTAGCATAAGAGTGCTTCTACTATTGAATGGGGAGTATGTGCATTTAGGATTATGCCATTTGGTTTGACCAATGCCTCAATAACTTTCCAAAGACTGATGTGTCATGTCTTTAAAGAATTTCTTACGAAAAGCATGGAAGTCTATGTAGATGATCTTTGTACTTACTCTTCTCAATGCATAGCTCACATACATGAATTAAGGAAAATATTTGACAAGTGTAAACAATACAAAGTCTATCTGAATTGAGAGAAGTGTGTCTTTATGGTTGGACAAGGAAAAATATTGGGACTCATTGTGGCCAAAAAAGGCATGTCAACCAAAGAAGACATAGTAAAAGCTATTTTGGAATTACCACGACCAACGAATGCTAAGGAAGTGCAAGCTTTTATGGGAAATTGTGGATATTACCACCGATTCATCCACATGTATGACATAATTGAAAAACCATTACATGGGTTGTTAACTCAATTTTTGTGGATGGAAGAGTGCAAAAAGCCTTTAATGAATTGAAAATGAGCTTGAGTTCAGCTCCATTTTTGAAAGTATCGAACTAGAATAAGCCATTCCATATTCAAATGGATGCATGCAAATATGCCATTGGATGTATCTTAGCACAACCACCAAATGAAGGAAAATTAGATCACCCAATAGGCTATGCAAGCAGATAACTAGAACAAGTCAAGTGCAATTACACTACTACTAAACGAGAAGGCTTAGGGATGGTCTACATGGTTCCAATTTATGCCTTTATTGATAAGGAACATATGCATAGGCTAAGAAACCAAATACTTTGCAATGATCTAATGTAGGTTTCTTACCCCACCATGCCTCATATGATGTCATACCATGCAAAGATTTACATGGTAGCCTATTAACCAAGTATGTGGCTCTATTTACAGCCTCAGCCCACAAATGATTAGGGCAATTCTTTTGTTTCATCATTGATCTTGCAAACTCAACAAGAGTTCTATTTCTTCTTTTTGCTACACCATTTTGTTGAGGAGAGTACCTACAAGTAACTTCTCTCTTTATACCTGCATTCCATAAATAATCACTAAATTCATTTGAAAAATACTCTCCCCCTTTATCCGACCTCAATCTCTTCAACTTTTGTCATGTAACTCTTTCTGCATATACATGATAGTGTTTAAATGTACTTAACACTTTTGACTTATCTCTGATCACATAAATAGTGATCCACCTAGTAGCATCATCAACATATATAACATAATATCTTGAACCATTTATGCTAAAGTCCTTTGAAAGAACCTACACATCTGTGTATACCAATTCAAGTCTTTCTAAATACATGAAACCATGCTTATTATATGATTGCTTATGGGCCTTACTTAATTGATATGCTACACATCTGTATGTCATGTGTTGACCTGCAACATTAGGTAATCCAAGTACTGAACCATTATTAATCATCTCTCTGATATCTCTTTCATTGAAGTGTCCAAGTCTTTTGTACCAAAGATCCAACTCACATATCTTTTGCTCTCCATATGTGAACAAGGAATGTCCAACATTACCTTGTACCATGAATGTGAAGAGCATCCGTTCTTTCTTTCTTCTAACAATTTGCTTATACCCTTGGCTAGGGTCTTCAACATAAACTCCATCATTAGTGAACCTCACCTCATATCCTTTTTCCACAATTTATCCTATGCTAATCAAATTTGTTCTCCAAATTAACGCAACGTTACCACTCACATGATTGGTGCATCCTACGTCAATGTAAAACACTCGTTGATCTTCACTTGAAACTTCACATGTTGCATTCCTGATTAGAGTTGAATCCTCCTTTTCATCTCATGCATAATTGTAGTAGGTATTGTTGTAGGACTAACTTTGAAAGTTTCTTCCATCATTCCTTCCAAAGAAACCTCTACTACCTCTACCTCTAAAAATTCCTCTCTGATTTCTTCCACCTCTGCCTCTTTGATTATAAGTCTGATTAAAGTTACCAACACTTTGATTCTTATGCCAACATTCATGAGCTAGATGATTAGTCTTATCACATATCCAACAAGTGTTGACATTATCCTTTATAAGTCTGATTAAAGTTACCAACACTTTGATTCTTATGCCAGCATTCATGAGCTAGATGATTAGTCTTATCACATATCCAACAAGCGTTGACATTATCCTTGTTCTTTCTGCCTCTTCGTCTACTTCTGCCACAAGAAGTTTTCTTGGCTTGGAGTACTCTCATCTAAAACTGATTGTTGCTTTCCTTTGATAGATTTCTTCTTATCTTTAGAATACATTGCATGACCTACACTCTTATCAACATCTCCTTTGATATCATTCTCAAAAGCTAGCATATGTCCCAACACTTGATTCAATTCAGGAGTTAAATGATCTAATAAAAGTTTAGTTGACATGATGAAAGGCTTACACTTCTCATCTCCTCTTAGACTTGTAAGAATTTTTCTTACCAATTTATCTTCTTCAATGTCTTCATCAACTGCACCTAAAGAATCAGCAATGTCTTTCATCTTTGTCACATAGTCAGATATTGAATGTAAGGCCTTCTTCTTGAATGTTCTAAACTCTACCCATAGTGATGCGTTCCTCGACTTTCCTGTATTCTAAAAGTGCTCCTCCAAAGCATTCCATATATCATTTACACTTTCAAGTCCTCTAATGTGAGGAAGCAAGTAGTCATTTACTACCATATAAATTATGCTCTTTGTTTTAGCATCCTTCTTCATCCAAACCTTTAAGTCTGCAAGCACTTCCTTAGTAGGAACAGTAGGATCTTTAAATTCTAGCTTTTCTTCTTCTCCTATAATATATCCTATCAAATATTTACTCATAAGGTGAGCTTCCATCCTCATAGACCAAGCTAGATAGTTCTCTCTATCCAACTTCTCAATTGGGAGACTATCTCTCATCCTTTCTTCACGTATACTTTCAAACCTTCAACCTCATAAGTAATGAATGTACCTTAGCCTCGAGATTTAATCCTTATGATAATTTTGATTGCTCTTGTGTGTCTCCCTTTAGCTTTTCCTTCACACCTTGTCCTTTTGAGTCTTCAAATGTTGAATTTTGTATATGTACAGCAGTTGGGGTCTTCCTTTTCTTCAGACTTAATTATTCCTGCTCTGATACCACTAAGGGAGATGATTAATCTCCAAATGGCAAGCTACACTTGAGTTTAGAACACCTCTATGTCAAGTGTAGTTTAAAACTGTCACCAATTTTGAAATCTTTTACCAAAATATGAACACTCAGCTTACTCTATGAAAACTATCTTCACTAAGAAAAGTCTACCTCACAAAATTCACTCATTGACTGATGAAAGGATTAAAGTTTTCTATGAAAATTTCATAATACTCTTCTAGTGTTTGCATAACTATTGCAACTTTAAGTTCTCCAAAGGAACTTAGAAAACTTTAGATTCACTTCAATTAGTAAACCTATGTCTGGAACAAGTACTTTCTACATACGACTTTTACATATGCAACTTTAAACGATTGCTTCTCACAAAATATAACCTGTTTAATGAAACACTTTTAGATGTAGATGGATTACCTTAAAACTTAGATTTTGACTCCTCATTTGTGTAAAACTTTACACTATGCACTGAGATCTGATCAATTCTTTGATCATTGAGATTTCACATGTTTCAGAAGACACTTATCACTTCTTCACACATAGATGTTCCTACTTACAATTCTCTCAATGTGATTACAATTAGACTCTCAAATCTTGACCATAGATGCACTAACTATGGAGTTAGACATCTACAAAAGGATTTTTGAAATGATCAAACAGAGAAGGAGAGATGGAGAAATGATCGTGACACAGATTTCAAAAGTTTTCTTCTATTCACATGGAAACATGTGATTGATGAATTTCATACACTCATCACACTATATCTTCTTCTTACACATCTATGTTTGTTCTATATCTCTTCTCACATATGTGTCCTGACTCTATACTAGTATATATAGGCATATATGTGCAAACTCATCACGATTACAAAGATATAAGTGAGCTAATTACATGCTTAATGTACATGTATATACAAATCACTGTTCTCTGATTCTCCTCTTTCCTTCATGCTCCATTCTTTGTTCTTTTCTTCATCTTCACTTTTCAATCTTAATTGTAATCATCAACTAATGATTGTCCTGCTCCAACTATATATATATATATATATATATATATACATATATATATATATATATATATATATATATATATATATATATATATATATATATATATATATATATATATATATATATATATATATATATATATATATATATATATATATATATATATATATATATATATATATATATATATATGTGTGTGTGTGTGTGTGTGTGTGTATGTCTATATGTGCATGTGCATGTTTGTGTATGTATGTAAATATGATTATGTGAGTCTCTGTGGGTGTACATATGATTATGTATGTGTACATGTATATGAGTATGTGCATGTGTATGTGAGTATGTGTATGTGTCTATGTGTGTATTCGTTATATGTGTGTAACTGCATGCATGTGTATGTGTGTGTAAATGTGCATGTATGTGTGTGTATGTGTAAATGTGCATGTATGTGTATGTGTGTGTAAATGTGCATGTATGTGTGTGTATGGATGTGTATGTGTGTGTATTGATGTATGTGTACCTCTCGTCACACTCTTTTCTCTCTCTCTTATATACATACATACATACATAAACACACATACTCATATCCACACACACACACAAACATATATATATATATATATATATATATATATATATATATATATATATATATATATATATATATATATATATATATATATATATATATATATATATATATATATATATATATATATATATATATATATATATATATATATATATATATATATATATATGTGTGTGTGTGTGTGTGTATATATACACATACACATGTATGCATGTGACCTGATGTGCATGTAAGTCTCTATATATATGTGTGTGTATATAAATATGTGTATAAATATATATGTAAATATCTGTGTATATATTTGTGTATATTATGTGTGTGTATATATATAGTTACACATATAAATATAACAAATAAAAGCAATGCATACCATGCATTATCATGAAGAGGAGCCATTAGTGTTTAAGCACCACTTATGTGACCATCCAATCCCAAAGAGTTTCTCAAGTGAACTAAGTGTGTAATTTCTATCCCTCTCATCATGCTCACTACAAAAATAAAAAACAAATCATGTAAATAAAACATAAGATATTTATTTCAATTTATATGTAAAATGTAAACTTACTTCTAGTGCAAGTGGACAAGGCATATGTAAGGGTCCCATAATGCTCGCATTCTTCTCTTGAACTCCAATCCATTCCCTATATACACTGTATTCCCCTCTGGCTCTATATCACACTCCAGCCCTAAGGTGCCTATGCATGTCCTCAAAGGCATTTGTGCTCTGCTTTCATGATCTAGAGGTGGTGTAGGTGTCCTCAAAATAGATAGATAAAAATAAATATAAATATGTGTTATAATATAATTAAAAAACATTGTTAAAAAAAACACACCTATGAGTAGATAGTTCTCTTCTTGCATGTGGAGCCATAGAAGATCCCTCCTTTGATCGCTGG
The DNA here is from genome assembly GCA_020310875.1 of Ceratopteris richardii. Classification (NCBI taxonomy): domain Eukaryota; kingdom Viridiplantae; phylum Streptophyta; class Polypodiopsida; order Polypodiales; family Pteridaceae; genus Ceratopteris; species Ceratopteris richardii. The sequence continues at coordinate 7,688,119 of CM035434.1, forward strand.
GTAAGCAATTGGATCCTAAAATTCAACTCATCATCATGCATCTCTGAGTACTCATGCATGATGATCCCTAAGGTATCAGGCGGAACTCTTGCTCTCATAAGACTTTTTATAAGAGTGATTTTCACTCTTCTCTCTCTAGTAGGATCCATAATACCTATACATATAAAAAGAAAGAGTTAGAAATCAATATATGTACGTGTACATATGTATGCATGTATATGTATATGTGTATATGTATGTGTTTATATGTATGTGTATGCATATGTATATGTGTATGCATGTGTATGTGTGCATTGTGTATTCATGCATACATATATATGCATGTGTATGTATGTGTGTATGTTTGTGGGCAGGTATGCATGTGACCTAATATGCATATACGTATATGTATGTGTGTGTGTATATGTATGTGTCTACATGTGTATGTGTGTATGCATGTATATGTGTATATGCATGTGTGTATCTATATGTGTGTATGTATATGGTAGTACATATATGTGTGTGTATGTGTATGTAGGTGTATATGTGAGTGTGTGTATGTGTGTAATCATGTAAGCATCTATGTATGCATATGCATGTGCATTATGTATGTGTATGCATGCATGTGTGTGTATGTGTGTGTATGCATGTAAGTATGTTTGTATGCATATGCATATGTATCCTTGTATGTGTGTGTGTATGTGTCTCTATGTGTGCATATGTGTCCATGTGTGTGTGTATGTGTGTGTGTGTATGTGTGTATGTGTGTATCTATGTCTATATATACATGTGTATCTGTATATATGTGTCTATATGCATGTGTATGAGTGTGTGTAAATGTGTGTGGATGTGTGTATGTGTGTGTGTATGTGTGTGTGTTAGTGTGTATGTGTGTATGTGTGCATGTGTGTGTATGTGTGCATGTGTGTGTATGTGTGTGTGTCTATGTGTGTATGTGTGTATGCCTTATGTGTGTATATGTCTCTGTGTATCCATGTGTATGTGTGTGTGTGTGTGTGTAAATCTCTTTGTATGTGTGCATATGTGTGTGTATGTGTCTATGTGTGTATGTCTCTATGGGTGTATGTGTGTGTATGTGTGTATGCATGTAAGCATGTATGTATGCATATGCATGTGCATTATGTATGCAAATGTATGCATGTGTCTGTATGTGTGTGTGTGTATATGTGTGTATGCATGTAAGTATGTATGTATGCATATGCATATCCATTATGTATGCATATGTATGCATGTATGCATATGTGTGTGTTTATGTGTCTCTATGTGTGTGCATGCTTATATGTGTGTGTATGTGTCCATGTGTGTGTGTCTGTGTGTGTATGTGTGTGTGTGTCTATGTGTGTCTATGTGTGTATGTCTGTGTCTATGTGTGTATATACATGTGTATCTATATATATGTGTCTATATGCATGTGTAAGTGTGTATGTGTCTATGTGTGTATGTGTGTGCATATGTGTGTGTGTGTGTATTTTCGTGTGTGTGTAAGTGTGTATGTGTCTATGTCTGTATGTGTGTGTATATGTGTCTGTATGTGTGTGTATGTTTGTATGTGTGTGTTTATGTGTGCATATGTATGTGTGTGTATGCATGTGTATGCGTATATGTAAATCTATGTGTATATGTGTTTGTATGTGTTTGTATGTGTGTGTATGTGTGTTTATGTGTCTATGAGTGTATGTGTTTGTATGTGAGTGTTTTTGTGTGTGTATGCATGTATGTATGCATATGCATGTGCAATATGTATTTATATGTATGCATGTGTGTGTATGTGTATGTATGTGTGTGTATGTGTGTGTATGCATGTGTATGTGTGTGTATGCATGTAAGTATGTATGTATGCATCTGCATATGCATTACATATGCATATGTATGCATGTATGTGTATGTTTCTCTAAGTGTGTATGCATATATGTGTGTGTATGTGTCTATGTGTGTGTATCTATGTGTGTATGTGTGTGTGTGTCTATGTGTGTATGTGTGTGTGTGTCTATGTGTGTATATACATGTGTATCTATATATATGTGTCTGTATGCACATGGGTGTGTGTGTGTAAATGTGTGTGGGTGTGTGTATGTGTGTGTGTAAGTGTGTATGTGCCTCTCTATGTGTGTGTATGTGTGTGTATCTATGTGTGTATGTGTGTGTGTCTGTGTGTATATATGTGTGTGTGTATGCATGTGTATGTGTGTGTGTGTAAATGTGTGTGTATATGTGTGTGTATGTGTGTGTCTATGTGTCTGTGTCTATGTATGTATATATGTGTGTGTATGTGTGTATATGTGTCTCTATCGCTGTATATACGTGTGTATGTGTATATATGTGTGTGTATGCATGTGTAAGTGTGTGTGTGTAAGTGTGTGCATATGTGTGTGTGTATGTGTGTGTGTATGTGTGTATGTGTGTGTATCTTTGTGTGTATGTGTGTGAGTATATGTGTGCATATACTTGTATGTGTATATATGTCTGTGTATGCATACATATATGTGTGTGGAAATGTGTGTGGATGTGTTTTTGTGTGTGTGTGTAAGTGTGTATGTGTCTATGTATATGTGTGTGTATGTGTTTGTGTGTCGATGTGGGTATGTGTGTGTGTGTCTATGTTTGTGTCTATGTATGTATGCATGTGTGTGTATGCATCTGTATGTGTGTTTGTAAATCTATGTGTATGTGTGTGTATGTGTGTTTGTATGTGCATGTGTCTATGTGTGTATGTTTGTGTGTCTATGTGTTTGTTTACGCATGCGTTTAAATGTGTGTAAATCTATGTGTATATGTGTGTGTGTATGTCTGTCTATGTGTGTGTATGTGTCTATGTGTGTATGTGTCTATGTGTGTATGTGTGTGTGTATGTGTGTGTGTCTCTATGTGTGTATGTGTGTGTGCCTATGTGTGTATGTGTGCATCTATGTGTGTGTGTGTGTGTGTGTGTGTCTATGTGTGTATGTGTGTGTGTGTAAATGTGTGTGTATGTGTCTATGTGTAGATATATGTATGTGTGTGTAGAGGAGGTACTGGGGTATCCGCTTTTAACAAAAGTAGAGGTTAAAGATTAACACATCCAGTACGTCGCCTACTCAAGGGGGGTTCTCTTTAGGGAAGTATACCCTTCAACATTTCTGTGAGCAGACATTTGCCCTATTACACTTGCGAATAAGTACATGACCCATACACAAGTAGATAAGGAGTCTCTTCGTGTTCGGAGGAGTCTTAACAAGTTAGCAATAGCCACGGCTTGTGAGTCTACCTCCCCTCTGCCTTCCCTAAATTTGTCCATTGACTTGGGTGCGACACCATTGTCAAAAGAAGGGTATAGGAGAACTCTAGATTTCTCCTCAGATACGTCAGAAGAGACACCGGTCCAAATGGAGGATCTTTCTCATTTGCTCTCCAGGCTCAACATCAAGTTCCCTACCTTCAAGGGACATGCATATGAGGATGCTGATGATCATGTGAGAAGATTCATCTCTTTATGCCGTGGGCGAGGTCTGCAGAATAGGGAAGATGCAATGCTAGCACTTTTTCCATCCACATTGGAGGGTCTTGCAGATAAATGGTACAGTCAGTATGTAGATGGCCATTTCACTACATGGGAGGCTTTGAAGGCGGCTTTCTCACAAACATTCAGACCGAGTGATTCTTCAGAAAGAGCTCTAGATCAGCTAGAGAATTTGAAGCTAAGACCAGGTGAATCTTTTCATGAACTTCACACTAGAACAAAAGCACTTGTTGCACGTCTGCCACATGCTCCAGGTGACTTTTTGGTTAAAAAGTGGATTGAGAAGGCCCTGCCAAGGTCATCTCAGCAGAAGCTTCGGGAGTCTCTTAGATTGGATGCCACTCTCAATGATTTTGTTGCAGCGGCATCACGCATTGAAGAAGCAAGGCAACATTTTGAAGGGGATACACAAAAAAAGTATGCTGCAGATCTGGATCCTATTGAGCAACTAAGGAGGGAACTGGAAACATTGAAGATGCAACAAAATCAACAAGAAGAGAAGGTCTTGCCACCTCTGCGTCGCACTGATGATGAAGTAGCTCAACTTCGCCGAGAGTTAGAAGATTTGAGGACTACTCAGGATATAAGGAGACAAATTTGGTGTACAATCTGTAACAACAATGGACATTCCATTGCTAATTGCCCTATTAAGGTAAGCTGTCAATTTTGTGGAAAAGATGGTCATGAAGCTAGGGATTGCTACTACCTCAAAGGTACACAACAGAGAGGTAACCCTCAGAATTTGGAATCATATTATGCTAGTACTTCAAATACATCTAATAGAGAGGAGAATCGGCCTGCAAAGCCTATATATAATAGACCTTTGATGTGCTATCGTTGTGGTGAGTACGGCCACATGCAAAATAGGTGTTCTCTTCCAGAAGATGCACCTCCCTGTCAACATTGTCCAGAGGCCAAGGATCATTATACCAAAGATTGCCCAAGAGGTCGTCCTGCTCCAATTCACATGATTGCAGTCTCCCCACATGAAGAAGGAAAAACCACCCAGACTTATGCTGTTTCATCCTCTGCAATGCCCATGATGACTAGAGCTAGGCAAGCAGCTGCAACCCAGAGATATGAACAACAAGGATTTCAGGATAAAAAGGAAGAAAAGGAATCTGGATGGAAGGGCCAAGAAGAAATTGAAGGAGCTTATAATAAGATGACTACTTCTCTAAAGGGCCAACCAACAAGTCTGCAAGAAAACACTCAGGAGGTAAACATTGAAAAGATCTTGAAAGGTATTCATCAGAAGGTTAGTCTATATGAACTTATAAGGATGGATTCAAAAATAAGAAGTGACTTACTGAAGATTATACACTCTGCTCACTTGGTCCAATCACCTAGTATAGATGGTTTCATGGTTGATTTTCCCCCTGCACCCTTAGCAGACTACCAAAGCTCAAGATTATCTGTTTGTATAAAAGAGGAAGCTCTCACAGGTGTGATCATAGATGGAGGCTCTGGTATAAATTTAATGCCAGATTTTACAATGAAGAAGCTGAAATTGAACCCCACCAAGTTGGCACCATTCACGGTTACATTGGCAGATCAACATCGGGTTGCACCACTGGGCATTATTGAGAAGGTACTGATGGTAGTACAGGGCTGCCATTTTGTTCTAGATTTTGTTGTTATTGCACTTCCACAGGATACTTCTTACCCTCTACTCCTGGGAAGACCTTGGCTGAGACAAGCAAAAGCTTTGCAAGATTGGGGAAAAAATAAATTATGGATTTCAACAAGCACCAATAGCCAACTGCAACTACACTTGGAGGAAGGAATTGACTCAGGGAAAACTACTGGATATATTGTGGACACTCAGGTAATGCCCTCTCTACCCCAAGAAGAGGATACATTGTTAAATTGGATGATGGGAAGTGCAGAGTGTTGCACAGTGGAGATTAATGAAATTGAGGAAGAAGTTGCAGATAAGGTAATTACAGGAAAGGGCAATGAAGACCACAAGGTGTTGGAGAATGAGCAATTGCAGGAAAGCACAAGCCTTGAGGAAGCAGCCCAGATAAAAATATCAGAGAGAGAAAATTATGAACCTAAGAGCAGAGAAGATCTCCCTTTTGCAGATATACCTCAAGGTTGGATGAAAGAACATGTTGCAGAATATAAATTAAAATCCACTCCTGCATATAGTGGAGATGATTTCTCAAGCAAGACCAATTCTGAAACATTGGTTCAAGAAGTAAATTTAGGGGATGAAGAGAACCCTCAAGTAGTCCATTTGGCATCCTGGTTGTGGCATTATCCTAATTTACTACAGAAGGTAACTTCTTTGCTCTTTACTTACAAAAGTGTCTTCGCATGGTCCTACAAAGATCTAACAGGAATACCAGAAGAGCTTGGATTACATCGGATACCCTTGGTTGAGGGAGCTGCGCCTGTAAGAAGTAGGCCATATCGACTCAATCCGAAGTATGCAGAGGCGGTAAAAGCAGAGATTACAAAACTAGAAGAAGCGGGTATAATTGTGCCAGTAGAACATTCCAGGTGGCTTTCTTCTATGGTTATTGTGCCGAAGAAAAATAGTGGAAAAATAAGAGTATGTGTTGATTTCCGTGCTTTGAATAAAGTGACTATTCAAGATGGATTTCCTCAGCCCTTCACAGAGCAAGTACTTGAAGAAGTAGCTGGTCACACTTTGTATAGTTTCTTGGATGGTTTTAGTGGCTACAATCAGATAGTGATCCATCCTGATGATAGGGACAAAACAACCTTTGTCACTCCCTGGGGCACTTATGTCTATACTCGAATGGCTTTTGGTTTGAAGAATGCACCGGCTTCATTTAATAGAACGATGTATCTGATATTGGGCAAATGGTTAACAACCTTTCTACGCATTTTCATGGATGACTTTTCAGTATTTTCAGGTACAGATAGAAGGGCAGCAATTCAAGATTTCCATGACCATTTGGAAAATCCAAAAGAAATTTTTGAGCAATGTCTCAAAACAGGTTTGAAATTGAATCCTGATAAATGTCACTTTTTGGTCACTAAGGGCACTCTTCTTGGTCACATAGTATCTGCGGAAGGTATAACTGTTGACCCTGCAAAGGTTACATCTATTCTTTCCATGCCAATTCCACAAAGCCCAAAGGAAGTGCAAAGTTTCTTGGGCCATGCAAGGTATCACAGAAGATTCATTAGGATGTATTCGAAAATTGCTAAGCCCTTGTCAAGGCTTACCAGCAAAAAGATCCCTTTCTCATGGAGTGCTGAAGCTGACAAAGCATTTTGTGAACTAAAGTTGAGGCTATGTACTGCTCCACTTTTAAGTGTTCCTAATTGGTCATTGGAATTTCATGTGCATACAGATGCTAGTCTTCATGCTGTTGGTGCAGTTCTAGCTCAACCATCATCTCACAAAGTGGATAGACCTATCTCTTATGCAAGCAGACTACTCAACCAAGCTAAAAGAAATTACAGTACAACGGAAAGAGAAGGTTTGGCTATCGTATTTGCTCTTCAAAAGTTTCGACATTATCTCCTTGGTATACATTTCATTGTTATTTCTGATCATCAGCCCTTGAAGTATTTGATAAACAAGCCTAGAGTAGCTGGAAGGATTTGGAGATGGTTACTCCTATTTCAGGAATTTAATTTTGATATTCATATTAAGCCAGGAAAAGAGCACTACAAGGCAGATCAAGTGTCTAGGACGGCAATGAGCGAAAAGGCAACAGGTATTAATGATGAACTGGTGGATAGCAATCTTTTTCTAGTAGCAATTCGGACAGGTTGGTATGATGAAATTCTTCATGTTCTCACTACTGGAAAGATCCCAGAACACTTGACACCTGTAGAAAAGAGAAGATTGCTCCTGAAAACCAAAGCATATTCTCTTATAAATGGAAATTTATATAAATACTGTCAAGATGATATATTGAGAAGGTGTGTCTATCCGGAGGAGATAAATCTTCTGCTGGAGGCTGCACACAGTGAAGGACATCTAAGGGGGGAAGAATTGGCTCATAGAATCATCCACAAAGGTTTATGGTGGCCTCGTATTTTCAAGGATGCCATCAAGTTTGCAACAGAATGCCACATCTGCCAGAGGTGTGCTCCCGCGCCAACCAGATTAAATTACCAACCATTAGTCATATCTACCGGATGGCTTCCATTTGAACGATGGGGTCTTGATTTCATAGGACCAATTAGTCCAACTGGTCAACCTGGAGGAAAAAAGTATATTTTGATGGCCACATGTTATGCCACTAAATGGATAGAGGCTAAAGCTACTGTGGACTGCACGGCTTTAACAGTAGTAAATTTATGTATAAACGTATTTTCTCAAGATTTGGTTGCCCACTGGAAATTACTAGTGATAGGGGCACCCATTTTGTAAATCAATTGCTCCAGTTTATATTTGACAGGTACAAAATCTTCCATAAAAAATCTTGTGCCTATTACCCAAGGGCAAATGGCCAAGCAGAGAGTTCCAATAAGATTTTGATTGGACTACTTCGCAAATTATCTTTTGATCATCAAAGCTCTTGGCCACTAGCACTAATTGGTGCAATTTGGGCTTTCAGAACCACGAAGAGGGGAACCACAGGCGAAACTCCATTTCGCTTAGTTTATGGAAAAGAGGCATTGGCACCATTTGAGTTCATAATCAGAAAGGAAATAGGAATCAAAGCCGTTGGAATTGAACCCCCCATTCAGAGATAGGTGGCATTAGAAGAATATAGAGAAGGAGCAATGCAAAAACTTCAAGTAACACAAGAAGAGCGCAAGAGATTGCATGACAGGTATCTGAGATCCAATGAAGTTCAGGAAGGGTCTATGGTTTTAGTGCATCAGGTTCCAGCAATTTCAACCTAATTGGCACCCAAGTGGATAGGACCTTATAAGGTAATCAAGGTATTGCCACATGGCGCAGTGCATCTGGAAGATCTGCAGGGTAAAAGGATTCCTCTGGTCAACATCTCCAGGGTGAAGAAGTATCTGAATTAGGTCAAAATGGAAGCATTCCACCCCTTGTACATACCATGTTTCTTTTCAGTAATTGAAGAATAACTAGATCTCATTGAAATGAGTAAAATAAGGGGAGAAATTGCACCAGGGACAGTGCAAAAGCTTGATGAGGGGGTCTGTAGTGCCCCTTTTCTTTTTCCTTTCTCTCTTTGTGGCGTGTGAGCAGTGGGCAGAACCCACTGACACTCTGAGCTTAAAGTCCGAAGAAGATAGAAGAAAGAGAGATTAAAAGGAGAGCTCTCAGATGCCTTGGGCTGCATTGGGCTACAACTTTAAGGAATGTTCCATCCCATTTCATGGACATACGGCAGTTGTTGCTTTCAATTGTTGCTTTCATTGCCACCTTAGTGATTCGTTTTATCTATCTTTCTCCCTCTCTATCCCTCTCCCCCTTCCATTTCCTGCCTCACCTCGCCACTCACCCCCACCAATTTCCCCGCCTAATCACCCTATAGATCCCCTTCCTCTCTCTCTTTTTTTTCTCTCTCTTTCCTTCTCTCTCTCTATTTCCCTCTCTTTCTTTCTCTCTCTCTCTCTTCTCTTTCGATTTCCCCCTCTCTCTCTATTTCCCTCTCTTTCTCTTTCTCTCCCTTTTTCTCCCTCTCTCCCTTTTTCTTTCTCTTTCTCTCTATCGCTCTCTCCCTTTTCTCTCTCCTCCCCCACGTGCCTCCTTCTCTCTCTCTCTCTCTCTCTCTCTCTCTCTCTCTCTCTCTCTCTCTCTCTCTCTCTCTCTCTCTCTCTCTCTCTCTCTCTCTTTCTCTCTCTCCCCCCTTCTTCTCTCTCTTCCGCCACCCGCCCCCGCTGCTCCCCTCCCCCGCCACCCGCCCTCCGCCATCCCCCCCCTTCTTCTCCCTCTTCCGCCACCCGCCCCCGCTACCCGCCCTCCGCCATCCCCCCCTTCTTCTCTCTCTTCCGCCACCCGCCCCCGCTGCCCGCCCTCCGCCATCCCCCCCTTCTTCTCTCTCTTCCGCCACCCGCCCCCGCTGCCTGCCCTCCGCCATCCCCCCCTTCTTCTCTCTCTTCCGCCACCCGCCCCCGCTGCCCGCCCTCCGCCATCTCCCCCCCTTCTCCTCTCCTTCCGCCACCCGCCCCCGCTGCCCGCCCTCCGCCATCCCCCCCCTTCTTCTCTCTCTTCCGCCACCCGCCCCTGCTGCCCGCCCTCCGCCATCCCCCCCCCTTCTTCTCTCTCTTCCGCCACCCGCCCTCCGCCATCCCCCCCCCCTTCTTCTCTCTCTTCCGCCACTCGCCCCCGCTGCCCGCCCTCCGCCATCCCCCCCCCTTCTTCTCTCTCTTTCGCCACCCGCCCCGCTGCCCGCCCTCTGCCATCCTCCCCCTTCTCCTCTCCTTCCGCCACCCGCCCCCGCTGCCCGCCCTCCGCCATCCCCCCCTTCTTCTCTCTCTTCCGCCACCCGCCCCGCTGCCCGCCCTCCGCCATCCCCCCCCCTTCTCCTCTCCTTCCGCCACCCGCCCCCGCTGCCCGCCCTCCGCCATCCCCCCTTCTTCTCCCTCTTCCGCCACTCGCCCCCGCTGCCCGCCCTCTGCCATCCCCCCCCCTTCTTCTCTCTCTTCCGCCACCCGCCCCTGCTACCCGCCCTCCGCCATCCCCCCCCTTCTCCTCTCCTTCCGCCACCCGCCCCCGCTGCCCGCCCTCCGCCATCCCCTCCCCTTCTTCTCTCTCTTCTGCCACCCGCCCCCGCTGCCCGCCCTCCGCCATCCCCCCCCCCCTTCTCCTCTCCTTCCGCCACCCCCCCCGCACACCTCCTCTCACACCTCCCGCACACTCACCCAGAACCCACCCCTCGCACCTCCCCTCACACCCCACAACCCACCCATCGCACCCCCTCTGTCTCATGCTCTCCCTCACACACTCACGCATGCAACCCACACATACCCACACATACACACACACTCACACTACCACACACACCCTCAAACACACACACACACACCGTCTCACACACACCCATATGCACACACTCCTTCACACTCTCCCACACAATCACACACATGCGTCCCCATACATACACACAACCACACATACACACACCTACATATTCTCACTCTCCCACACAATCACACACATGCGTCCCCATACATATACACCCACACACATACACACACCCCGCACCCTCACACCGCACACATAAAACCAAGAGCTCTTTTATTTCTGTTTGACATCAATGTTAGGGAGTTGCATGGTATCATTGAAGCTTCATCGCATGGTGGATTGAACTTGGAGCCGAAAAGCTTTTCAAGGACAAAGTTCATATCCTGCTCAGGTTGCCAATCTTGTGGCTTTGTTCAGTCCTGGTTAGGGCTCCACGTAAGAGGCTTCCAATAATACCAGAGGCAGAAGCTCATCAGAGACTTTTTACTGGAGCACCACCCTCTCATTATGAATGCTAACGAGATATTATGCCATACATCATGATGGTCTCCTCTTGTGCTTCCAAAGTACCTCCTCTACAGTTTGGCACGCCCGGTGGGACTCTAACCCACAATCCCTTGATTAGAAGTCAAATGCCTTATCCATTAGGCCACGGGCGTGCCAAACTGTAGAGGAGGTACTGGGGTATCCACTTTTAACAAAAGTAGAGGTTAAAGATTAACACATCCAGTACGTCGCCTACTCAAGGGGGGTTCTCTTTAGGGAAGTATACCCTTTAACATTTCTGTGAGCAGGCAGACAACAAGAAATGTACAGAATGGTAAATGCTTCAGAAAATATGGACAACAATTGACGCAAGAAGACCGTACACTTCTTGATTCGAATCAGATGATTACAAGATTGGGCAGAGAGATGCTCAAAAGTACAAGCTTAGGGTTGATAAGCCACCCTAAAAGTATTAACTCCAATACCACAGATCAGCATAAGGGACGGCTAACTTAGAGCAATACAAATGGTAGTATCTCTCAAGAGATTAGAGATTAATCAACACACTGACTCACAGAAAAGAATATAAATCCAAGCTACTCTCTTACACTATAGTGCTCATAGCCCTCCACTGAGAAGCCTACCCTCTGCATCCACACTACAGAGTAGCTCCCACAATAGGCTTGAAACCACCAAGTGCAAGAGAGGACTTCTGCACGTACGCACGAACCACTGTATCTCTAAAAGTGTTGTACCCCAAATGAGCAAAAATCCATTGCTTTTATAGGCCTCAATAAGCCAAGAGGGCCTTGCCGAATCCTCACGTCCACTGATCACGCGTCGGTTGATCACCCAAAATTGGAGGAGTAGGTCAAATATTCCCTTGGTTTGAATTAGATCCACAAAAATAGGTAGTCACCTGTGAATGGTTGGCGGCAATATTTGTTTTATCCCTCTTCACTTTTGAAAATTACCTTTTACCTTTTCACCCGCCTTGTTTAATCCTGTCAATACAACTGAAGGGCCCCGTACATTTTGGAAGCACAAGAGGAGACCATCATGATGTATGGCACAATATCTCGTCAGCATTCATAATGAGAGGGTGGTGCTCCAGTAAAAAGTCTCTGATGAGCTTCTGCCTCTGGTATTATTGGAAGCCTCTTACGCGGAGCCCTAATCAGGACTGAACAAAGCCACAAGATTGGCAACCTGAGCAGGATATGAACTTTGTCCTTGAAAAGCTTTTTGGCTCCAAGTTCAATCCACCATGCGATGAAGCTTCAATGATACCATGCAACTCCCTGACATTGATGTCAAACAGAAATAAAAGAGCTCTTGGTTTTATGTGTGCGGTGTGAGGGTGCGGGGTGTGTGTATGTGTGTGGGTGTATATGTATGGGGACGCATGTGTGTGATTGTGTGGGAGAGTGAGAATATGTAGGTGTGTGTATGTGTGGTTGTGTGTATGTATGGGGACGCATGTGTGTGATTGTGTGGGAGAGTGTGAAGGAGTGTGTGCATATGGGTGTGTGTGAGACGGTGTGTGTGTGTGTGTTTGAGGGTGTGTGTGGTAGTGTGAGTGTGTGTGTATGTGTGGGTATGTGTGGGTTGCATGCGTGAGTGTGTGAGGGAGAGCATGAGACAGAGGGGGTGCGATGGGTGGGTTGTGGGGTGTGAGGGGAGGTGCGAGGGGTGGGTTGCGGGTGAGTGTGCGGGAGGTGTGAGAGGAGGTGTGCCGGGGGGGTGGCGTAAGGAGAGGAGAAGGGGGGGGGATGGCGGAGGGCGGGCAGCGGGGGCGGGTGGCCGAAGAGAGAGAAGAAGGGGGGTGGGATGGCGGAGGGCGGGCAGCGGGGGCGGGTGGCGGAAGGAGAGGAGAAGGGGGGGGGGATGGCGGAGGGCGGGCAGCGGGGGCGGGTGGCGGAAGAGAGAGAAGAAGGGGGGGGATGGCGGAGGGCAGGCAGCGGGGGCGGGTGGCGGAAGAGGGAGAAGAAGGGGGGGGATGGCGGAGGGCGGGCAGCGGGGGCGGGTGGCGGAAGGAGAGGAGAAGGGGGGGGGATGGCGGAGGGCGGGCAGCGGGGCGGGTGGCGGAAGAGAGAGAAGAAGGGGGGGGGATGGCGGAGGGCGGGCAGCGGGGGCGGGTGGCGGAAGGAGAGGAGAAGGGGGAGGATGGCGGAGGGCGGGCAGCGGGGCGGGTGGCGGAAGAGAGAGAAGAAGGGGGGGGATGGCGGAGGGCGGGCAGCGGGGGCGGGTGGCGGAAGAGAGAGAAGAAGGGGGGGATGGCGGAGGGCGGGCAGCGGGGGCGGGTGGCGGAAGAGAGAGAAGAAGGGGGGGGGATGGCGGAGGGCGGGCAGCGGGGGCGGGTGGCGAAAGGAGAGGAGAAGGGGGGGGGATGGCGGAGGGCGGGCAGCGGGGGCGGGTGGCGGAAGAGAGAGAAGAAGGGGGGGATGGCGGAGGGTGGGCAGCGGGGGCAGGTGGCGGAAGAGAGAGAAGAAGGGGGGGATGGCGGAGGGCGGGCAGCGGGGGCGGGTGGCGGAAGAGAGAGAAGAAGGGGGGGGATGGCGGAGGGCGGGCAGCGGGGGCGGGTGGCGGAAGAGGGAGAAGAAGGGGGGGGGATGGCGGAGGGCGGGTGGCGGAAGAGAGAGAAGAAGGGGGGGAGAGAGAGAAAGAGAGAGAGAGAGAGAGAGAGAGAGAGAGAGAGAGAGAGAGAGAGAGAGAGAGAGAGAGAGAGAGAGAGAGAGAGAGAGAGAGAGAGAGAGAGAGAGAGAGAGAGAGAGAGAGAGAGAGAGAGAGAGAGAGAGAGAGAGAGAGGAGAGAGAGAGAGAGAGAGAGAGAGAGAGAGAGAGAGAGAGAGAGAGAGAGAGAGAGAGAGAGAGAGAGAGAGAGAGAGAGAGAAGGAGGCACGCGGGGGAGGAGAGAGAAAAGGGAGAGAGAGATAGAGAGAAAGAGAAAGAAAAAGGGAGAGAGGGAGAAAAAGGGAGAGAAAGAGAAAGAGAGGGAAATAGAGAGAGAGGGGGAAATCGAAAGAGAAGAGAGAGAGAGAAAGAAAGAGAGGGAAATAGAGAGAGAGAAGGAAAGAGAGAGAAAAAAAAGAGAGAGGAAGGGGATCTACAGGGTGATTAGGCGGGGAAATTGGTGGGGGTGAGTGGCGAGGTGAGGGGGGAAATGGAAGGGGGAGAGGGATAGAGAGGGAGAAAGATAGATAAAACGAATCACTAAGGTGGCAATGAAAGCAACAATTGAAAGCAACAACTGCCGTATGTCCATGAAATGGGATGGAACATTCCTTAAAGCTGTAGCCCAATGCAGCCCAAGGCATCTGAGAGCTCTCCTTTTAATCTCTCTTTCTTCTATCTTCTTCGGACTTCAAGCTCAGAGTGTCAGTGGGTTCTGCCCACTGCTCACACGCCACAAAGAGAGAAAGGAAAAAGAAAAGGGGCACTACAGTGTGTATGTGTTTATGTGTGTATGTGTGTGTGTGTGTCTATGTGTGTATGTGTGTGTGAGTATGTGTGTATATGTGTGTCTATGTGTCTATGTGTGTATGTGTGTGTGTGTAAATGTGTGTGTATGTGTGTGTATGTGTGTATGTGTGTGCATGTGCGTGCGTGTGTCTATGTGTCTATGTGTGTATGCATGTGTATGTGTGCATGTTTCTATGTGTGTGTCTATGTGTGTATTGGTATGTCTATGTGTGTATATATGTGTGTGTATATGCATGTGTATGTGTGTGTGTAAATCTGTGTGTATGTGTGTGTGTCTATGTGTGTGTGTCTATGTGTATATGTGTGTGTGTCTATCTATGTATGTGTGTGTATGTGTGTGTGTCTATGTGTGTATGTGTGTGTGTGTGTAAATGTGTGTGTATCTGTGTAGGTGTGGGTGTTTGTGTGTGTGTGTGTATGTCTCTATGTGTGTATATGTGGGTGCGTATATGCATGTGTATGTGTGTCTAAATATGTGTATGCATGTGTATGTGTGTGCATGTGTCTATGTGTGTATGCGTGCATATGTGTGTGTGTGTCTATGTGTGTATGCGTGCATATGTGTGTGTGTGTGTCTATGTGTGTATGTGTGTGTGTCTATGTGTGTATGTGTGTGTGTCTATGAGTATATGTGTGTGTGTATATGTGTGTATATGTGTGTCTATGTCTGTATATGTGTGTGTGTATGCATGTGTATATGTGTGTGAAGATCTATCATGTGTGTATGTGTGTGCATGAGCGTACTTTGTGCTTCTCTGACCGTTGCTAGCTAGGAGGTTGTGTGTGCATGCGTGATCTCTCTCTCTCTCTCTCTCTCTCTCTCTCTCCCTCTCTCTCTCTCTCTCCTCTCTCTCTCTCTCTCGCATCTCCATCCCGGCACAAATGTGTCGGGAGAAATTGATTTTTTTTAACATTCTAGAGCATCACTTATCCGATGGTCTGAAATCTCACATGTCCCTTATGAGATGCTCCTCAGTTTGCCAACCTTGGTAGGAGCCTTGCTAGATAGCGATGCTATTTGCAACGGTCCAATTTAGCATCGCATAAGTGACCCTTTGCATCGCTCATGCAACGAGACTTCTTTTTTTTAATAAAAAAGAGTTTGATCACTTATGCAACACTTTCGTCCCATTAGCGATGAAACCCGCTTTTCGTCAATGGGGGGCATCGCTATGCCCCCCTTTTTCTAGTAGTGATTCTTCTTTATTCAACTAGAATATTGGTGAGTCCTACTAGAGAGATAAAAACATGTTCTTTTAAGTTAGAACATGAAGTTCAGGGGTACACCTAAAATTTTATATATAGCTTTATTTTTGAGAAGCAAATTTTTGTAATGTATGTATGCATATGTGTGTGTATTCATGTGTATTATATATACATGTGCTAGTGTCCACATATGTGTGTTCATGTATACGTATGTAAGTGCATGTGTGTGATATATGCATAAATGTGGTAGTACGCACACATGTATATATGTATATGCATTTGTGTAATATATATCAAGTGTGTTTATAATTGTGTATTCATGTATAAGTATACATGTGTGCATGTAGGCATGTATATGTGATGTGTATATGTGTATATGTGTAAATGTGTACCTGTAAATATGTATGCATGTATATGTATACATGTGTGCATATAGACATGTTTGTGTGATGCATAATGTATCCATTCCATCATTTTATATTTATGTATGTGTATCTACATGATGTGTATATATCGTTATCTACATTGATTCGAGTAGCTATATATAGAGGCCTAAGGTTGGTCGGAGAGACATCCCTCTAGTAGGTGATCGGAGAAATAGATGCAATGTGTACATATACTTCAACCATATGGCTAAAAGGAAAAATTAGGCTTTCTAAATTAGGGTTTATAAAACCCTAATATCAAAATTAGTGTTTCCAAATTAGGGTTTTTGAAATAGGGTTTCTGAATTAGGACATGCATAATAGGGTTTTTGAATTAGGATATGTGCACACACACACTCACACACACACACACACACACACACACACACACATATATATATATATATATATATATATATATATATATATATATATATATATATATATATCTGCAAATGCTGCACATTCGAAGAAGGAAGATAAAGATGAGAAGAAATCAGAAAAGCAGAAATTGTTTTGCAAGTACTTTAAGGGGGAATGATCAAATCATAAAGAGCTGTCCAAAACTGGTTGCTAAAGAGGCAAAGAAGAAAGGGGCTGGAATGGTTGTTACAGAGGTCTCTACACCAAAAACAGAGTCTGCTAATCTTGTGCGAGAAGAAGAATGGGTGTTGACTACAATCTATAGTTTTGAACCATCTTCTCATGAGCAGTGCATGTCTGCACTAGACTCAGATGTTTGGTTTTTTGACAAGGGGGCCACCAAACATATTACCTCGTAGCACAGTTTCTTCTCTTCACTCGAGCCTGCCCCTATAGGGAATACTGTTACATGTGCTAACAACTCCTCTTATCCTGTTATGGGAGTTGGTTAGTTCATTTTGACTACTACTGATGGTAGTTCTTTCACTTTGTTAGATGCTTTATTTATGCCAGGGATCAAGAAGATTGGCTTGTCTTATCAGTTTCTCCATTAGCCAAGATTGGTTTGGTTGTGAAATTTGTTGATGACAGGTGTACAGTTCATGATCTGTCAAATGGCGATCTGATTATTGCTTCTGGAATTTTATGTCTTGGGCTGTATAAGCTCATAGACTATGAAAGATCTTTGAATGATTCGACATGTGCAGTACATGATTCACAGGCTATTTCAGATGCAAAGCTTCGGCATGCACACTTTGGTCATCTGAATTTTGCTAGTTTGCTACACCTACAGAAATCTAAAATGGTGTCCTCTTTGCCCAAACTTAAGGCACCATCGAAAACATGTTTGTGAAGGCTGTATTCTGGGCAAAATGCAGCATTCCTCATTTCCAAAAGATAGTTCAGTTCGGGCTACTAAAAAATTGCAGCTTGTACATAGTGATGTCTGTGGTCCTATGTAGACACCTTCTTCTCGAAATTATTATTACTTCGTCAATTTCATTGATGATTTTTCAAGGCATTGCCAGTGCTGTATACACCTCAACAAAATGGAGTTGCTGAACGAAAGAAGACATCACTCATGGAATTGGCGAGGTGTATGGTCAAGAGTCAGGATTTACCACATAGTTTCTGGCTTGAGGCTCTCATGTGTGTAGCGTATGTACTTAACAGGTGTCCCACTAAAGCACTGCATTCTATCACTTCATATGAGGCTTGGCATGATCGCAAGCCATCTGTTTCTCATTTGCATGTTTTTTATTATTTGGCATATGCATTAGTGCCTAAACAACATCGCATGAAATAGGATGATAAAGCTGTAAAATATGTTTTTGTTGGGTACAGTTCTGAAAGTAAAGGCTATCGTCTGTATCATCCACAGACTAAATGCATTCTGGTTAGCCGTGATGTTGTTTTTGTGGAAGATGCTATTTAGCCATTGCTTTCATGTACTAATGATCAGACAATAATTTAGGAGGTTTCTCAAGGTCTCATTTGAATGTCATGGCTAGTTCCTATTGAGAAAACATATCTTAGATTCTAGTACACATGAGATAACATTTCTACAATATAAAAGAGATCCCCACTTGATAGAGATGAGGTGGGAGAGCATAAGTGGAATTTTGAAGAGTCCTAGAAAGTAAGAACACAACTGACGTGGGTTAGATGACACAAAAAGTTTCAAGCTCCTTGTTACCTTCTAATATATAGAAAACAAGTTCTCTTGGTCTTTTAAGATATCTAATATGGAAAGTAGGAAAAGTCCAAATTTTACAATACGTGAAAGGTACCATAGTGGCCTAGGAGATTCTTTAGTAATGAGGACAAGTGGAAAGGCTTCTGTCTCATTCTGAATAAGTGCAAAACTTTGGAAAATCAGTCAAAGGCTCCTTCAAGTAGATGCTAGTTTCTTTTCCTATTCTTCTTGATGCTATTATGGAGACTCTTCTAAGAGAATTTTTGGAAGAATGGACATGCCAAAACTTTACGGATATGGTTGAACAACTTTTAAAAGAAAATCATTATATTCCGTAACAAGAAAATAAAAGGATCATAACAACAAGCCACTACTTCATCTCGCAATGAACGCAAAAATGTCTATAATTCTGTACAGAAAACTTAAAATGGAATACCAAGATCATTACACTACTTTGTAACTCTCCTTAAACTGCTTCTAACATCTCTTCAACATAAATCAATCATAGGTTAGAAAAAACTTTCTTTTATTTAATGTTCTTAGTTTTTCATACTATGAATTTATCATTTATTGGCACGCATAGGTAATCATTCAAGGAAATTGAACCGAGTCATAGAGTCTATTGAAGATGGATTCCCTTCAAGCATATATCTAGGGAATATTGACCTAATTCATAGAGTGGATTGGGGAACATTGGTTCCCCTTAAGGCTCATAATAAGGGCTTGAGATGCTTTGGCGATTCGTGGGATGCTTTGGAGATTCGTGTACTGCTTGAATATGACCCCTCCTCCCTGCTGAAGGCTGAGAAGTGATACGATGTAAATAAGATAGAGGCCGTCTATAGAATTAAAAGACATATTCATATCAAGCAAGAAGTGAAGCCATGTATAGAGCATAAGAAAGTAGTCCTCATATGATAGATTCTTCATAGATGTAGTCAAGCTTGAATGATGTGATCGTAACACTTCGGGCCTCTGCATTTAAATCCAGAATTTTGACATGGAAACGGACTCTACTCAAAGTCTTGAATGTGGAATATTATTGAGGGCTTTTGGAAAGCGCATGGTTTTGACAAATTGTATACCTATAAAGGTCGACGAAAAGAACGAAAAGAAGCAAACATTGATGTACGCAGCGAGGAATAGGAAGCTGAGGAGGCTTGATGACATGAACGAGACATCCATATCTGATATATTGAACTAAAAACCTTCTTATACAAATGATATATACTGAACTAAAAACCTTCTTATACAAATGATGTCAATTCATCCGACATCGCTTCTACAGTAGTCGAGGATTAAACTAATCAACAGAGGGGATGCAGGCGGGCAGCCGGGAGTTTCACTCAATAGTCCAACATCTGTGGGATAGCTATTACGGAGAAAAACCGATCGAGAAGACATTTGCAATATCTATTCAGCAACAAAACATACATATGTAAAACCATTCAATACGAAGTTCTATAGTATAGACGCACAAAACATCCTGTGTGTGTGTGTGTGTTTGTGTGTCTGTGTGTGTGTGTGTGTGAGAGAGAGAAGTTATATTATTAAAATCCGACCAGGGCTGGTCCGTTTGCGCATGTCAGGTAGGAGGATGTATGATTGGGGTTACGTTTAATACCTTTGACTTCTTCAAGAAATAAATGAATGTGCCTGGTTCAAAAAATGAAATGAATGTCACTGCTTCAAAGCTTTCCAAGCAACCTCTTGAGGCGGGGGCGAGGGTTTAACCCTTGGCAGCAACATGTAGGGACATATGAATCCGAGAAACTGTTGTATGTGGCTGTTGGCCACCGTTTGACCATCCCTGCGGTAGTTGTGACCGCCGTTCAACCCAGTCTTGTAAACCCCTGTTCTTGTGGGATAAGGGGGGTCCCATGGGTACTATGCTCTTCCTTGTACAATTGCAATTTCAAAGTTAAAGTTCGAGGGAGTAGGCCTCAGCCGAACCTCCATTTAAAAAAAAAAAAAAAAAAAAAAAGCGACCTGCTCGGTTTCGCTTTGTGCAGCGCATGAAAATGGTGGCGATGCATGCTAAGCTTCTAAAAAAGCGTACGAAAAAAGGTGGATCGCATGTGTTGGTTTCTGCAGCCCCTTTTGCTTCCAATCTCTTCTGTCTCCTCGCTTTCCTCGAAGCATCGGTAGGACCGTGCGAGTTGTGGTTTTCGTATCCTCCAGAGTGTATCCATGTGTTGGAGTCGTACAAGCCATGGACCTTCAAATAATTCTAACAACTTGTAAACAATGGAATAAAGTATTTTTTTGCCGGAATCCCTTTTCTTCGCTTCCGAATGATAGTACTTCACTTGTGAGAGATACAATTATTTGTAACCGATCATGTTTCTAAGGGACTTTATGATTATTTGTAAACAATGGAATAAAGTATTTTTTTGCCGGAATCCCTTTTCTTCGCTTCCGAATGATAGTACTTCACTTGTGAGAGATACAATTATTTGTAACCGATCATGTTTCTAAGGGACTTTATGATTATTGAAAAAAAAATCTACGCTACTTTAATAATATTTAAATTAGTAATTTATTCGAGCATTTCTTATATATTATAATAATTTTAACTTATGGTAGTGGTTATACATTTGATTGTCATTATAATACACCGCATCCATCTCAAGAAATCCTGCTTTCATGTTCAGAAACCATGGACTGAATTGGGTACTTGCTGGTTTGTAATATTAGTTTTATATTCATACGTCTTTGCAAGGTATTCATAGATAACACTCTTGTTATCATATACGAAACCTTCGTTGAACCTTCTGGAAGAACATATGTACTAGACTTTATTCCTTGGTCGTGATCTTTGTCCTTTTTTATGTTAATTTCAATGTCTTCATCTACTTGTTTCAGAAGATGTGTATTTCTAAGTAAATAAATAATAAATAAAAGCGGTGTGTGTGTCTGTCGTTAACCTCGTTTTCCAGATATCAACTTATGTGGGGGCACTTCTAGGATGCATTCTTTCCTTCAAATATGTTCCACTATAAGATGTTCATTTAACCATGGTTCCTGTATAAGAGAATAGAATGTCCTTGATTTCTATGTGTCGTTAAACATTAGCTTGTTTTCCAGCAATTGCTTTTATGTCCAGATGATTCTTACGTTGAAATATTTGTACCAAGGAAGGATCTCAAGCTGATGTAAATAATCTTCAACGAAAAAATAGCACACATTATGAGTTAAATGGAATAATTTCAACGACTACCTGCCTATTTTTGAAATGAAGAAATCGAAGCGCAAGGACAATTAGCGACAAGTTTTTATGAGATCCATTCAATCACCAACTCTGTTTCGAACACTTGGGATAAAATACAAGCAGAGAAAAAGTCATATACGTCATTCGATTAGGTTGTGATGTGTGTGAACACACTAGGACCATTAGAGCACTTTTTTTTGTCTTCATGAGTTTTTTTTTTCACCCGACTTGTATATACACCTATAGCCCCAACAAGTTACTTATCTTTGTACATTTTAGTGGCAATACATTAAAGCTTCTTCTTCTTCTTCCTTGTGTTGTTCGCATGCTTCCATACACCTAGAACTCCAACAATTGGTATCAAAGCAGGTCGCCGCTTCATGTAGGGCAACGTCGACACCCCTCTGGTGTCTAGAAGGTGGCAAATATTTGGTGGATCAGTTCAACTGCCAAGTCCAACGACGCATGCAGGGTGTTTCAAGCAAGCTCAGGTGGTGGAATGGAGTCTCAAAGAGATAATGAAAACTCAAGAAAATTGATAAGATCGCCTACAAGACATACCATCAGGTGGGATAAAGAAATTGATTCATAATAAGAAGTGTTCATACAAATATAATGAAAATAATGGAAACAATACAAGTTACCAATTCATCATAGATCATAATGTTGTTCCATAAAGTTCCTCAATCTTCAAAATCATCATCAATCATGTGTATAGAACCATCATCATCACCATAGATGTGTATAGTTATCTCCACCACTTTAGCAAGTGTAGAGAAATTCCCTCACTTCATAATGTATAGCCTCCTTCTTCAAGGTCCTCCAATCTTCAACAACCCTCCATCAAGATATGTGTGTAGCTTCCATCTTCAAGTGTTGAAGAATCACTCACAAATTTGACATACAGACAGATATAAGACGAAGAAAGACAAAGATAAGCAGAAACAAAGCAGTCCGAAAATTAAGCCTTAGTGAAGGGACAAATTCACGACTGTAATATAGATCATAGAAACTTCCAGAAAAACGATTTTTGAATCTCGGAAAAAACTGTATATATATGAGATGAGATAGAAATGCAGAGAGCGCGCGTAGAACCGGAATAGAATAGCGCATATAGAATTGAAATGAGAGATATAGAAGACAACAGAGATTGCATATGTAGAGATGAATAATAGAACCTGAACTGTTGGGTATTCATCTAAGAGAGATGGTAAGGAATAACTACTCAGAGTAGGAGAGTTTTCCATAGCTATGAGCAAAGTGAGGCCAAGCTATTTTGTACACATCTTCTCTAATAGAAAACACATTTTCATGTGGAAGATTGAGCGCATTCTTCGTATGTGAAGAAATCTGAGTAATTTCATGTTACTGTGAAAGTTAGTTAACAGTTAGAGTTTTCTCAGTAAACAATTTCCGGTACTTCTGAGAGTTAGATCTCGTAGCACAGTGTAAAGATTTTCATGAGTGATAGCTCATCTTGAAGCTAGGAGTCTAAACTACAAACTGATTAAAAGAGTTTTGTGAAACGGGACAAGTACACAGTACAAAGTCTGACCGTAAAAAGGCATCCAAAACTGGTGAAGTTTTTTTCTTAAACTTCAAAAAGAGTTCATTCACTGAAGGAAGCTCACGTATTAATTCCTTACTTCATCAACAATCATTTGAAGTAACTACAAATAGAATTGTAGTTGATTCTGATAAGATTCCGGTAAGATTACGGTGACAGTCCGGTAACATTCCGGTGAAGTTCCGGTGAAATTTCGATGAGTTCAAAACATAGTTTTGACACAGTTAAGTAACGGAAAGATTATATAACTATAAGCAAACACAGTAGTGTAAAGTTTGAAGTAAATCAGTTCAAAATTAAAGCTTGAAGAAAATGCGAAGCTTTTTGTGAAGTGATTTTTTCGAAGTTCACTAAAATAGTAGTAAAGTTTCAGGTTGCTAAGCTACTGATGATTATAGAGATGTTCTAATATCACTTTAGCTTAGTTCTAGTTGAGGCGTGGCAATTTTCAATAGTCTTGTTAGCGAACAAGCTTTTGTCACGAAATCAACAGTGGTATCAGAGCATAAAGGTTCTCAAGAGCAGACAAGGTTTGTAAAAGGTAAAACCTTTTAACATTACACTCACCAGATGTAACAGAAACAAGAAGATTATGGCAGATCATATCTCTATTGACAAATTGGACAGAGATAATTATCCCACATGGGTAATGCGCATGGAAGCTTTACTTATGAGTAAAGACTTAATGATATATGTGATAGGAGAAGAAAAGAAGCCGACTTTCGAAGACGACAATCAACCGAAGAAAGAAGAGTTAGAAGCTTTGAAGCTGTGGCAGAAGAAAGATGCAACGGCAAGAGCTTACATCTACAATACCATTACAGATCATCTACTAGCGCACATTAGAGGCCTGGAGAAAGCGGAAGACATATGGAGTGCATTGGAAGATCATTTCCAAAATACGACGAAAGCTAGGAAGGCTAGCTTATGGTCAGAGTTTACAACGTTCAAGAAAAAGCAAAGTCAAAGCATTAGTGATTATGTCACTAAGATGAAAGACTTGGCGGACAGTCTTGGATCTATTGATGAAGATATAGAAGATCACAGGTTGATAGCACAAGTGCTTGCAAGATTGAGAGGAGATGAAAGGTGGAAACCTTTCGTACTCTCAGCTGAACTTTCTTTAAATCATTTTATACCAGATGTAAATCAGTTGCTTGGACTAATGCTAAGGTTTGAGCGAGATTTGAAGACAGACGGAGATAAAGGACATAGTTCGGCTATGTATGCAAAGAATAAGAAGAAAGGTGATAAAGGTAAAGAAAAAAATGAAGAAGAGATTTCTACTCAAGCACATCATGCAAGAGGAAGAGGTAATGCCAGAAGTAAAAGTAGAGGTAAAGGAAGACGTAATCAGACTAACAACAAGAAGACTTGTTGGATCTGTGGATTAAGCAACCATTTGGCTCATGATTGCTGGCATAGTTCTCAAGGATCAAGTCAGAATCAGAACAATATCGGTAGAGGCAGATGTGAAAGATATCAAAGAGGAAGACAAAGCCAAAGAGGCGGATATGGTAGAGGTGGAGCAAGAAGTTGGGGACAGAATCAGTCTCACAACACTACCTACTAGAATTATGCGAATGATACGCAGAATGACAGTCATACAACATTGATGGTGAACTCGATAAGTATATCAGAGAATGAAGACCTCAAAGTATCCTATATTGACTCTGGTTGTTCAAATCATTTGTCAGGAAATATAGAATTGTTATCAGAACTTGAAGGAGGTATTTCAAATCATACAGTACAGATAGGTGATAACACAAAACATAATGTAAGGTCAATTGGAAAGGTGAAGTGCAAGAATGGAACTGACCTACTAACAAATGTTTTGTATGTTCCAAGAATTCCGAAGAATCTGATCAGTGTGGGACAGATAGTAGAAAAAGGTTTTCAAGTCAAGTTTACAAATGAAGGAGTATTTATTGAAGATCCAGAGAATGGATACAATCAAATTGTCCATGTTTAAAAGGAAGGTAGACTTTTTACTCTTAAAGTACAAGGGAACGTTGGTCAAGCCTTGATCACACATGGTGATGAGGTATTTACGGAGTTAGGCCTCTGGCATAACAGGTTAGGACATTTTAATGAAACAAGAATCAAAACTATGGTGGAGAAACAATCCGTGAGAGGATTACCAAATATGAAGAATCAACATATGATTTACAAGTGCGAAGCCTGTGAGATGGGAAAAGCCCACAGGTTCAGATGAAAGGGTACAAACACAATGATGTGTTAGAACTCAAACATATAGATGTATGGGGACCAACAAAAGAAGGATCTATCAGCGGCTCAAGGTATTACGTTCTTTTTATTGATGATGCATCAAGATGGATAACTCTTTATGTTTTGAAAGAGAAGTCAGAAGTATTTGAAGCTTTCACGCATTTTCATGCATATGCTGAAAGACTTACAAGACAGAAACTCAAAAGACTAAGGTCTGATGGAGGAGGATAATATTCTTCTCGAGAGTTCAATGATTATCTGTGGAATGCACGTATCAAAAGCGAAATAACTTGTAGGTATACACCGCAACAAAATGGAGTAGCAGAAAGAGCAATGCTAAAGGAGAAGAATTGTCCAAATTATCTTTGGGCTGAGGCTGTAAATACAGCTACATATCTGGTAAATAGATTACCATGTACAACTTTAAATGGGATGACCCCTTATGAAGCTTGGTGGGGCAAGAAACGGTCAACACTTGATCATTGTAAAGTGTTTGGATCAGTTGCTGATGCTTATGTACCATCACAACTTAGACATAAGCTATAACCAAAAGCCGAAAAATACGTGTTCATCGGATATGATGAAAAACAGATGGGTTATAGGTTATGGAGTCCTCTAACCAAACAATTTACTATTTCCAGAGATGTGACATTTGATGAAGGAAAGAGCTGGTATACAGATAAAGAGCATAGTGTTGAAACACTTGAAGAAGAGATAAGAAGGAAAGAAAAAGGAAAATCACATATGCTGGTGAATGAAGATGAAGATCATATGAAGGCAAGTACGTCCAGGATCGGATCAGGTATGAGAAACGAAGATGAACCAAGATTTGATGAAGATGTGTGTTCAGATACACATGAAGATAATGAGCTAAGAAGGTCAAACAGAGTAAGGAAACAACCAACAAGGTATTCCTATGACACTTCTTATTTGACTCAGAAAAACTATGCTTACTTAGTAAAGGATGATGAAGAGCCTTAGAATTACAATGAAGCAAAAGGTAAGAAACAATGGGAAGAAGGAATGAAGGAGGAGTTCAATGCTATTGAAGAGAAGAAGACTTGGAAACTTGTTCCAAAACCAAATGGTAAGAAAGTGATTGGAAATAAATGGGTTTACAAAGTTAAGAAACTTGCAGATGGAAGGATATCCAGATACAAAGCGAGACTGGTGGTCAAAGGTTATGCTCAGACACATGGCATAGATTATGATGAGACGTTTAGTCCGGTGGCAAAGATATCAACCATAAGGACACTGAATGCTATCGCAGCATCAAAAGGATGGAAGCTAAGTCAGCTGGATATAAAGAATGCATTTCTAAATGGATATATATAAGATGAGGCTTACATGGAACAACTTGAAGGGTTTCTAAGTTCTAGTTATCCAGATCATTTTTGGAGATTAAGAAGAGCTCTCTATGGATTGAAGCAAGCTCCAAGAGCTTGGAAATACAGACTTGTGAAGTATCTCAATGACTTTGGATACCAAAGCCCAAAGGGTGATGCAAGTCTACTCATTAACAGAACAGATGAAGGTATCATTTACATTCATATTTATGTAGATGACATTATAATCACAGGAACCTCAGATGAAGGAATCAAGGAGGTAAAAAGATTGCTTGAAAAAGAGTTCAAGATAAGTGATCTAGGAAAGTTATCATACTTTCATGGAATAGAAGTTACATATACAGATCATGGCATATATGTTTCGCAAGAAAGGTATCTCCTAAACTTACTAAAGAAGTTTAACATGGAGAATTGCAGAGAAGCTTCAACACTGCTTGAAGTAAATCATAAACCCAACAAATATGGTGGTGCAAAGTTTAAAGATATGAGGAAGTATCAGTCATTAGTGGGAAGCTTAATTTATGCTACACTAACAAGACCGGATCTCAGTTATCCAGTGGGAGTTCTTTCACAGGTCATGCATTGTTCGAAGGATCAACATTGGGTTGCAAGACAAAGAGTTCTTAGATATATCAAAAGAACTATAAAAGAAGGATTATATTATCCTTTTACGTCAGATATAAAGCTGAGAGCATACAATGACTCAGACTGGGCAGGAAGTCAAGATGATAGAAGATCGACACATGGGTATATGATATACCTAGGACATAAGCTTGTAAGTTGGTGTTCAAAGAAGCAACACATAGTGGCTTTATCGTCAATAGAAGCAGAATATAAAGGACTTGTGGAAGTAGCTAAAGATGTGATATGGATGCAGAGCTTGTTCAAAAGCATGGGTATTGATCAAGGTATATCTATCATACATGGAGGTAATATGAGCTCGTCGTATCTTGCAGCAAATCTAGTATTTCATGCAAGAATAAAACACATAGAGATTCATTATCATTTCCTGAGGGAAAATGTAATGGAGAAAGAGATTGAAATAGTATACATATCTACAAAACATCAGATAGAGATATTCTGACAAAGAGCTTAGATGCAGTAAAGACAAGCAGATTCAAAGAAATGGAAGCTATAAAAGAAAAGAAGAATATATGAAAGATCAGAGAATGCAAATTAGTGATTGAGGGGGAGCTGTTGAAGAATCACTCAAAAATTTGACATATAGACAGATATAAAGACGAAGAAAGACAAAGAGAAGCAAAAACAAAGCAGTCTGAAAATTAAGCCTTAGTGAAGGGACAAATTCACGATTGTAATATAGATCATAGAAACTTCCAGAAATACGAGTTTTGAATCTTGGAACAGACTGTATATATATGAGATGAGATAGAAGTGCAGAGAGCGCGCGTAGAACGAGAATAGAATAGCGCATATAGAATTGAAATGAGAGATATAGAAGACGCCAGAGATTGCGTATGTAGAGATGAATAATAGAACCTGAACTGTCGGGTATTCATCTAAGAGAGATGGTAAGGAATAACTACTCAGAGTAGGAGATTTTTCCATAGCTATGAGCAAAGTGAGGCCAAGCCATTTTGTACACATCTTCTCTAATAGAAAACACATGTTCATGTGGAAGATTGAGTGCATTCTTCGTATGTGAAGAAATCTGAGTAATTTCATGTTACTGTGAAAGTTAGTTAATAGTTATAGTTTTCTCAGTAAACATTTTCTGGTACTTCTGAGAGTTAGATCTCGCAACACAGTGTAAATATTTTCATGAGTGGTAGCTCACCTTGAAGCTAGGAGTCTAAACTACAAACTGATCAAAAGAGTTTTGTGAAACGGGACAAGTACAGAGTACAAAGTCTGACCGTGAAAAGGCATCCAAAACTGGTGAAGTTTTTTTTCTTAAACTTCAGAAAGTGTTCATTACTGAAGGAAGCTCAGGTATTACTTCCTTACTTCATTAAAAATCATTTGAAGTAACTACAAACAGAATTGCAGTTGATTCCGATAAGATTTCGGTAAGATTACAGTGACAGTCCGGTAACATTCCGGTGAAGTTCCGGTGAAATTTTGATAAGTTCAAAACATAGTTTTGACACAGTTAAGTAACAGAAAGATTATGTAATTGGAAGCAGACACAGTAGTGTAAAGTTTGAAGTAAATCAGTTCAGAATTAAAGCTTGAAAGAAATGCGAAGCTTTCTGTAAAGTGATTTTTTTGAAGTTCACTAAAAGAGTAGTAAAGTTTCAGGTTGCTAAGCTGTTGATGATTATAGAGGTGTTCTAATATCACTTTAGCTTAGTTCTAGTTGAGGCGTGGAAATTTTCCGCAGTCTTGTTAGCAAACAAGCTTCTGTCAGGAAATCAACATCAAGGTCCTCCAATCTTCAACGCTAGCTCTTCACAATAGTTCCTTGAGACTCCTCCTCAATTGATCTTTGATTGAAAGCTTATCATCGAGCCATAGTCCCTCTTTTATATAGTATTTTGAATTCCCACGATTGCCTTTAGGATAAAGCAAAACCTACGATCGTTCTCCCAAAAGTATGCGTTTTAATTTTATGAAAAGCAATGCGGAAAATTCTACGCGAGGAGAAATCGTAAGTTTGCTTTTGTTTTAAATTAAGCATTGCGTTACGTTTTGAATTTTCTTGCTTTTGGGTTGTTTTATATTGTTTTAGTAGTTTAGTGTTTTAATTCTTTTGCTTCATAAAATTGGTTCCACACTATGGAGTGTAGGGTTCATATGGAACATGGATTTATTTGGGTTCACAACAAAGTTTTAGGGTTCAAGGTTCACATGGATATACAAATACATGGATAAAACATGTGTGTCCATACAATCATGGAACAACATGGGTTCAGTAATATTTTTGTCACCTCTAGCTTCAAAAGCTAAAACACCAAGGATCGATCTAAATTGTTTTCATACTATCGAATTCCCAAAGTGCACCCTCTAATGGGTTTGGGCTCAACGTATTGTAGAGATGGAATCTATATGACATTCACCCCTACTAAACCTGCACATCATCCTCGATGGGCCAATCCCAAAATCACCTTTCTACTTCAAAGATAAACTGACATTTAATGGGAACATTGAATCTTGGAATCATGTGTCCAGTGCATGGGAAGATAAAAAATTTGCCTATGCAAGGCCATATAATGTAGCCCTATCAATTGCATACTTTGAAAATGCATGGTCAAAATATGGTGCAAATATTAGGGTAAAAGGCATTTGATGATGAAGTTTGTGCACTCACTCACCTACATATCAATGTGCATATACATCAATCCTTTCTCTCACTCAAAGTGCATAGGGAAAGCTCAAAACGTGCCTTGATGCAAGATCATGTAGTGAGACCCTATCATGCATACTTTAAGTGCATTTTTCAAATAGTCATGGTGCGAAAGGGGTAAGAGGACGTTGATGATCAAGTACTTGAGAATTTTTTATATCTGTTTTTAAATTGGATGTCATCCTTTTTTATTTGATTACAAGTGCAAGTAGATTGTGCAGGCTAAAGAAATAAACATATGTGCATATACATTGGTTTATGCATACTCTAAATGCAAAATAGAATCAATATGGTGCAAATAATGGAGAGTAGGAAAAGAAGACTAGAAATGCATTAAATTCAACACTCAATTCTCACTCCTCAATCAAACAATTCTCTCAAATCACTCAAACACTCTCAATAATCTCGACCATCATTATCATGAAACATAATTTTGAAGAAACGTGTTCTTGTCTCTGAAAAACATCAAAGTTAGTATCAAAAACCATGCTTTACAATTCATCCTTACTACAATTTCTCTCATTATATCCTATCTGTGGATCTCTTCATGGTTCATCTTCAATCATAAGCATTTGTTCATCATGGATCATCTTCAACCTGTTCCTTTCTACAAAGATAAAGGTTTAGAAGATTTTCATGAATTTTTTACATTTTGTTCAATTTGATTGATAGCATCTTTAATCCATTGTTTTTCCTTTTTTTTAATAATTTGAGCATTGCTTTTACTCTCATCAATTTCATTGATATGTTCATGTTCACTTTGACTAGTTTTTTCATCGTTAATTTTATGGCTCATTTGAACTTTCAAATTCTTAACCTTTTCTTGATCAAATAATTTGTCATTTTCTAGAAACTTTGGATCGCATACTACATAGTATTCATCATGTTTCTTTTTCAGTTTTATTGACTTTTCATATTCTTGTTCATCCTCTTCCAATCTTTCCTGCAAAATTTGTTCAACTTTTTATTTATCCAACTTGATTTGTTCACTTTTCTTTTCTTCAAAACATTTAACTTGATTCTTAATTTCTATCATAGTGTCTTCTTTTGAAGATTTCTTATCATCGTATCTCTTTGGTTTCCATTGCTCTTTAAGTTTTTTAAATGATCTTGGCTTCGATTTTGTTTGATCAAAATATTCTTTCATTCCACCTCTTCCTAAGTTCAAGTGCAATGGTAAATGGACACGATAATCAAAAAATTTTCTTTCAAATGTAGCTACCAATTTAAGTCCACAAGCATTCTCATATGCATTGCAATTCCAAAACAATTAAAGATTTGGTTCTACTCTTCGTTTGATGATGAAAGACAATCCAAATGCTTTAACAGTTGAGGAGTTAGTCTTTGTTCTATTGCAAGAAGATCAGTCTACAACTGAATAGGTCCATTATGTGTGTTGCAAATCAAGCTTTCCTCGCTAGTTAGTGCTGGAGAAACAATCACTAATTGGACATATATTTGAAGGTAAAGCTTTATAAGAAAACCAGATGCCTATGTGAAGGGACAAATTCACAAGTGTATTATATTTGTAAAGTTAGTTCACTTTAGTTCTAGAAGTTTTTTAAAAATTCACGAGATTGAGAAAAAACTATATAAGTTAGCTTGTATCAATTGATGTAGTAGGAGAGAGAGAGAGAGAGAGAGAGAGAAAATGTTCGTAGGAGTTCATTTTCTATGACTAAGTATAGTGGGGCTTCTCTCTGTGAGATAGCACATGTAAACTTTTGATTTTTTTCATAGCTATGGTTCCTTCCTTATCAATGTAGGAACCTAGTGGTCAAATTTAAAGAGGATTCGTACATTGATAAGGAAGGAAACATGTATGCCGTGACCAGCTTACCAGATAGGATAGATGAATTGGGAAATATCATTCTAGAGAATGAAATAGGAGACCTAGAGCAAGGGGACCTAGGACGGGAACCCAAGACCCTTAGAGGCAAGTCACTCTTGACCAGGGTGATCACTCCAGATTGGATCCCTCAAGAAAACAAAAGCATAGAACTAGTCTTGAATAAAGAAATGGAGGAAGCCTTTTGGAGATTCAAGCGAGATCAACCTAGTGTAATGGTCACCATCTACGAGTTTAAAGATCTAGAGATCTAAGGAAGAGTTGTCTATTGTTCTGCGTAATAGAGCATTATAGGCATGCATACACTTGGCAGGGCAAATTGATTTTCCCTCCATCTAGGTCTAATGTTTCCCATGGCCTCTAAGGAGTAGGATCATCCCATGCTCATGAAGCACAACGAGAACAAACAAGCAAGAGACCTGATGTGAGTTTTGCAAACACTATGGGTAGAGACCGATCACGATTTGAAAATGGAAGACCTGAAAGGGAGATACATCGAGCACATACACATCAAAAAGATGAATATGATTTCCCTTTTTTGACATCCCGAGAGTAGCCAAGAACCCTTAGACCCTCTCAAGTGGTCAAGGCAATGAAGAACTATATTGATGGGTCAGGAGATCCTTATGATCATGTGGCCGAGTTCAAACAAGTGTTAAGAGCTGAACACCTCAAGGACTTGTTCACCCGGTTTGAGGCATTTGTTTTGACTCTCAAGGGTGCTACCTTAGCTTGGTTTCAACCTCTAAACAGTCACAACTATTGAGAGATAGGTCAACTGCTAGAAGCATTCATTGTAGAATTTTCCAAGAGTGGCATCAGACATAATACATCATCCTTAATCCACAGCTTCAAGGAGACACCCCAAGAAACAGTGCGACTTGCAAGAAGATGGTTCAGACAGTACTTAGAAATATTCCATGTTCTAGAGTTACCCACACCGACCAAACAACTGGCCTTGTTTTTAGATGGCTTCCTAAGCACCAAGTTAAGATCATATGTGTACTTGAAAGAGCCTAGATCCAAAGAAGAGTGTGTGCAGAAGTGCATTGACATAGAAGATAACTTGGGTGAGGAGTTAGGATTGTCCAGACTCTATAACGATTCTGATAGTTCTACTAGCCATACTTGGAGAATCTCCACTGAAATAGATGAGATAGCTGAGCAAGTTGCCAAGAAGCTAGGAGTCCAAAATAGACAAACAGCAAGGGTCACCACATTGAAGAGATGTTATACTTGTGGAGGAGACCACATGGCTAACATGTGCCAATTCCAGAACTAGAATATGAGAGAAATGAATGCTCCATATTGCACTATTGAGAGAAAATACACAAACCATGGCTCAAGATTGTCCCTACAGTAGGCAAGTTGTTAGATAAAATTATGAGCAACCTTACCAATATGGTAGGTATCAGAATAGCCATATCATAGGCTGCAAGAGCAATATCAACCTCACTACGAGTAGCAATATCACGCACCATATAGGCCACAACTGGTCCTAGGAAACCAACAAACAACTCCTTCCAGTTGGATCCGAGTTAAGTATGCAGTGGTAGAGGAGAACCTTAATAGAGCATTGGTACCAATGACGTCTTTAATCTCAGAAAATGACCATCATGCTAAGAAATATGACTTCTCCTATGAAGATAGTCCACAAGCTTATTACGCAGAGTCACCACACCATAGTGAGGCTCATTCCTATCCATAAGAGCCACCACTTATGGAACAAAATTTGAAGCCAGAATACTCCAATGTCATGTATTGGAATCACAACCCTAGGCCCAAATTGAGACAAATTAGACCACAAGCCCTATAGGACCATATTTCAGATGCAAAGGTGACCATTTCATTTGTGAATGTCTCCACCCACCTGCTCTAGGACAAGGACAAAACATCACAATACAAGGCTTTTGTCGTGAGTGTAGTAAAGAACATCTTCCGAGAGATTGTCCCAAGAACACCTCTAGTGCACCCAAGGTTACACCGATTAATGTGGTAGGCTTAGTGGTGTATTCAAGTTCAAGTAGCAGTAATGTGGCTCCTATATAGGTAGTTACCAGGCCACAAGCCTTAAAACAGGATAAGGGAGCTGAACAATTAGAGTCAAGTGACTTAGGAGAGCCTAGTAAGAGCAAAACAAGAACATGGAAGGATACTAGAGAGAAGGCCAACCGCAAGTGGAATAGAAAGCTATCTGAACTTGAAGAAAGCCTGAGAGATGCAAAAAGCAAAATAGAAGATCTCACCTCTCAAAATCCCTCCCATGCCAAAAATCCATCCACTCTACTTCATCCCACCCCACCACCCATTGTAAATAAACCATAACCAAGGTCTATTCTTGCAGATCCAACCCTAGAAGACTTGGACATGATGTTCAAGGCCTACGAGGCTTGAATTCAAGAAGGGCCAACAGCAACACACCTAGACAAGAGTTACCCGAGAGTATATTTAGAGATTGAACGGACAAAAATGTGCATGAAATTGGTAGAACTCGCTCAATCTATGCTTGACAACTTCTATGAAAACAGGTTTGCAGATCCAAGACTTATTAGAAAGATTAGAGAAGTTGGTAAACAAGCCACAAGTTTCTTTACCTCCAGAGGCTCAACTAGTTATCGAAAGAGAAAGCTCACCACCAATGAAGGCTTATGTTCCTAATTCCATAGATGATGGAACACCTCTTTCCATTCAACAATACTCTCAAGAATTCTTGTGAGAAATACAGGAAAAGAAATGGGCCGAGGAGAAGGGTAATCCCCCTCCTATACCTGAGATTGATGAGCTTCATGATCAGTTTCCCTAAGACATTCCATCTATTTATGGAGATCAAGTAGAGCAATAAGAAGACAAATCATTAGATTTTGAATTTTATTCTTTAGAAGAGATCCCACAATTCATAGGCCCATGCGAATTTGAACCTCTTTAGATGAGAGCTCCCACAATATTGGTAAGACATGAAGACTCACTCATTCCAAGGAACACCGATGTCATGAAGAATACTAAAGTTCACTGTCATCTCACTTAATAAGAGCTACTCATAGTAAAGCCAGAGCTATGGAAACATGTGGCCAATGTGTCAAAAGTAGGCTCTAAGCCAATAGTACCAAAGATACCTCTAGACAAAATAGAGGACATGAATGAAGGAGAAGAAGGAAATACTTATTTTCCAAAAACTTACCAAGGTTACACCACCAAAGCTATCTTAGATTCAGGTGTTGGTGTTGCGATTGCAACCACCTCCTTGTGGAAGCAATGGGGCAATCCCACATTAAGACCAACTAGAATGAAGCTTCAAATAGTTGATGGCCATATTGAAAGACCTCTGGGATTGTTAGAAGCGATAACTCTAACTACTTGTGGAGTAGAATTTAAACATTCCTATATGTGACTTTGGGAAATATAATTTCTATGAGATGATCCTAGGAAGACCCTTCCTACGACAACTACAAATAGTACAAGATTGGGGAACTAACTCCTTATACTTTTAGCAGTTAGGGGTCACAACCAAAGTCAATCTAAAGGATTATAGGTTTAGAGATGTACCACTCCTACAATGGAATCCTATCCACAAGGCACAAGAGGATTCAATCTCTATGCATTCTAAAGGTTCTTGTGATCCTTCACAGATGCATGAAGATACTCATTTGTGGATGTGCAAAGTCTTGGAGGAAGAGGAAAGGTGGTTAAAAGTAAGAGATGAAGGAATTTCGCAAGGAGATAGACCAGTTAGAGACCGAGCCTACACTTCGATGATCTTTCCAGATGAGGAACTTGATCCTCATGGTTGGTCAAAAATCTTAGCCACCATGGACATTGTTGTCAATGAAGAACGATGGACACCTCATTGTGATGAGGAGGGTTTTGATATTTCAATATTCATGCCCTTTCTAGAAAAATGTGACCCTATTGATGTCGTAGAAGAACAAGAGCATGACGATGATCTAGAGTCCATTGTGATGGATAGTTGCTTTAACTCAGAAGATCATTGTCTAGAAAACATAGGAGTATTTACCCAAAAAGAAGAACGACCTCTCACAAGTATCAAAACTATAAGTTCCTGCATTCTCAAAGTGGGGCATAGATTTTGTAGGTCCTATCAACCCCCATGCTAGAAACTCCCATGCCGAGTACATCATTGTAGCCACATATTACCTTACCAAGTGATAGAAGTAAAAGCCACAACAAAGAATGATGCTCAGACAATGGCTAAGTTAAATTTGAGAATGTGTTCACTAGATATGGGTTACCAATAGAGTTAGTAATTGATAGAGTTAAACACTTCTTGAACAAACTTATTTAAAAGCTTCTCCAAGAATTCTTGGTGATACATAAGAAGTCTGCCCCATATCATCCACAAGCTAACGGACAAGACAAGAGCACAAATAAGATCCTATGTAATGTATTGACAAAACTAGTAAACGATAAACATTTTGATTGGGATAAACAACTTCATCATGCTCTTTGGGCTGACCGAGTTGCCTATAAAATGGTACTCAATGTCACCCCTTTTCAGATGGTCTTTAGATAGAATGGTGTGCTATCACTAGATTCCCTAATCCAAGCTTTAAAATTAGCACAAGAGTATGAGTGGAATGGACACGGGTTGTCCTTTACGATCTTCGATCTAGAACGCATAGGTGAGATGAGGCTACGAGTAGTAGCAGGCAGCTATGCTCCAAAGAAAAGACAAAAGTCCTATTTTGATGCACACATCAACGATAAAGGATTGAAAGAGGGTGACCTAGTGTTGGTTTATACACTCAAATAGCATGCTCATGAATTGGAAAAATGAGGATATGGACCCATGATTATTATTAGAATTCCCACTAGTGATGCGGTTCAATTGGCCACTCCAGAGGGTGACATCTTGCCAAACTATATTAGTGGTTGTCGAGTCAAGATATATCAAGAAGCAAAAAAAAGAAGAGATAAGGGTTAGAGAGGAAGCACAGGTAGAGGCCAAAGAGCACATTAGCAAAAATAAGTTAAGATGACTAGGCCTAGATGTCAATTTGAAGCCCCACAATATCACATGGCCATGTGCCAAACATCAGGTCCAATTTCTTCTCGAACAACTGACCGACGTCCCTTTGTGACCTTAGGGGTAGGACATGGAGAGAATGTAAGGCTTGATAGAGCATTGATTGACTTAGGTGCAACAACTAGTGCTGTTAAACTTTCATACTGCCAACACTTGCACTTAAACATCAACCCCATAGAAGCCTATCTCATAGGATTGGGAGGTGTGGAAACCCCTTCTTTGGGTGAGGTATAGCTTCCCATCTAGCTTCAAGATGTTCCAATGAGAGTCAAAATGCTAGTATGTCAAGATGAGGATCTTCCGGCACCACTTGTCTTGGGTCAAGATTGGATCTATGACTATGTGGTCAACTTAAACCTAAAAAGTCAACTTGTTCAAGTTTGGGTGCATGATCAATGCATTACATTAGAATTAGAGAACTACATGCTCACAAATCTAGGTGTCACACATTCTCCTAGTTCTTCTAAGACATCTTATAAAAGAAGACTTTGTATGTGTCAAAAGCTCTATGATGCAGAAGGAGTCAATCATGGAAGAACATGCTTGAAGGCGAGTGGATCTCTATTCTCTTCAAAGACTAATGCATCCATAGTAGTTCCACCACAAAGGCAAGCACAAGAGTTCAAGACAATTGTTGTATCAAATAGAAAGATACCATTCAACAAGAGAGCAATTTCGGGCATGAAGCAGTCTGGGTACAAAAACGAGGACAACCACTAGCCTTTCCCCCACAATTCCCATCCAGGAAAGCCAACCAGGCCAGAAGACAAAAGAAAAAACGAGTACAAGCTCAACCACAATGTATTCCACAAGTTTGGGTGCCTAGGAAATTAGCTATAGCTGAAAAAGGGTGATTACACATGTGGGTTCCCAAGGAACTCTTACATGCAAAAAACCCTATATTCTCCCAGACTAGTAAAGCCTTGACAAAGAAGTTAAGGAAAGGTAGGGGTCAAAACCAAGAACAAGGAGCCAAAGAAGATCACCTCATCTCTTGGGCAATGGTAAGAAGACAATCATCAAGGAAATGGGTTTACAAGCCAAAAGCACTAGTGGCCCTTACGAAATCAAAGAGCCAACCACAAGGGACAAACAACTCAAGAAACCATCCAAACATTAAGCAGCCAAAGGTGATAACTATGCACTCAAACACTCTTCTCAAATGGATAGCCATAAGGAAAAGTGATCAGTTGTCATTCAACAATCAATGGCTTACATCATTTCAAGGTCCAATGGATACCTCCAACAAAGATGGCATCAACATCTATAAGTAACATCAAAACGACGAGCAAAAACCATGTGCTCCTTGCACAACCTTGTCTGTTGCACCACTCAGGTCATGTATTTCCAAAGTATGCATTAATATAGGGTGACGTTACACGGCCTTGCGTAGAAAAAATTGAGAATCCGAGGCACATGAGACACATTTGACATATGTAAATTATTTTATTGATACTAACATCTTTGTTCTTGTTTTGTGACATTGTTCCTCTCAAAAAAAGGGAGAAAGAGAGAGAGAGAGAGAGATAGAGAGAGAGAGAGAGAGAGCTTGTTCCTAGTTTTGGCTCATGGAACATGAATGAGTCATGCTTAGTTGAAGATGTCTAGGCATTTATCAATTTGGATAGAAGTGCGTCTCAGCTAGTAGGCGATATTATTGTTTCCTTATCTGGCAGATGTCCAGAACTTGGCATGAACATGGCATCCACAACTATTGTTCCCCCTTACAATGTTAGGAGGGAAGATCTTGAGGGTCCCAACTTGAGTGATGCTTAACTATTGTATGTACGAGAGCATCCAAGGAGATATCTGCAAGGGGTAGTTCTGGTACCCTCTAAATCCTTCAATATAAAGAAATTTGATTCTTAGTATTTGGAAAATGTTGCTTTGAAGGGAGGGGACATGAACAGGTGCTCCACGAATCTCATCAATGGACCATCAACAACGGCATTCATCCACAATGATAGATCAGCCCATGGTCCATCACAATGATGGGTGTACAACATGAAGAGATAAACATGGATTGACCATTCACCATGGTAAGAATCCTTGCTTTGGCGACACCATAACCATGATAGATTAGGAAACCTCTTCTTCATCATACCCTTGAGCACTTAGCTCAAGACCTCCATTTTTTGCACCACTCTTCTTCCAATGCATTTTCCAAGTACGCATGCATAGGGCCATATTTCAAGGTCATGCACAAGGCACATTCTTTCTGCAACCCATGCGCTGACACACTAACCCATCAATCATTATGGGTTATGAGTACTTGGAATGACTACTATGAATATCATGTTTGAAAGATCTCAAGGACACTCAGGTTACAACAACAATAGCAACGAAGCAATCCACCACCAATGTTTGCTCCACATCAACATGGACAACCTCTTTTGAGCAGCTAGCAACTTTTCAAAGCTCACAAATATATCTTCATGCAATAATCTAAGGATGAAATAGATACCAAGGGACTACAACTTGGAAAAGGCTCGTAGTGACCAATGAAGAAGCGGACAACCGACCCTGCTATGTTTGGAAGATAGATGGCTCTTGTTCATACAAGATGGACAGTACCTCTCAAAGCGCTATATGGAACAACCACTACAACAAGGGTTTATCAGGGACGACATACTCGAGAGAGGGGTGTGTTAGCATTCAAGGTGAGGAACGAGGCACAAGAACATGTAAAAGAAGTGGACACACAAGAAGAAGGAGCATGTAGGGAGCTCCAAGAAGTACATGCCAAATCCTCAAAAGAGATCCCTATAAAAATAGTTATTTTCATCACTAAAAACTAGTGTAAATACCATTTCATATTTTTGAAACTCCATTTTGTTCAAGCGGAGGAGTGCTGAAGCTTGAGGAGTATTAGAAGTATCATTCTACCAATTTTCATAATTTTTAGACTCTACTTGAGTGCTCAAAAAAGCCATGGAACCTAATTTTTAACTAGGCAAGACACTAGGTCCAGACAAGGCCAAAACTAGTAAAAAAACTATAAAAAAAGAGCTAACATATGACCAAATTCAATCCTCTTCTTTGCAACATCATGTATTTATTTAATGAAACAAAATTACATAAATTAAATATAAAATATTTATAAAACATATGAGAATTATAACTGACAGTAATATAAACTATTTTTCATACCTTCTACTAAGGAAATAGTTTTTGAAGACGTAAGTCTCTATGAAACTATCACCACGTGTCAAGTTGTATGTCAGTTCTTCTCTTATTTCTTTTTTCCATAGAATATATTCAATTATTTTAATCTCAAATAGAAAAAGGATCAGTATAGAGAAAAACAAACTGTAAATCTATAAACATACATATACACACATACAAACATACATATACATATACTTACACATAGATACATACACTCACACACACATACATACACAAACATATGTTGGATTTAGATGTTTGCGAAAGCACACGAACAGCACAAGGAAGACAAAGAAGCTTGGAGCACAACACACAAGACTGAATGTATTATCACTAGAATATTGTACAAAGATAAGTGACCTGTTAAGGCAATAGGCATATAAACAAGTAGATAGAAAAAACCTCTTAAAGAAGGAAAAAGTTCCCTAGTGGTTCTAGTGTGTTCACACACATAACTACCAAAATATATTAACAAATCCCCTTGGGAGTGATACGATGAACAAAGAGCTGGCACTCATGTATAAGGAAGTGCCAAGCTATGTGGAATCAATCCAAAAAAGGAAGTAAGCCCAAAGATTTGCGGAAAGCTTCAAACTTCTTGCTAAGCATAGCCTTCATGAAAAGGTCTAGAATGTTCTCCTTCATGGGCACATATGCCAAGCTGATCTCTCTAGTAGAGAACCTCTCTCTAACATATTGATAATGCACCTCAATCTGCTTAGAGCGAGCATGGAACACAGGGTTCCTCACAACTACCAATGCACACTGACTGCCAGTGAAGATGGTGGTGGCAGAAGACTTCCCAGCACCCAAATCATCCATATGGCATTTGAGCCACAAACACTCAAAATTCACTATGAAATCTACCCTATACTCAACCTCACAACTGGAAGTGGCCACAGTATACTACTTCTTGCTCAACCAATATATACATGAGCTACCAAGCATGAAGCAAAAGCCACTAGTGGGCACACGAGTGTCATAGCAACTAGCCCAATCATAGTAAAAAAAAGCATGCAAATCTGGCATTATTGATCCCCCCTTGGGATACAACAATCCAAGTATCCGGGTACCACTTAAGTAGCAAAAGATGCACTTAACTCCATGCCAATGCTTGACACCTGGGCAATGCATAACCTGCTCATTAGTGAGACAACAAACAACATATTGGGCCTAGTAATGCATAAGTAAATCAAGCATCCAACAAATTCCTGATAGAGAATACCATCGAATGCATCTTCAACATCATGAAGACTCAATTCTAATCCTCTCTCCATAGGAGTGGCAATAGGTTTATAGCCTTTAAGGCCAAAACACTGCAATAATGTGTGAATATATTTTGTTTGACACAAAGCTATTCCACCATCAACTTGCATAAGCTGAATGCCCAAATAATGATGCAAATGCCGCAAATCAAGCATAACACTCAGCCACAACAAAGAAGAACAAAGAGATGTTCTCTTTTTATTTGGACCAAAACATCATGAAATCAATCAAAAAATGGTCCATTTCACAACCTTTAGTGAAAACCACTTATCTATTTCTCATAAACAATAGAAAGAATCTTGATTTTATAACCTAAGAAGTCTGAAGACGATAGAATAATTATCTTGGGGCCAAGCAAAGCAACTTCAGGATCAAGTACCCCACATCATAACCTTCGACTCTAGAAAAACAAAATTCAGGACAAATAATAATGAGTGAAACATCCTCATTTACTTTTTAAATCTCTACAAGCACGTATTATAAGAGTCTAAATTCTATAAAAAATTTGCATTACATGAGATGTAACAAAACGTCAATTTTTTTGATAGGGCGATTTAGATAATAATCATGAAATTGTCTAGTAGAGACATTGAGAGTAGGTTTTTTTGCATACCACATTGAATACCACAAAGACTTTTATACCCAACATTTCAAAAAGATGACCTCAAAAAACCATAAATGTTAAATAATATCCACACATTGATCACACAAGAAATCTTAGCATACGTAAAGATAAGCACAATTTGAAACAAACACTTAGCATTGTATTTCCATTAAATTGATTTTGCAAGTTAAGATATTGTTTACAAAAAGAAAAAGCTTCTACAATAAAAGTTGATCATATGTTTCCTCAACTTCATGCATAATATCATCTTTTGGAGCTTTAGAACTCGTAGCCTATTTTTCTTGCTCCAAGATTGGCTCTTCAGGGTCAGCCATGTCTCCAGGTCCATCTACTAGTGGTGGAACACGCTCCCTTGAAGCAAGTTGGAATCTTTTAATATCTGCAATGTGCTTCCTTCCAACCTCTTGGTCCTCTTCTGGGCATTCACTCCACCCATTAATCCTCATTCTTATGAAGCTCACTTGAGCTTCATCTTTCTCTATAGGTGTGCAATGTCTAAACATCTTTAATGAACAAGCAAGAGTAGTTCCTGAAAAGGAAGCAAAACAATTAGAGGCACATCAAGACGCATGGTTAATGAGAACCATTATAACTACAATAACCTGTGCCAGAGAAACAGTCAAGAACCCAGTCATCATCATTGGAAAATGTTGGTGCAAATATACAAGCCTTCACATTTGGCTTAGCATGGAAAATTATATGCGGAAGTAGTTGATGATTCATATGAACCATAGCTTGTACTTACTTGATCATTTACCATTGTAAAAGGTTTGTACCTTGAGAGTATCTTATAAAAGCCTAAATCTTGTGGAGTTAGAAAGAAAAATAGCTATGAGTTTCAATGAGAGAATAACTCCTAAATCAAGGAAATCACTTTTAATTGGAGCCAAGTTTGAATTCAAATTCAAACTTGGAAGAATTGTTTATAAAAGGCTATTTTAAATCTCATGGCCTATGTGACCTCATCTTGGAGCTCATTTCCTGAACATCTATAGAGTTTGAGTATCTTACACCATAGCCTACTCATTCCGCCATTGTTGAGCATCATTTTAATGCCAATGATCTTGTATAATCATGTGTTATAATACATATATAGCTCATTGATCATGTCTGTCTATTTCTCTGCTATGACTACTTAGTATAGTGA
Source organism: Ceratopteris richardii (assembly GCA_020310875.1). Lineage (NCBI taxonomy): Eukaryota > Viridiplantae > Streptophyta > Polypodiopsida > Polypodiales > Pteridaceae > Ceratopteris > Ceratopteris richardii. The sequence goes on from CM035434.1 coordinate 7,730,972, forward strand.
ACTTTCTCTAGTCATATCTTAGTCAGGTTTCAACCATTTCACATGAACTATAGCTTGTTGGAACCAAATTCAAGTTTGTTTTCTGTTGTCAAAATCTCAAAGCATTTGATTCACCCATCTAGGAGAAATTTTCATCACAATGCTCACTGGTCATCTATTGTTCGGTCCCTAAAATGTCCGAGGTAAGCTTTGGATTGCTAAACTTATTTCTCAGAGCATGCTCTATCATTTTTTATGATTCCACTTGTAATCATTAGATATCTAAACTAATTGAATTCCCGGAAAAGGAATTTCATCAATTTTTACTATACTATGAGCACTGAGAAAAATAACTAGCAGGTGTATGGACTAAAATACCAAGTTTTGTGACACTAGCTATTCATGAAGTAGTCTCTTTTGATTCAATTGTTTCAAGAATCAACTCCAAAGTACATGGGTACTTTCTTGGTGTCATTTACAAGCTAAAAGGGGCTAGTACATAAATCTAAAGTTTATTAGGGCAAGTACAGGGCAAGTTTAGCAGTACCATCTCACTTCCTTGAGGTATCCATCCATCTCTTCGAACTGTGGTATCAGAGCATGTTGAGGTAAAATGGGAGATGGTTTCCCTTCTTTCATTCATAAATTCGACAGGAATAATTATCCAGCATGGTCCATGAGGATGAAGACCTATCTACAAGGAAGGAGTCTCTATGGATACATATCAAGAGATGAGGAGATGCCCATGTTGAGAAGCAGAGGTCAACCTACAAGAGAGGAGCTAGAAAGACTCAACGCATGGTGTGCCAAAGATGCTTTAGCCAGGTCATATCTACTTAACTCTATTTCTGAATTCCTTTTTCCTCACATTAGGAATTGCAAAACTTCCCAAGACACTTGGGATACTCTATCTTCAAACTTTTCTTCCCATGTACAAGATCTAGAAACCCCAACAACCTAAGCAGAATATTTCAGAATATGTGACCGAAGTAAAGGATGTGGCTGATCAGTTGACAAGCATACGAGAGGCGATTGAAGAGGAGCAAATAGTGAGACAAATAATCAATGTCATCAAGGCAGATGATAAGTGGGAATCTTTCACAATTTCTATGGACCTTTACATGGACATGCAAATCCCTAATCTTACCACTCTCATGGAACAATGCTTTACCCATGAAGCCAAGCTCAACAAAAATGGTGAACCATCAAGAAGTAACAATTTTTCTTCCCTCTATAGGAAAGACAAAGGATAAAGGAAAGAGCAAGAAAGTTGAAGATGAAGGTACCACATCTCATGTTAACTATGCACGGAGAGGTAGGAATTCAAGAGGAAGGGGTAGAGGAGGTAAGCAAGGTAGGGGGAGACCTTTCAACTCTTACCCATGCAATATATGGGGCTTTCTAATCACACAACACAGGAGTGCTATAGGAACTTCAAGAACCATAGAGCAAGAGGATTTCAAAGAGGTGGCTACTCACAATCAAGAGGAAGAATCAACCATAATCAAGGATACAACCATGGCTACAACAACAATTATTTTTGTTCCTTTCATGGGGTGACCCATGCTTCTATAATGAGGTTGTTCTCATATGCTCATAGTCACCTTAAGCTTCTTGACAGTCTTTTCTACTCTTCCCTCATTGTCCCTGAAATGTGCAAACATGTTCGTTCTCTCTTTGTGAATGTTGTCGATCAAGTGGAGGTTGATTCTAGCCATCGACTTTAAGGTGCAAGTCAATGTGTGGCATCAACTATGTGCTGCAAGTCGATGCCTCACATCAACTTGCAACACAAAGATGATGCCAAGCATTGACTTGTCGCACAAAGTCAATGCCAATCATCGACTTGCACATTAAAGTTGATGCCTGGCATAGACGTACACCTCAAAGTCGTTGCCAAGCATTGACCTGCACCTCAAAGGTGATTCTTGGCATCGACATACTTGAAAAACTCACATAAACTTGATGTATTGATATTACACTTGGAAGGCCTCATATGTACAACCTCTTGTAACTTTGCTTCAAAATTACATTTGTAGAAAGTGGAATAAACCAATGAGGATTTAGGAAGCATATAATCTCGTATCTTTTGGTAGTTGAGTCAAGAGAGAATCAATCCTATACTTTAGGATTCACTTTAGGTAGAGATTTGAATTCAAATTCAAATCTTTGGCTCCAACAAAAACCATAAAAAGAGGATATGAAAGGCCCGTGTGTATCTCGAGATTCAGATATCATTTTCATGTACTTTCATTGAGAGGAGGAGCTCACCTTATCGATCACTCTTTCCTCACTCATTGAGGAATATTTATTGCCAATGACATTGTACGTTTACATGATTTCATACATACATGATCATTACTTCTTACTCTCATATTTTTGTCATACTCGATCAAAATAGTGAACTTGTTAGAGCTTGTTCTCACTGTATAGTTAATCATTTCTCGTGATTCAAAGCATGATATCCTTTGCATAATGTCTATTTTATCTTTACAAAATCTCATAAGTAATGGTTCTCGCGAGCATCACATATTAATCAATCTCTGTTCACTCATCTGTGACTAACAAGGCACCTAAATGTCGGGATGCATGATTAATTTACTAAAAATATTTCTCTGCATATAGTCCATCATTTTAAATGAGTTCACGCATGATTGGTAGCTTATTAAGATAATTGACGTTCCCCAAAAGGAATTTAATCAATTGCTACTGTAGTTAGAGAATGGTTCAAAACTCTGAGTAGGTGTATCAACCAAAATAGCAAGTTTTGGACCTTGGATCATATACCTACCTATTTGTTGTGATCCTATCATTGGTGCATCATCTTCCGAGCAACATATGTGATTATTTATGATTACTAGCTAGCTAAAGATGCCCACAAAACTCTCTAGGCATTACTTATAGTAAGTGTGAAGCAGGTTTTACAATTCATCTTTTGTGATTATCCACCATCTCTTCCAACACTCGTATCAGATCAAGCATAATCAAGATGGGAGATGGTTTTCCATCCTTCATTGACAAATTGGCTAGGAACAACTACTCACCATGCTCCCTAACTATGCAAGCATACCCTCAATGAAGAAGCTTATATGGACACATCTCAAGAGATAAAGACATGCCAACCTTCAAGAGAAAGAATCAACCAATAAGGGAAGAGCAAGAAAAGCTGACCACATGGTGTGCAAAGGATGCTCTTTCCAAGTCATATCTACTAAACTCAATCTCTGAGTTCTTGTTACCACATGTTAGAAATTGCAAGACCTCCGAAGAGACTTGGGAAGTGCTTTCATCATAATTCTCCTCAAACACGAGCTAGGAAGAATTAGTTGTGGATGGAATTCACAACCCTCAAGAAACAACCAAAGCAAGGAGTGGCTAATTATGTAACCAAAATGAAAGATGTAGGAGACAAGCTTGCAAACATTGGAGAAGAGATAGAGGACGAGCACATAGTGAGGAAAATCATCAATGGAATTAAGGCTGATGACAAGTGGGAGTCCTTGACCATAGCAATGGAGCTCTACATCGATATGCAAATACCTTATCTCAACACCTTGATGGGACAAATATTCACCCATGAGACAAATCTCAATAGAAATGGTGAAAAATCAAGAGGTAACCAATCTTCTACCCTTTATAGAGATAAGAATAAAGCTACGGATAAAGGTAAAAGTAAGAAACAGGAAGAAGAGGCTAGTACCTCTCAAGCTAATTATGTAGGAAGAGGAAGAAGTGCTAGAGGAAGGGGCACAGGAGGAAAAACAAGGTAGGGGGAGACCCTACAACAATTCACGAGGAAACATATGTGGTCTCAACAACCACACTACAAAAGAATGCTACAAAAATTCAAGGAACCAAAGGGGAAGAGGCTTTCATAGATGTAGCTATGGACAATCTAGAGGCATGTATAACAATGGTGAAGGAAACTACAACCATAACTACAATCAAGGCTGAGCCAAAGGTGAGAAGTCTAGTAGATTGTATAATTTTGGAATTGAAGAAATAAGGAACATAGCACTATTCAATTATAGAGATCAAACCTTATCTGAGTTGGAAATATGGCACAAAAGGCTAGGGCACATAGGAGAGAGAACTATGAGGAAAATTTGCAGGGATCAAAGTGTGCTTGGTATTCCTAATATGACTAAGCAGCACATGATATACAAATGTGGAGCCTGCCAATTCGGCCAAGCTTACAGACAACCATTCAATAGGAAAGGATACATCCATGAAGACTATTTCGAGCTTGTACACAGTGATGTGTGGGGTGCTAGCAAGGATCCATCCATCTTAGGCTCAAGGTACTATGTATCATTTATTGATGATTACAATAGGTGGACAATCCTCTATTTCATGAAGCGTAAGAATGAGGTATTTGCATGTTTCAAGAAGTATTTGGCACTGGTTGAAAACTAAATAGGAAGGAGCTTGAAGAGAATCAGGTTTGATGAAGGTGCTGAATATTTATCACATGAGTTTGATCTATTTCTACAGGACAGAGGCATAAAGAGGGAAGTAAGAACCAAGGATACTCCTGAATTGAATGGAGTGGTAGAGAGAAGGAAGAAGTTGATTGTTGAAGCAGCTAGGTCTATGTGAAATGAGAAAAAAATACCCAATTATTTATGGGCAGAGGCCATATCCACAGTCACCTACTTGTTCAATAGACTTCCATCCAAATCATTGGATGGTATGACATCATATAAGCGTGGAATGGCAAGAGACGATCATTGGATCATTGCAAAATATTTGGGTGCATTGCCTTTGCACACATCCCATCACAAATTAGAGGGAAGCTTGACCCTAAGGCTGAAAAATGTATATTTATTGGGTATGATCAGAATCAAAACAGATATAGACCATACAATCCCATAGACAAGCCATTCATAATTAGTAGGGAGGTAGTATTTGATGAGAATAATTCATGGTTTGAAGATGATTGCAGAAAACTTAGGTAACCATATGATTTGGAAAATGATTCTTGAATCCTCACTCAAGAAGATCAACATCAAGTAGAGGATATCAACTGAGAAGATGAGGAGAGGATTGACTTCAAAGCTAGAAGTCAAGAGGCAAGTTCAAATACAAGCAATTAGAGGATCTACCTAAGTCTTCCAATCAAGCTTTAAGTAGACCAAAAACAAAAAGTAAGAAGCCCATAAGGTACGGATATGGTACATCCTTAGTCACAAAGCAATCTGTGTACACCACTTAAGATTCTATGGCAGAAGGGCCTTCTTCATTTGAAGAGGATAAGAAGAAGAAAGAATGGAGAGAAGCCATGCACGAAGAAGTGGAAGCAATGCAGGAAAACAACAGTTGGGATCTAGCTCCCAAGAAGCCAGATGTGAATGTAATTGGTTCAAGGTGGATTTAATAAATTAAAAAGAACTATGAAGGTTCTATAAAAAGGTACAAGGCAAGGTTAGTGGCAAAGAGATTTTCCCAAACACATGGAGTAGACTATCAAGAAACATTTTCACCTGTGGCAAAGATGCCAACAATCAGGGTATTGGTAAGTCTTGCTACATCAAAAAATTGGAATTTAAATCAGTTAGATGTCAAGAATGCATTCTTGAATGGTTGGATATCAGAAAAAGTCTATATGGCACAACCACCAGGCTTTGAAGATGAAGAAAAAGCAAGTTATGTATGCAAGCTTAGAAAAGCACTCTATGGTCTCAAGCAAGCTCCTAGAGCTTGGAATCATAGACTTGTTACCTACTTGCAAGATCAAGGCTCTACGGCAAGCAAGGCAGACTCTTCTTTATTTGTTAAGAAGAATAAATCGAAGGTCATCTATTTATGTGTCTATGTAGTTGATATCATTATTATAGGTAATGATTCTGATGGTATCAAGCAGGTGAAGGCTCAGTTAATGAAGGTATTCAAAATCAGTGATCTAGGGTTATTAACCTACTTCCTTGGCTTAGAACTTGTGTATACAGATTTAGGTAAATTCATCACACAAATGAAGTACATACATGATATGTTGGTAAAGTTTAAGATGGAGAACACTAAAGTTGCACGTATTCCTATGGAGATCAACCATAAACTAATTTCACAAGAAGGTGAACTATTTGAACATGTTACAAGCTATCAACAACTTATGGGTAGTCTTAATTATGCTACTTTGACAAGAGTAGATATTGCCTATGCAGTAAGTACACTAAGTCAATTCATGCATGTACCAAGGAAGCCTCATATGGAAGCTGTAAAGAGGGTGCTTAAGTATCTAAAGGGTACAATGAATGAGGGATTGTTCTATCCCTTTACTTCTTCCATACAAATAAAGATGTATTTTGATGCAGATTCGGCGAGCTCCAAGGATGATAGGAGGAGCACTTCAGGGTACGTATCTTTTGCAGGTTCAAAACTCATATCTTGGCCATCCAAGAAGCAACCAACTGTGGCCTTATCTTCCATAGAAGCAGAATATAGAGTTTTGGCAAATGCAACTCAGGAAGCTATGTGGCTTAATAAGCAATTGTATGCAGATTTGGAGATACATTCCTACACTCCAATTAACTTTGGAGATAACACTAGTTCACTTCATTTGGCTCCTAATCCTATATACCATGCAAGGACTAAGCACATTGAAGTGCATTCTCACTATGTAAGGGAGAAATTTCTTAGCAAGGATATCCAATTATCCTATGTATCAACTCATTTACAATGTGCAGATATACTTACCAAAGCATTGGATGAAACAAAGATGAATAGGTTCAATTTGATGATTGTCTTGTAGGAAATCAAGCAACAATAAAGATCAAGCATGTTAGGCTTGAGGGGGAGCTGTTGGTGCAATTAAGACCAAGCCTACATACTTGATAAACTCAGTTAGAAAGCATAGAATCATGTATCTTTTGCAAATAGAGAAATCAGTCCTATACTTAAGGATTCACTTTTAGGTAGAGATTTGAATTCAAATTCAAATGTTTGGCTCCAATAAAAACTATAAAAAGAGGATATGAAAGGCCCACCTCTATCATAAGATTTAGAAATCATTTTCATGTACTTTCATTGAGAAGAGGAGATCACCTCATAGCTCACTCTTTCCTTATTGAGCAATGATTTATTGCCAAGGATGACTTTGTACTTTTACATGATTTTATACATACATGATAATTACTTCTTACTCTCATATCTTTTTCATACTCCATCACAATAGTGAACTTGTCAGAGCTTGTTCTCACCGTATAGTTGATCATGTCTCGTGATTCAAATCATTATAGCTTCAACATATTTTCTCTTTTAACTCTACAAAGTTTCATGAGTAATCGTTCTCATGATCATCAAATATTAATCGATCTCTGCTCACTAGTCTGTCATTGTCAAGGTCCATAAATGTGAGGATGCATGATCAATTTGCTAAACATATTTCTCTGCATATAGTCCATCATTTTAAATGATTCCACTCATGATTGGAAGCTTTTTAAGTTAATTGAGGTTCCCCAAAAGAAATTTTATCAACTGTTGTTGTACATAGAGAATGGTTCAAAACTCTAAGTAGGTGTATCAACCAAAACAACAAGTTGTGGACGTTGGATCATAGGCCTACCTATCTGTTTTGATCATATAATTAGTGCATCATCTTTCAAGCAACATATGTGATTATTTATGCTTATTAGCTAGCTAAAGAGGCCCAAAACACTCTTCAGCCATTAGTTATAGTAGGTGTGAAGCAGGTTTTAGTTGCACCAATTCATTTCTTGTGATTATACACCATCTCCTCCAACATTGACTTCGAGATGGCTAGATAGCTCATGCATATCAATGGCAAGTCGATGCCAGGCATTGATTTTGTAGTGCATGTCCATGCCAACATCAAATTTGATCAACAAGTCGATGCCATGCATCGACTTTCACCTGCAAGTCGATGCCAAGCATCGATTTTGATCGACAAGTCGATGTCAGACATCAACTTGCACCTCCAAATTGATGCTAGGCATCCACTTGCACTTCCTGGTCGATGTTTGGCATAAACTTGAAGGCAAAAATATTGAAAATTTGCATTTAATAAAGATCGAGAGCTAGAAAATGCATGAAGTTTCTAAAATAGTAAAAGAGAATCTTTTTGGCATCTTTTTTGAAGCTAGAATTTTGGGTACCTCTCACTATTCTTGGTAGCACTCTTCTTCTGCATTTGCTTGTCTCTACTTGTTCGCTAGGCTTTATGCTCTTTAGCTCTCAACTCTCTGTTGCTCTCTCTCGACTCATAACTTTAGAAATGAGACTGATGTCCTCCTCCACCATTTATGTGCACTTGCATGGCCTGAACTAGCAACTGACTAGATGTAACAGAATCAGACTAGGCCCTAACTAGATTAACAAACTCGAGTGTATAGTTAAACCAAGAGCCACTAGGTATTCCTATTTGAGGTATGATATGAGAGGTTATTCCAATTTAGGAAACAATAGATATGCCAATTTAGGGCTAGATAAGAGACTTAGTCCAACTTTTGTTTTTTAGTGTCTCTTTTCTTTAAAATTGGGACTATTGTAACTATTGCAAGGAATAAAAGAATGAGAGCTTATGACTTTTGACAAGAAAAAGTGAAAAGTGATGTAGAGTTGCAATATATTTCACAGGTCATTGAGATTGATTACAAATATAATTGAGAAGAGTTTCGAATCCATAGCTGGCTATGATAAATATTCAATAATCCTCAAATTGACTAAGAAAGAGTTTCAAATCCATCCTTGGACAATCAATAAACCAACATCTAAATTAATATGAATAATCCCAAAGTTAAATGAATATGAACCTAGATGGGAAACATCACAAAATGATTTTTTGTGCCAAGTAAAACACTTCAAATGTTATTTTGTTAACAACTCAAAAATCTTGAGTAGATAGTAGGCCATTTTGAAGGATTTCTTTCTAATTCATCATTGTTTCTTTTTGAAGTACAAGGAATTTGAAATGTCCGGTGAGGTGGGAACTGAACCAAGGCACTCTGCCCCATGGCATTCATCGCAAACCGCTACACCACACCCTTTTGTACTAATTCATCATTGTTAGCAAGAAAGCATGGTGTAAAAAAAATATGAGGAAATACATTAAATAGTATATGCAAGAAGATTTGAGGCCCATAGGAAATAAAGGCCCATGATAAATCAAAAAGTTAGTTGTGGAGAAAAGGATATTAGCAAAGAGAAGGAAAGACAAAGCATGCTCAATCTACATTCTAAGTAAAGGCCTTGTGAAGTAAGTCAAAAATGATTTCAACTTCTTACTTCAGATAGACGAATGGCATTAGATATTGTGAAGAATTATTGTGGTTTGAAATGTTTGTATAACTTAGGAATGAAGAAAGTAAAGCACCTACGAGAGAAATTCCTCCACTTAGATAGTGAAAGAAAGGATATATACCATGTTTCTCACATGCAAATGATTGAGGATAACATGTTAGTAATGTATGTTTCTTTTTTGAATATTACTTTAGTCACTGGATGCCATGTTGTAGGGCTACATTTAAAATTGCAATGGGTGTGGGAAATTTTAGAATGCATAAGGTTCAATAGGGGCTTATGAATGGAGATCTTATTTTGTATACATATCATGTTAGGACCAAAGGATCTATTGGACTTCATGCAATGAATTGGATGATGAACTATTTTTGCTTGCATTGTGAGGTTATGCCTACAACTAGAAGGTTACACTTGTCAATAACTTTTCTTGTTGAGAAGTATTTCAAGTATATAAAGAAGATATGGAAAGTAGAAATGAAAATTATGTGTTGTATCGTCACTTTACTCAATTATGGAAAGAGGAGTTTAATAATGTGACTATTCGTCATTAAGTTAGAATGGGTGAGTGTTCTGTTTGCACCACTTTGAAGAACATGGAAAAGGGGGCTAAACACCCACAAGAAAAAGATAATTTTAAAAGCCTTCTTAGGAACCATCATGAGAATCAAACTTTGGAAAGAAAGAAAGCAATTCATCATGGAAGTAAAGCACTCAAAAATCTGAAGCGTTATATGTGTTTGTTAACTGATGCTATGGATTAAAAAAAACATGTTTCCCCCACTTTTATTGCCTCCGTAAGGACATTGGAGATGAAGTCCTTGTGCAAGTGCATTTGGTTGGTGCTTTGGCATACAATGGAACTATAAAGTCCAAGGTTTTCTTCACATATCCAAATGTGCATAATGATCCAAACCTTACAGTTACTATCATTCATCAGGTTTTGCAATCATGGAAGAGTCTTTTGCCACCAACTCTGTATTCACAGCTTGATAATGCTGCAAGAGAGAATAAAAGTTCTAGAGTTTTTGGATATTTATGCATGCTTGTTGATAAACAAATTTTTTAGAAGGTTAAGGTAGATTTTCTTTTGGATGGGCACAATCATGATCACATTGATCAAATGTTTAGTAGATTGTCAAAGGGGTTGGCACATAATAATGCTTTTACTCTTCCAATATTATCTGAGTTGATTTCAATAGCATATGCTCTAAAACCTGAAGTTCACCTTACAAAGACTTATTACTTAACACACTTTTGCTCAGTAGGCCTTGATAATAGTGCTAAGGTTTTGGCTCCATTGCACAATATTAGTTTCAACCATGAGTTCTTGATGAGGAGGGTTGATGACATAACCCTTTTATTTGCAAAGCGCTTTTCATGTTATCCTGGGTGGGAGCCTAAATATGGATGCATATGCTTGTCACAAGTGCCTAATTTGTCTCTGTATGGTATAGAACAAACACCATATGAAGATAAAATTAATATGCAAAGATGTGGAAATATGGTTGATCAAAGTAAAAGGTGGATGCATGTACTTATGAAAAGAAGAGGCATATAGAGTGTGAAAAAAAAAATGTTGGAGATCAAGATGTATCTTGGTGGGATGACTTTTTCAATCATCAAGAAGAGATTATAAAGAATACTATTGCAGGTCATTGGCCAATTGATGTTCCATTCACATGGGATTTTTGTACACAAAAATGAGTGAATGTGGTCCAAGCATGTAATGCAGATGCACTTCAAAGTTTTATCAATCCACCAAAAAGGAATATTTATGTATGCCCAAGGATGACAAAAAAGTTTAAAGCTAGATAGCAAAGAAATTTAAAAGAAATAAATGTTGAAACATTTATTGTAGTCGATGTTGATGGTGATGAGGCTACCAGACCATTTTAGATTGTGAAAGTTTTATACATTAGTAAAGATATTGGTCAAAGAAGAATAGAGGCTTTGATAGTGCATTTGTATTACACTAAAAGTAATAATGCATTCACAGGTAAATATTACTTAGAAATGGTATGTAACACCAAATGAACAAGCTCAAGAAAGAAAAACAATATTCGAAGCTCATCCACTCTTAAAATGGATGATGTAGGTGTTCTTGTGCCATGACAAAAATAGGGCACTTGAGGAAATCAACTATCAATATGATAAAGCAAAAGCTTATAGATGTATGTGCTATGGCTAACCATAGGCAAACAAGAAGATCTGTGCATGATCCTTCAGAATTTGGTATGTACTTGGATGAAGATAGAGCTCTTGTGGAGATAGAAGAAGAAGAAGAGAGCCCTCAATAGTCTTAGACTGTGTCAAGTGCATCAGATGATGGGAGTGTAGATATAAATAAAAAAAGTTGTTAATTTAGTTGAAAATCCATAACATTTTTAGTGCTTATTTGCTTAACGAAACCATGTTCTATAGAAATTTGAATAACTATCCGATATCCACCATTGAAAAAAATGTTCAATGTTTAATTTTTGTAGAAGCTTTTTTATCACTTTTATATTTTATGTAGATTTTGGACATGTCGGTGTTAAATTGAGTGAAATTTTGGCCACATTTTGAGCTCTTTTTTTGAAGAAATGACAAAAAATATCAAAATACCACATGTTCTCACTTTATTTCTGAAATATTTGTATACTGATTATAGGGTTTTCAAACATAAGGTACAATTTGTTTGATTTTTGAGGAGGGTGTTCTCTTTTTATGACATAGTTCTTGTTCGTTATGACTGGTTGTTACATCCCAAATTAGGGATGAAAATCAGCCTTAAAATCAACGATATGCTTCTCATGGAGACCAATGAGTGGCATGTCATCAACATACAGAAAAATGATCAAACGCACATCATTAGCATGCTTAACATATAAGGTGCTCTTAGTTGGACTATTCTCAAAACCATGTGCAATGAGATAGGCATGTATCATTTCATACCAAACATGTGGTGCTTGTTTCAAACCATATAATTCCTTTTTTAACCTGCACACTTGGTTTTCTTGCCTTTTCTACACAAAGCCATGGGGCTGAAAAACATACAATTTTGCATGCAAGTCACCATTAAAAAATGTTGCTTTAATGTCCAGATGATGTACATTCAAACCATGATGAGGTGCAAGTGCGTAGATGCTATGATTAATAGTCATTCAGCAAGTAGGAGCAAAGGTCTCATTAAAATCAATGCCCCTTTCTTGCACATAACCCTTTGCAACAAGCCTAACCTTATACTTTTCAACTGTTCCATCAGGCTTAGGCTTAAGCTTGTATACCCACTGACTGCCAATGTCCTTCTTGCCAGGAGACATGTTACATAAAGACCCCATACCATTTTTCATTATAGCATCATGTTAAGATTGCAGAGTAGCCATCCAATTTTCAGACATTTGTGCTTCATCCAACAAAAGAAGTTCATTCTCATTACAGAGACTAGAGGCAGCCATAGCATAGCAATCTGACCCAAAAGAGGCACTATGAGAGCCTGAACAAGTACCATATGACAGAGGTGCATCTAATTTGTTGTCATGAAAAGTCTACACAAACCATTTGGGCATAGTTTTTGCCTCCTCAATATCCGCTCTCTCATCAACAACTGCATCATGTAAAAATATTGATATGCATCATCACATGAAACCTATAAAGGCTGAGAAATCACCTCATTAGGACTATCACTAAATTTTCCACCTCTAAAAAAAGTATCATGCATGTCATTAGAGCTAACAGATGTCTCCTTCATACATAAAAGTAATGGCTGAATATCATCTTACACAAAAACAACATCACGGCTAAACAAAATTTGTTTGCTCTTTGGATGATATAGATGATAGCCTTTGGTTTAAGAACTGTACCCAAAAAAAATACATTTCACTACCATAACATCCAATTTCTTGCATTGTTGTTTAGGCACTAATGCATATGCCAAACAACAAAAAACACATAGGTGAGCAATAGATGGCTTAGGACCATGCCAAGCTTCATATGGTGTGATAGGGTGCATTGTTTTAGTGGGACACCTGTTAAGTACATGTGGTGCACACATGATGGCCTCAAGCGAGAAACTATGTGGTAAAGCCAAACTCTTGACCATACACCTCACCATCTCCATGAGTGACCTATTATTCCACTCAACAACTCCATTCTATTGAAGTGTATAGGGCACTATACACTAATGTTTTCTCCCACATTCATCCAAAAATGCATTAGACTAAGAAAACATATATTCCCCCCCTCGATTAGAATGGAGGGTGTCCATTTTACATGCTGATAGATTTTCAGCCAAAACCAAAAACTTTTTGAAGCACATAAACACTTCAAAATTTGCATTCAATGGATATACTCAAGCATGCTTGGAAAAATCATCCATGAAAGTAAAAAAAAAAAGAAATTTCCCAAAAGAAGATTTTTGCATAGGAGCAAAGACATCATTATGGACAAGATTCAATTTTTGAGTAGCTCAAACGAAACCATCTTTTGGGAAGAAAGTACGCCGCATTTTTCCCAAAGTACAACCTTCACAGACATGTTTTCTAGGTGCCTCAAGTTTCGGCAAAGAGGACACCATTTCAAATTTATATAGCCATAGCAAACTAGCAAAATTTAGATGACCAAAGCGTGCATGCAAAAGCTTTGAATCTGACATAGCCTCAGAATCATGTACCACACATGTTTAATCATTCAAAGATTTTTCATAGTCTATGAGCTTATACAACCCAAGACACAAAATGTGAGAAGCAATAATCATCTCACCATTTGAGAAATCATGAACTGTACATCTGTAATCAACAAATCTCACAACCAAGCTAGTCTTGGCTAACGTAGAAATTGATACTAGATTTTTCTTGATCCCGGACACAAATAAAGCACTTGACAATGTAAAAGAACTACCATCATGAGTAGTTAGAATTATCTTACCAACTCCCATAACAGGATAAGATGAAATTTTCGTGCATGTGATAGTATTCCATGTAGGGGTAGGCTCAAGTGAAGTGAAGAAATTGCATTGCAAGGTAATATGTTTTGTTGCCTGGTATCAAAGTACCAAACATCTAAGTCTATGTTAGACATACACTACTCATGAGAAGGTGGGCGAAAACTACAAACAATAGTAAACACCCATTCTTCATCCTGCACAAGACTAGTAGACTCTATTTTTGATGTAGAGGCCTATGCAACAACCATTCCAACCTCTTTTTTCTTTGCCTCTTTTCCAGCCAGTTTTAGATAGTTCTTTATGATATGATTGTTTCCTTAACAATACTTACAAAATAATTTCAGCTTTTTAGATTTCTTCTCATCTTTTTCTTCCTTCTTCAAATGTGCAACATTCATAGAATTTTTCTTAGTAATAGATGAGCTCCATTTACCTCTGCCCTTTTGACTAGCCAGGAAAGCTTGATCTCCAACACGCATAATGGACCTATTCTACCTATTCTAATCTTAATGCAATAGAATAGAGCCTAGATCCTCGAATGGCAAGGCATTTGGATTGCCTTTCATCATCAAATGGAGAGTAGAAGCAAAGCTTTGATATGAATCAAGAAGACCATTCAGAATGGTCTGCAGAAGTGAGCTAACCGGTATAACTTCATCAACAGAGATCAATTGTTCCTTCAAATCTTTGATCTTTGTCAAAAAATTGTCCAAAGAATCACCTTCATTCATGTGCTAACTCTCCAATGTTTTTCTGAGGTAAGCAACACGAACCCCATTCCTTGCATACAAATTGTTAAGTATATCCCAAGCATCCTTAGTTGTTTTGCAAGAGCGAATGTGAGGAATAATGGCACGTTTGATAGAAAAGGTTATCAATGCATGTGCCTAAGCATTTTTGTCATCACAACAAATTCGCTTTGTAGTACATGCAGCAGGAACCATAGCATGAACAGGAATATAAAGAATATTAGCATCTTCAACGCCATCTACATGAGCTCCAATACCTATATTTGCAGGTGTAATAGGATGTTTACACAATGTTCGACAATCCTTTTGCAACCAATACATGTCACATCATATAATCCTAAAGTGGGTAATTGGTATCGTCGAACTTATCCTTAACAACCAACATACGGAATACATCAGTGCTTCTAGCCATGGCCACTCACTAAAATACCATTATGCAAAAAAAAATTGAAGTTGAATAGAACTACCCTAACATGTTTCGCTAAATTTGTAGAATACTTTGAGACACTTATACTAGTGAACCAAAAGTTGTATAGATCTTTGGCACAAAAAGATGAAATAGCCTACATAAGGGCTATGATAGTACATTTGAAGGCCAAAACGAGCTCAGATTGCAATTTTGACACCACAAAGTGAAGTTGTTTTGATCTCCTAATCACCTTGAGTATGCTCACCAAATTAAGTGCAATTCTATTACTATTATCGGCACCACAAAGTGAAGTTGGTTTGATCTCCTAATCACCTTGAGTATGCTCACCAAATTGAGTGCAGTTCTAATAGTATGCTCACCAAATTGGCACCCTAGATGAAGCGATGACGTGCTCTCATACCAATTGTTGGAGTTAGATGTCTTTGGAAGCATGCAAATAGCACAAGGAAGAAGAAGAAGCTTAAAGCACAACACACAATACTGAATGTATTACCACTAGAATATAGAAAGATAAGTGACTTGTTAGGGCAATGGTCGTATATACAAGCTGGGGGAAAAAACCTCCTAAAGAGGGAAAAAAAAGCCCCACCAGTCCTAGTGTGTTCACACATATCACTAGCTATATATATATCACCAACATATACATACATGCACATACACATACATGCACTTACACATACATGCACATACACATACATGCACATACACATACATGCACATATACATACACACATTTATAAACTTAGGAATACACGCAAACATGTGCATGAAAATGTTCATGTATCACTATACATTAGTAGAGATGTAGAAAGATACTTTGTAAGATATATAGAGAGCCGTAGAAACTAAGAGTTCGGGTCCACAATCACATTCATCAGATGTAGAATTTATATGTGACTCTAGACCTAGAACTCTTGGTTTCTTATGCATACTCCCATTTTAAGTGAAAAAATCTCAAGAAAGAGTGAGATAAACCACTCATTTGTTTTTAACTCTGGAAAAATAAATAGATTAAAAGGAATAAAAGCATTTACATTATAATATTATTAAAAATAACAAATTATAATAAACACACACAAATACATACACACACATACATAACACACAAACTTACACACATATATATAGACACATACACAGATGCATACACATATGCACACACACACATACACACACATGCACATACACATGCACACACATACACATACACATACATTCACATACACACATACATGCACATATACATCACCATACATGAGTGGATGTCTAGGAAGATACTTAGATATCAATGGTATCACTTAATCACGTGTTGGTGATGAATTATTAGTGAGTTATGGATGACATTGACCTCCAAGAGCACCTTTTAGAGAGCAATAGATAACAAGAGCACTCCATCCATAGACACCTTCATCAGATGTCGAATCTAAATGTGAGTGCGAGACTAGAGAAGTTGGTTTGATCTCCTAAAGTGAAGTTGGTTTGATCTCCTAATCACCTTGAGTATGCTCACCAAATTGAGTGCAGTTCTAATAGTATGCTCACTAGATTGACACCCTAGATGAAGCGATGACGTGCTCTCATACCAATTGTTGGAGTTAGATGTCTTTGGAAGCATGCAAATAGCACAAGGAAGAAGAAGAAGCTTAAAGCACAACACACAATACTGAATGTACTACCACTAGAATATAGAAAGATAAGTGACTTGTTAGGGCAATGGTCGTATATACAAGCTGGGGGAAAAAACCTCCTAAAGAGGGAAAAAAGTGCCCCACCAGTCCTAGTGTGTTCACACATATCACTAGGTATATATATATCACCAACATATACATACATGCACATACACATACATGCACTTACACATACATGCACATACACATACATGCACATACACATACATGCACATACACATACATGCACATACACATACATGCACATACACATACACACATTTATAAACTTACGAATACACGCAAACATGTGCATGAAAATGTTCATGTATCACTATACATTAGTAGAGATGTAGAAAGATACTTTGTAAGATATATAGAGAGCAGTAGAAACTAAGAGTTCGGGTCCACAATCACATTCATCAGATGTAGAATTTATATGTGACTCTAGACCTAGAACTCTTGGTTTCTTATGCATACTCCCATTTTAAGTGAAAAAATCTCAAGAAAGAGTGAGATAAACCACTCATTTGTTTTTAACTCTGGAAAAATAAATAGATTAAAAGGAATAAAAGCATTTACATTATAATATTATTAAAAATAACAAATTATAATAAACACACACAAATACATACACACACATACATAACACACAAACTTACACACATATATATAGACACATACACAGATGCATACACATATGCACACACACACATACACACACATGCACATACATACACATGCACACACATACACATACACATACATTCACATACACACATACATGCACATATACATCACCATACATGAGTGGATGTCTAGGAAGTTACTTAGATATCAATGGTATCACTTAATCACGTGTTGGTGATGAATTATTAATGAGTTATGGATGACATTGACCTCCAAGAGCACCTTTTAGAGAGCAATAGATAACAAGAGCACTCCATCCATAGACACCTTCATCAGATGTCGAATCTAAATGTGAGTGCGAGACTAGAGATCTTAGTTTCTAATGCTTACTTCCATTTTATGTGAGTAAATCTCAAGTAGGAGTCACGTAAAGCTCTCACTTTGTTTTGAACTCCAAAAAACAAACGAATTAAACTGAATAAAATTATTTATGTTTAAAATATAATTAAAAATAATAAATTATAATAAACATACACAAATACACATACACAAGCATACAAACACATACATAACACACAAACATACACATACATGTGTATACACACATACACACAGATGCATACACATACGCACACATACATATACACACATCATACACATCCATACACATACACATGCATATAGATACACACATAGACACACACACATGCATATATACATGCATATAGACACACATATACATACATACATACACAGATCATGCACACATACACACACATATGTGTAAATGTATGTATGTGTGTATGTGTGAATATATGTATATGTACATGTGTGAATATGCATTTCTATGATTGTGCATGTGTATTTACATGTTAAAATGTGTATGCACGTATATGTGTATTAGTATCTTATACCCTTTTTTGCGACAAAGTTAGATTCTAATCAATCTGAGGGAACTCCACCACCATCTCCTAACCATTCAACGAATACTTACTTTAATTATACAAAACGTTTAATTCTAATATTTGATAGATACATACATGACGGATATATATATATATATATATATATATATATATATATATATATATATATATATATATATATATATATATATATATATATATATATATATATATATATATATATATATATATATATATATATATTCTATTATATTATAATGAGATACTAGTCAATGATCGGGTACTCCACCACCTCCTACCCATGAAATGACTTCACATGTGTCATGTGATAGAATCATGATGATTGTTACTATCAATAGCATATTATATGTTGGTGCAATGTTTGCTATGGCATGCATGGAAGACAACAACTGGAATGTATTGAACATGAGATATATTATGGTATTTTTGAGCATGCAACACCATCATATGGAGATGATATTGCTTGGGTATGTTTTAATTCCATAAATTGATGACATAATTTTATTTTAAATTCATATAAAAATAAAATTATACTAAATATATAGGAATATTTACTCAATGATGATGATGATGATTCTGCTACTAATAATGCTAATGTTCCTTGTACATGTCATGGACATGCTCTTTACGAATTATGAGCCAAGGTTGCTCAAAATTTTCTTCCTCCTTTTTTATAGACTTAAAGGGCTGAAGATGAACCATTGCCAACTTGTCATTGTCCTCTAGCACAAACATATGATAGAAGAGGATATGGAGGATGGCATATAAGAACTTCCTTAAGATGGAGAGGTTTATAAATTTTGGTGTAATTGCTATATGATTGCTCCCTCCACTCTCATTAGTACTACTCATGGACTCTTTATTGTATTTGTATGTGCCTCCCATATCTAAGTTCACTCCTATGTCATTTTTTTGGTCTTATATATAGATGAGGAGATTGGCATCGACTTACACATTATGTTCAAAGCATGAGTACATACAAATTATGCCTAAATGCAGGTTCTGTTGCTAGTAGAGGGATTACACATGCAAAAAATGAATGATTATATATTATGGAAGAACTTAAATGCATGGAAATATCAAAGGTCTGATAAACTGTAGTTGAGGATATAATAGTTCAATGACTAATAGCACATTTGAAGATCATGAAAATAGTCATGAATCACCATACATGAGCAGAGATGTTGCAACATACATACTTGTCAATGATATTACTTCGTTACATGCTAGTGATGAATTATTTGTGAATTATGGATGGCGTAGACCTCCAAGAGCACCTTTTAGAGAGCAATAAAAACTTTTTGTCCACCTACCCTATTTTGAAATGAAAACTCTAGTTAATTGAAACTCTTTTCAAATTAACTATGGTCTTCAAAGAAGCAACCTACTGTTGCTTTGTCTTCCACAGAGGCAGAGTATAGAGGATTGGCTAATGCCACACAAGAAGCAATTTGGATTAAGCTTTTGTATATAGAATTGGGTTTGTTTACTAGGTCACCAATTATCTTTGGAGATAATACAAGTTCTCTTCACCTTGCAGCTAATCCTATCTATCATGCTAGGACCAAATACATAGAGGTCAATTATCATTATGTGAGAGAGAAATTGATAAGCAAGGACATTCAACTTACCTATGTATCAACCAACATGCAATGTGCAGATTTGTTGACTAAAGCTTTGGATGGAACAAAACTTTGCAGGTTCAAATCCATGATTGGATTGCAGGATATACTTGAAGATTGAAGATGAAGACTTAAGACAAAATGTTTGGCTTGAGGGGGAGCTGTTGGTGTAAATTGCAAGCCTACACATTTGGCTCAAAGGATGCATTAAAGTCTACACATGCATGAAGAAGCATAGGAACATATGCTAGTGGTTAATTACCACTTTACCTCATTGTAAAAGTCAAATTGACTTGGAATCTTTTGTAATCACCTACCTAAATGAGTCGTGGAAAAGTAGCTCATTTGATTGAAGGAATATATCCTAATATGTAGGAGCTTGATCATAGGGAGCCAAAATTTGAACTTGAATTCAAATCTTCACTCATTACATATAAAAGTGAACATCAAAAGTCGCGGGTAAGAGAGAGATCACTCCCGAGCTTCTCATTTCTGATTTTGAGTGTGTGTGAGGACTATACTATAGCCTACACCTCTCTACACCATTAGGCAATATTGCTCATGCCAATGGGATTGTATACAAGTGTTCATTAATAGATACATTTACATCATTCATCTCTGAGTTCTCTGTTAGTCTACTCAAAAGTCTATCAACTTGTCAAGGGCATATCTCGGTCAATTCTTCACCAAATTCAGTGATTCAAAGCTTGTTGGATTTAGCTCAAAGTCAAAGTTTGAAATATTTCTATTTAGCCATTTCAGAGAAATCTGCGTCGAGGTGAACTCTGGTCATTTTCTGCTACAGTCCTAAAAAGTTGAGGGTATAGCTAAACTTGCTAAATTGATTTCTCTTAGCATAGTTTATCTTTTTAAATCATTACACTTGCAAATGGTAGCTTACTAAGCTAATTAAATACCCCTAGAAGGAATCTTATCAATTTCTACTGTGCTGGTCACAGTGAGCAAAACATTCAGCAGGTGTCAAGACATAAATAGAAGGTTTTGTTGAGTTTGTGAGCTTCAAAGTTATCTGTTTTTGGTTCAATCATTACACACATCACTTCCAAAGTACATAGGCCATTTTTTGGTGTTATTGGAAAGCTAAGAAGGTCTACTTATCAAGTCTGAAGCAAAAGAGGGCTGGTACAAAGCAGGAGTAGCAGTACCTACGCAGTCTCTTGGAGCATCCATCCATCTTTCCCAACAAGATTCATGTGCTTCAATGCCATTCTAGAAAATAGTAAGCACATATTTACTTACACTCATAACAATGGCACATAACACATTCACATTTTGCCTCTTCCAAGCTCAAAGAAGAACTAGATCAAGTTGGTTTTTCACTCAAGGATTAAATAGATCTTCTATCCAGGTTAGCTCTTGATCTGGCCTTGTTGGGCCAATTTCATTATCTAGCAACTTACAAGAGTCCAAATTTGAAGAAAATATGAACTTTCAAAGTGTGTAATTTGTTGCATCGAGCTTGTCTTCAATGAATTCGGGTGGAAGAATGTGATTCTATGCAACCATAATATTATCAAATGCACCAATAGGAGAAGATGAGGCCATCACTCATGCATTATGGCGATAACAAAACTATACTTGCAAGTTCATAAAGTACTTCTCTCTACTAATAGATACCTAACAGCTCTAGTACCATGTAAGGAAGTAGTTGTGCGAGAGAACACACAAGCACTAGTAGAAACATGACAAATATAGTATCTCAAAACATTTTTACAAACAAAAAGTAAAAAGATGATGGTGTTCTCCACTTGTGTGTTACCAATTTAAAGGTTAAATTGTGATCTAGAAAACTCTAGGCACAGAGTTACAAGGATAGAGGTATATTGGCTTAATTCAATCTTTAGGACAATGAACAATTCATGTATATATAGGATAATGAGAGATGTTTCCTTTCACGAATAGATAGTTAAAAAATGGGTGGTAGAATGTGGGCAGCCATCCCCCTCATAATCCTTGTACATGGCTTAGTCCACTTCAACTAACTTAACAAATATGAATGATTTGTGTATCTGACAAGGAATATTTCCTTAAGTGTCATGAGAGGGGGACCGTTAGCCTCTTTAGATCTTGTAGCCAAGGACGCTCTATGCTGCCCTAGGCCCCATAGTTGGAGACCTTGGTAACTCCCTTTTCTTATAATACATTAGGTGGTACAATTTGACCTTCTTTAAACATCCAATTTGGGACTCCCATCAATTGGTTAATGCATGCTTGTATTATCCTCGTAATGAGGGTCTAACAAAATGTGCATTAGTACATACAATAATGAGGGGTTTACATTGATCATATAATAAGAACATGTACACATGCAATACTTGCGAATACTTTCACATGTGATAAGTTTGATTTTTATCTTTAAACTTCACTTCAAGTGTAGCTTGATGTTCAACAATAGTGAGAGTTTTAGTCATGATGTATACAATAGTGTGCATATCTTTTGTCCCAAATAATAAGGCATATTTTTCTTAGCCATCAATGTTTTTCTTATATCTACTCTTGCATGAAAATTGCATGAAAACTGCATGATTGTTTAGAGAACTACTAAAATTCAATTGATATGTATTCTTGAACCTAACTTGTATTCCCTAGTTAACCATTTATCTAACAGAAACTAGGGTCTTTGTGATATTGGGAACATACAATATGTGAGCAAGATGTTTTCCCTTCCCATCCTGCATGGATAGTGCTATCTTTTGTATATTCTCAATAAGGGGTGAGGTCTCATCAGCTATTTCAACAAATCCAAGCACTATCAATTTTTACAAACAACTAAACCATTTCGCATGGTTGTTCATATGATTTAAGGCATGAGAATCAACATAGGAGACATTACTATTAAGTTTTGTAACATCAATTGAAATTGTATGAATCACGTGATGTTGGACCATGTGCACCTTCTCTGAATCATATGAACTTGTGGATGCATAGTTGATTTGGTGCTTTTTACTATTTTGATTCTTTAATGTACGTGCAATCATGTTCAAAGTGACCTAGTTTACCATAATTCTAAATCCCTTACTATCATTATGTGAATCATTTCTTTGGAAACTTTTGTGGCCTCTTTGGCTCCTCCTATCTTGAATTTTTACTCTACCTCGTGGATTAGTCTTGTTTTGACGTTGTTGCTAGTTAATGCTTCCTCATCTACATCCAAAACCTATACCTCAGCCTCTTCCTCTACTAGAACAGAATACCTGCTTAGAACTAGATTTCCTTGGGAGTTTGACTCCTCACCAAGGTTTCTCTTTAATTATCAACATGGACACAAGATGAACTAAATTAGGAATATTCTCCCTAGTCTTAATAGAAGTTTTGAGTTGCTTATACCCAGTCCTAAACCATTAAGTTACACTTCAATCTTATCATCATCATCTACATTAACACCAATGGATGCAAGTGACTCATATATGCTTTAGATTCAAGGTACATTCACTTGGTCACATGCTCTTTTTCTCGAGTATATGTAGCTCATACTTGAGTTCTAATTTTTGTGCCTTTGTGTTGGTCTCATATAATGTCATCAAATAGTCCAATTTTTCATAGTTTTGGCATCCTATATGTGTCCAATCATGCTATCTTTTATGCTAACACAAATTCAACACAGTATCTTCCATGCTCCTTGATTCCTATCTTCATATGCCATAAAGTGGTTCATAGTTTGTTTTCTCTTAGATGACTGCACATGTTTTTTATTATCTCTTTTGATGTACTTCTAGTAGTCTTTTACCATAACAAAATTTCTCAGTCTAGATCTCCACGCATGAAAGATTTTCTTTTCCAATTTATCATGCTGACTCATTCCATTAGCATTTTCCATCTCTATTGCAATGTAAAATATTACAAAAATACTAGAAGTTGCACCTCTACTTTAACACTATTACAATGTAAATTCATAAATTTATCTTAGAAAAATAGAATTTCTTTGTATCAATAGTACATGGAATCACTTGAACTTCTAGATCGAAAATATTTTTGAGATGCCAAACTGAATGCACATTAGAATTTTGCAAATTGAACTTATTTTTTATGATTCCCACCTTGCAAGGTCAAAACAAGGGTCGCGATGGTTACGAAATTGAGATCTTAAAAATTTTAGTCATAGTTTGAACTCATTTTTGAAGCACAATTTCTCCATGCCTTCTCACATGCTCTTCATTGTTGGCCATCTCAAGGACCTCTCTACAACCACACAAGCTCCAATGCCATGTCAAGAGAAGAGAGATGAGAAGAGAGCTCTCAAACTCTCTCTCACATAGTGAGAGAAGCACAGACAAATTGAGGCAAGGAAGAATGGTCTTTTTCTACTTTAGCTATAACATAAAGAGAATATTCAAGAATGACCTAATACAAAAAAATACGAGTAAGAAAATATATGAAGAACAATACATAAAGAAAATCCTAATGTTCGCAAATGAGTGAGTTGGAAAGACATAAAGGTGCTATCATCCTTGGTAGATTAATGTGGTAAAGCTCACTAAAGTGTCTCTAATATAAATCTATATAAACACTATACATGTCATAGAGATCAAAAAGTGGTACATGTCATCCTGGATCATAACATGTTGACCTTTATATCTCAATACATATGCTAGGAGCTAGGCATGAATCTTTTTATGCCAAGCATGTGGTCTTTGCTTCAAACCATACAATACCTTTTCCAGCCTACACATTTTTTTTTCATGCCCTTTTGGCATAAAAGCACAAGGCTGAAATAGATACACTTCTTCATGTAAATTAGCATTCAAAATACACTTTTGATTTTGAATTGATCTACATTCCAACCATGAGAAGTTGCAAGTGCAAAAATACTAGGAATGGTGGTCATTTCACATGTGGGAGCAAAGGGCTCATCAAAATCAATGCTCTTCTATGGAGTAGACACTTTTGCTTGTATACCCATTTATTACCAATCGGCTTTTTCCTAGAGGCGAATCACATTAAGACCGAGTAATATTCTTTTTAATCACATCATATTATGATTGAATAGCAGCCATCGAATATTTTTAAATTTTTAGCTTCATGAGAAGAATATGTGCATTCTCATAACAAGGATTAGTGACACCCATTGCATATCAATATGATGCAAAATAATGAATATGAAAGCCTAAACAAGTACGATATGACAAGACGCATCTAGCTTGGTATCTCTCAAAGTGTGCACCTGCCATTTAGGCATAGTTTTTTTTGCCTCTTCTATGTTAGCTCTCTTATCAATAAGCAATCTACATAAAGAATGGAATGATCTACATCATCATTTGAAAAATATAGAGACTGAGAATTTTCCTCACTAAGATCAATAATTGATTTTCCACGTATAAGAAGAGATAACAAAGTTCTATACACATCCATTCATCCAATCAATGTCTCCTTGGTACATGAAAAGAATGGTAGAATTGCATCTTCTACAAAAATAACATCATGGCTAACCAAAATGCAATTTGGTTGTTGATAATATAGATGATAGCCTTTGCTTTCACAAGTGTACCCAATATAGAAATAAATTTCATAGCCCATGAAATTCCTCCAATCTTTAGAACATGATGCCTCATCAAAAACCACCCCTTCAGCACTCTATTCAAGTACCTCTTTCTATTTCACACCATTTCTTTTCTTTTACATTGTACAATATGCATGCATAACGACACCCCACAAGGCCATGCACAAACACGTTTTCTTTCTTTTGCACCCATGCATTTCACTTAATAGTATACATGTACCATTGTGAAAAAATAACCTAGAAATATCACTTGCAATGTCTGTGAAATCTTGCTATTTAAGACTTGATAACCCCAATGCACTTCAAAATCCACACTTCTAGAAGCCCAATAGACCTACCCATTGTCTATCGAGGAGGAACTACTTTAGGAAGGCGAGGGAGGGCGTTCAAGATAGAGTCTCATCAAAGACATTTTTGAGGGACAAACAAGAGAAGATTGTCATGGTTGTGCTAGAGAGAAGCTAAAGAGCAAGATGGAGACAACAAAGCAAAGGAAGTGATTTATTGAAATTCCCTTCACTATGTAGATTGAGGTGTCCTTAAGCTTGTGGAGTGACTCTCTAACCCTCAGGTACTTTGAAAGATTTTTCGGCACTCAAATTAACCCTTCGGCAACCAACAAAGTGGTGATTGCCATGGCGTTCTCAAGGACATTCAATTGCATGCCCTTTTAGTATTGAGGCTTTCCATCACCTGATCATATGGTTGATTCATCTAGACCCCAGATTTGATGGGGATGTCCAGCAATAATGAAGATTTTTCTCATAACATTCTCCTTCTAAACTCAGATTTTTCTCATAACCATCTCCTTGTAAACTTGATTCCTAATAAATTGTAAATGGAACTCATGTGAGGCTTTCAATGCCGTGCCTTTTTACAAAGGGAGAACTAAGTCAAAACTAATTATCTCTATGTTTAATTAATTAAGAACAAAATTATACAAGTGAAGACACGTAGTACCCATAGAACCTCGGCACAAAACATAGTACCCATAGAACCTCGGCACAAAACTTAGGTTATTATGAAGTCACATAGTACCCATAGAACCTCGGCACAAATCTCTGTATGAAGACACATAGCACCCATAGAACCTCGGCACAAAACATAGGCTATTATTTTTGTTGTTTCTATTAATACTTATTATTATTATCATTGAACGCCGTTCTTTACATATGCGTGTTTTATACAAAACACAACATGGGATGCAAATTTGGAAAGGAGCAAAGGCTTACAGAATCACAAAACCAGGGGCGAACCATGCTGATGCAGCAGCTCTGGAGATCGCAGTCTTGAACGTTCCCAAAGAGCATCCCGAACGCTGCACGACAGCCACAGCACTCGTTGTCGGCTACATAAGATCAACATTTTAATATCAGAAAGTACGAATGGAGGTGACTTCTCAGCCGCGACCTCTGCACTATGAAGAGGTAAGCTGCACATGGAGCCCTTCTTGTCGCGTTCAACGCTTCCTCTTCTATGAGATGATAGAAACAATGGAATGCCGATTCCCGAAATCCAGAGACAGAACTCTCAGACAATCCTTAGCCTGAACAGAAGAACTGAATTTTGAATATTCTCCCTAATCTGAATATAAGTTTTGAGCGTCTTATATCTATTCCTAAACCATGAAGGCACAGTTCAACCTTATCATCCTCATCCATATTGATGCCAATAGATGCTAGGGACTCATATATGCTTTTCATTTTTAAGGTGATTCACTTACCGACTTGCTCTTTTCCTCAAGGATATGCAGCTCATGCTTGAGTTCTAATTTTTGTGCCTTAGTGTTGGTATAATATAATGTGATCAAATTATTTCAATACATTTTCATAGTTTTGGCATCCCATATGTGTCCAATCATGCTATCTTGTATGCTAACAGACATCCAATACATTACCTTCCATGCTCCTTGATTCTAATCTTCATTCTAAAATGATTCGTAGCTTGTTCCCTCTTAGATAATTGCACATGGTTTTTATTTTCTCCTTTGATGTACTTCGAGGAGCCTTTTCCTCTTAAAAAGTTTGTCGTTCTAAATCTCCAAGCATGAAAGTTGTTCTTTCTCAATTTACCGCTCTTAATCTAACTCATTGCAATAGTGTTTTGTAGCAATATGAGATACCTACAAAAACACTAGAGTTTGTACCTCTACTCGAATACTATTACACTCTCACTTCATAATTTGATCTTAGAACAACATAATTTCTTTGTATCAATAGTAAATGGAATCACTTGAAATTCTAGATCTAAAATATTTTGAAGATGCCAAAATGCAAGTTAAAATTTTGCAAATCCACCTGTTTTTTTTTTCTTGTGGATCCCACCTTGCAAGGACAAAATGGGAATCAAGATGGCCCCAAAATTAAAAACTTAAAAAGTTTCATCATAGTCTGAAATCATTTGTGGAGCACGCTTTCTCCATGCCTTCTCACATGCTCTTCACTATCAACTTTCTCCATGAGATATCTACAACTCCACAAGCTTGAGACAAAGGAGATAAGGAAAAGAGCTCTCAAACACTCTCTCGTATATTGTGAGAAGCACACACTAATGGAGACAAGGAAGAATGGTCTTTTTCTACTTCTTCTATTACATAAAGAGAATTCACAAGAATGACCTAATATAAAAATACAACTAATACAATATATAAAGAACAATACATAAAGAAAATCCTTATGTCCATAAATGAGTGAATTGGCAAGATACAGAGGTGTCATTGTCCTCCGTAGATAAATGTGTTAAAGCTCACTGAAGTGTCCATAATATACATCGAGGTAGCCACTATACATGTCATAGAGATGAAAAAGTGGTATGCACTAGCAATTAGGCATGAATCTTTTCATGCCAAGCCTGTGGTATTTGCTCTAAACGATACAATACCTTTTCTAACCCACGCCCTTTGTTTTCATGCCTTTTTTGCATAAAATCACAACGGTGAAATACATCAATATCTTCGTGTAAATTACTATTAAAAAATTTCACTTTTTATTTTCAATTGATGTACATTCCAACCATGAGGAGTTGCAAGTGCAGAAATGCTAGGAATGCTGATCATTTCACATGTGGGAACAAACGACCCATCCAAATCAATCCCTTCTATTGAGCATACCCTTTAGCAAGAGGCATCACCTTATACCTATCAATTGGTTCAGCATGCTTATATGTCAGCTTGTATAGAAATTTATTATCATTCACAAATCACATCAAGACCAAGTAACATTCTTCGTAATCACATCATATTATGCTTGCGTAGCAACCATCCAATGTTTTATAGAAATTTATTATCATTCACAAATCACATCAAGACCAAGTAACATTCTTCGTAATCACATCATATTATGCTTGCGTAGCAACCATCCAATGTTTTTAATTTTCTGGTTCATAAAAAGAATATGCGCATTCTCATAACAAGGATTAGTGACATCCATTGCATAACAATATGATGCAAAAGAATCAATATGAGAGCTTGTTATCTCTCAAAGTGTGCACTAGCCATTAAAGCATAGTCTTTTACCTCTTCTATGGTAGATCTCACATCAATAAGAAAATTTGCATAAAGGATTGAATGATCTACATCATCATTTGAAAACTATAAATACTGAGAAATTTCCTCATTAAGACCATTACTTGATTATCCATGTGTAAGAAGAGATCGCAAAGTGTCATACACATCCATTTAGCTAATCAATGTTTCCTTGGTATAAAAAAGGTAGAATTGCATCTTCTACAAAGACATCATCATGGATAACCAGAGTGCAATTAGGTTGTCCACGATATAGATGACAGCCTTTTCTTTTAGAACTCTACCCAAAAATAAATAAATTTCGTAGCCCATGAGATTTCTTCAATCTTGAGAACACGATGCCTCATCAACAGCCACCCCTTGAGCATTCTATTAAAGTACCTCTTTCTATTTCACACCATTTCGTTTCTTTTACATTGTACAATATGCATGCATAAGGACACCCTGCAAGGCCATTCACAAACACGTTTTCTTTCTTTTGCACCCATGCATTTCACTAACAAGTATGTATGTACTATTGTAAAAGAATAACCTAACAAAGTCACTTGCAATGTCTATGAAATCTTGCTATACAAGACTTGATAAAAGCAATGCGTGTGAACATCCAGACTCTGGAAGCCCAATAGACCTACCCATTGTCTATCGAGGAGGAAATACTTTAGGAAGGCAAGGGGGGGGGGGGGGGGGGGGAGGGGGGGGGGGGGAGGGGGGGGGGGTTCGACGTAGAGGATCATCAAAGCTATTTTTTAGGTACAAAAGAGAGAAGATTGGTTGTGATAGAGAGAAGTTAAAGAGCAAGATGGAGACAACATAACAAAGGAAGTGATTTCTTGAAATACCCTTCACTATCTAGGTTGAGGTGCCCTTGAGCTCGAGGAGCGACTCTCTAACCCTCACAAACTTTAGCACATTTTTTGGCGCTCAAATTAGGCCTTAGGGAAGCAACGAAGTGTTGATTGCCATGACGTTCTCACGGACATTCAATTGCATGCCCTTTCAGTATTGGAGCTTTCCATCAAGCTTCATGAGCACATGATCATATGATTGATTCATCCAGACCCCAATTCTGATGGGAATGCCCACCAATGTGAAGATTTTTCTCATAACAATCTACTTGTAAGCTTGGTCCCTAATAAATTGTAAATGGGACTCATGTGAGGCTTTCAACGCCATGTTTTTCTTATAAAGAGAAAATTAAGCCAAAACCAGCTCTCTCTAACTTTAATTAATTGAGAACAAAATTATACAAGTGAAGAGACATAGGACCTCGTATCGCACGCAACATAGGTGATTGTTTTTGTTGGTTCTATTAATAATCTTTTTATTATTAATATTATTATTATAATCGAAAGCCGTTCTATATATATATATATATATATATATATATATATATATATATATATATATATATATATATATATATATATATATATATATATATATATATATAGAGGAGCAAAGGCTTACACAATCAGAAAACCAAGGGCGACCAGCAAAACGGAATGGCTGCAAGCAAATCATTTTCTGCATCTTTAGCTGAAAGCATGCATGTTGTGGAGGTGACCTCTGCCATGATTAGTAGGGTGACATCCACTGTTTCTCTGCACTACGACAAGCTAAGCTGCACATGGAGGCTGGACGAGTCCGCTGGAATTCGGTAAAAAGACGTGCACACACACAGAAAACTCTTAGACCTCTGTTTCGTACTTAAAAACACATACAGAGAAAAAGGGAAGTATGAAAAGAAAGGTGGTTGAGTTTGTTATTTTCTGCATATAATATTTGATGAGTAAAAGAAAGTAAGTTTTGACGTCTTGTAACCTTCTGATCATGTGGGACGAATTCCGATTGTTTTTACTCAAAAGACTTTAGTGCACAGGATTTCACTATTGAAAGCCACTCAAGAGCTACGGATCCAACCAATGGATCACACAAACAGGACATAGATAGTAGTCTTAGGTTGGGAAAGAATATTGGTGCTTGCCTGAAGCAAGAATCAATGATTCGGGCAGCAAAGAGATGAGGCTCCTCCGCTGCTAATTTCATCACCACACAAACGAATTTCGTAAGAAAATGGGAAAAACATTGATGAGATTCCTAGATTCAACAAAAGGGTAATCTACATGCATTCATTTGTAAATGGCGCATGTAGTGATCCTCACTTAGATGGCAGACTACAAAAGGGTAACCTCCAACATGCATTCATTTGTAAATGGCGCATGTAGTGATCCTCACTTAGATGGCAGACTAAGGCTTAGTCGCTTTGGTACCCACTGATTGAGATGAAGAAAATTGCCCTTCCCTGGAAATTTCTCCATCTTCCCCTATTGGGAAAACAACCAGGAGATTTAAATATTCTCTCATGGGACACATTCAATGATCTTTGTAAAATGAAATGTGTCTTCCACAAAAGAAGTAACAAATTCATTAATTGTAGACTAATCCAGCTATCACCTGTTGAGTAAATGATTAACAGAGAGACAGAACCTGACCAAATATTCTCATAAGAAGTAAGACTATGGATCATTTTTTCTAATTCTTCAATCATCTATTGAATAGAAAAATTGAAAATGAGGGACAGACTTTCAAGAAACTTGGAAAACAATTCTTTAACGCATAAAACACATAAAATATCTCATTCTTCATTTATGTTCTTGTGGGACACTGGCTGACCTTTTGTTCCAAATTAAGGGTAAATAAATCTTCCATTTCTACATGCTAAGATCACCCGTTGACGCGAGACGATAAAACCCCTATGAAGGTCTGAAAGTTGATGCGTGCCATCATAGGATAGACAACATAAGCTAAAAACATACACAACATATACACAACTTAAAATAAAAGTCTCTTGAAATGGTGCAAGAAAATTGATTGATATGCACGAAAATAATGCCATTGGACATTCTAATACTGCGTGCCACTAGCTTAAGATAGACCAGACAAATTAGTCACTATTTAATAAATTGTAGCTACATACTTGCACCTTTTCCACAATTCCTAGAAATTCATGTAGACATAAAGTACCCTTGTATATGAAGCAAGCCCCTTGATTTCTTGATACCTCACTATTTTGTGACTTTGCATATTATGCACCTAGTAGCCTTCAACTCATTGGATAGTTTCTCTTTGTTTTTTTATTAACAAAGAGCTTTTAATTATAAATAAGGAAAAGTTACAAGAAATGCAAGGAAAACAACAAAGATGTTTGATAGACATTTGGCCCCCTTCGTGGAGTACCCACTTGTTTTTGAGCTTTTTTATTCCTAAAGTAAACACCCTAGGCTATCTTAAAGGTGGATAAAGAGAAATATTAGGCAGGTTTATAACCTTTTTGTCCCCTTCCTGGAGGACCCACTTCGTTTCAACTTGTTATTTTCAAAACTAAACACCCTCTGATGTCTAAATGATGGACCCTACAATTATAGATCCTTCTTCCTATTTAAAAAAAGGACTTTTTCATCAAAATTGTCTAGATATCTTTCTTAATCTTCAAGAGCACTTTGCCCCTCCTTGCATTCCGTAGAGCCAAGGAGCAATCGATTGCTTCACCAAATAGAGCAATCTTCTCTTGTTCCAAAGCCAGCGAAGATTGCTTAAGTAACACCAAGTTTGGAAACTCTTAGGATAGGAAATAAAAGGTTCCTCAAATCATCTCTTCCCCTATTGCACTACTTACAACAAGGGGGTACACCATAAACTTTATTAGCTTTGTCATGGGTCCAAGCACCCCTATGAAGTATTTTCCACATAAGGGCCACTTTTTTGTTCTCTATTAGAGGGTTCCATAGCTCTTGAAACATGAAAACCCATATGAACCATGAACAAGTAAACCACATATCTTGTTGGGTGTTTTGTGGACGTTGGATCTTTACATCATCCGTCGCATTGATCCTTTGACATAACAAGCAACATTTCTCGAAGTCAATTTTGTGGAAAGCATTGAATTCCTCAAATATGATCCAATGTCTCCTATCTTGCTCGATGAGTGCTTTCACATGAAAACTCCTTAATTATAGAGTCTCTTGGCCCTTTGGAGGTGATCAAACTCAGATCTTTTGATATCAGCAACAGGGAACCAAATCGAGATATGTTATCCGATCCCTATTACCCATTTCCAAGCATTGTTGATGATCCATAAGTTTCATCTTATTCAGCCCCCCCTAAAGGGAGAAGACTAGATCTTAGCCTTTCAAAATCAAAAAAATTGGAGACAATATGAGAATGACTAACTCAAGTTCTTTTTACCTAAGGAGCCTAGTAAGATAAAGCTCGATACTAGTTCTAAACAACAACTTGGCCCACAAAGTTTTTTTTATTTCTCCAAGCTTTAGTATTCCGTTTGATAGCCAACACGGTGCTTAAGGATTCCACAGATAGAATTCCCAATCTATGAAGAGAAAGGAGATAAGAAAGAGAGTTCACAAACACTCTCATGCATTAAGAGAATTTACAAGAAATGACCTAATACAATAATACAACTAGTACACCATATAAAGAACTATATATAAAGAAACTCTAATGTCCATGAACAAGTGAGTTGGAGAGAAAAAAAATGTGACATCACTCTTGGTAGATAAATCTTGTGGAGCTCAAGAAAAATATCCATGATATACAACATAATCGCTCTACATGTTCGAGAAATGAAAAGTGATATCACCCTTGATCATCACCTCTTAATCTTGATATCTCAATAATCTCCCTCAACCACAACATCATTTGTTATAATCCCATCAACTCATGTGCATGAACCTTGGATATTAGATAATGGAGCATCATAGCACATGATCAACAAGGACTAGTATAGTTCCTTAATGCTTCTACAAGAACCCATCAATGTGGTTGTTGGAAATCACTCCAAATGTCTAGTTGAAGGGACATGAACCATATTCTTTGTTGCTACCTCTTGCGTTGCAAGAAAGCACTCTCATGTTTCGTATGTTGCTACACTAAGACACAACTTATTATTAGTTTCGACCATAATCGATCGTAATCTTGAAGTACATTTAAAAAAGGATTGTGTAGAAAATTGAATGGAATAGGTAAGACTCCAGAAAAACCAATGCGAACATTGAACTTATATAAGTCAAGTGCCCTTTCTACTATAGAAGACAGTAATGCAAGTAGACTTTGGCATCAACATTTTTTGGCATCTTGGATTTTCCATTCTCAAAGGGATGCAAAAAAATATCGTAGTACATTTACGTGGATTTTCAGATTTGAGGAACCATGTGAAGCAAGGATGATGGGCAAGTAGCAAAGGAAGCCATTTCCAAAGGAGAGTAGTAATCAAGCTCAAGCTCCCATAGAGTTGGTATATGGTGATGTTTGTGGTAAAATATCTACTCTTTCTCTATGTTTTGCTAATAGTTGATGACTATAATAGAAAGACATGGGTGTATTTTTCTTGGGAGAAGATTGATGCAATTGAAAAATTTAAGATATTATAAAAGATTGTAGAAAGATTAATAGGTAGAAAATTGAAGAAGTTCCTCATTATTTAGGAGCAGAACTCTAGTTGACAGAATTCAATAACTATTGCAATTCTCATGGAATCAAGAGGAAACTTACCACAACCCACACACCTCAACAAAATGGTGTTTTTGAGAGATGAAATTTGATTGGAGTTTAAATGGCCCACTACATGGTCAAACCTCAAGATATGCTTGATTTATTTACGAGCAAGTAGTTAATATGACTCTATACATTTAGAGTAGATGCTACACAAAGGCATTGCATGTCATTACCCATCAAGAAGCATACTCTAGTAAAATGCCTTCCATTATGGATTTTAAAATTTTTGGATATTTTGGTTATTCATATATACCTTAATCAACAAGTACTAATTTAGGGACAAAAAGCAAAAAATGTGTCTTCTTAGGATATAGTGAAGAGTCTACATCATATAGGATTTGGGATCTAGAAACAACGAAGATCAGTGTCAATTGTGATGTGGTAGTTGATGAGTGATCACACCTAGTGGATAATAAAGATAATTCCACTATGTCATCAACTCAAAAAATAACTCACCTTGTGCCTTCCCATAGAAAAATTAAGATCAATTAGAAGGAACCATCAGATAATGATATTCCTCCACTAAGAAGCCAATTAGTTGTTGCCACATAGCATAAGCCACTACCAAAGTGGGAAAATTCTTTGATGATTGTAATTCTCATGTTAAGAGCTGATGTGCCCACATACAAAAAGCCACTATCAAAGTGGGCACAAGAACTCTTTCATGATCCTAACCCTCATGTTATATTTGATCTATGCAACCCATTTGATCTTTGAATGAATTGCATCGATAAAAGAGGATTGAGGAGCAACAAAGAGCTTCATATCATATTTCTGATATTGCTCTTATGCCGGAAATCATGGGATCAATTAAAGAACCCATAGGTATCCATGAAGCACTCTTAGGCCCCAAGTGGAGAGCTACAATGGTTGAGTGTGATTGCATACTAAAGAATGAAACATGGGAATTGTTTGATTTACCAACGAAGGAAAATGTAATTAGAACTAAGTGGATTCGGAAAGCAAAATACAAGGCAAGTGGTACTCTAAAGAATTAGAAGGCTCATCTTGTTACACAAGGATCCTCACAAGTGGAAGTACTTGATGTATAAGAGAAATTTGCACCAACAACTCAAATGATTACAATTCTCACGGTATTAGAAATTCTTGCACATAAAAGATTGCCTATATGCGAGATCAATGTAAAATCAAATGTTCCAAATGGATAGGTCAAGAAGGAGATATATGTATCTTAGCCACTGGTTTTTGAGGTACCTCACTCAGAACACAAGGTTTGTAGACTTAAGGAGGCATTATATGGCCATAAGCAAGCTCCAAGAGCTTGATACCAATGGAATGATATTGTTTTCTCAAAACCTAGGGTTTCAAAAAGTATTGTTGATGCAAATTTGTATGTTATGAGAAAAGATAACCAACTTGAGATTCTTATCTTGTATGTAGATGATTTTATCATTCTAGAAGATCATGCATATTTCATCAAACAAACTCATGCTAGCTTGAGGAATGATTTTGATATGAAAGATCTCATGCTACTCCATTATTATGTTGGCATTGAAGTATTTGAGAAGGATAATGGGAGTTTCA
This sequence comes from Ceratopteris richardii, assembly GCA_020310875.1. Lineage (NCBI taxonomy): Eukaryota > Viridiplantae > Streptophyta > Polypodiopsida > Polypodiales > Pteridaceae > Ceratopteris > Ceratopteris richardii. The sequence goes on from CM035434.1 coordinate 7,767,332, forward strand.
TATGGTACTAGAAATATGCTATGGAAATCCATAATTGGGATGATGCACGACTACACTAGCATAAATATGGAGGTAAAGTTTAAAATCTCAACAGAGGATAATATACCATAAGTAGATGGTAAGAAGTATCGAAATCTTGTTGGGAGTCTTATCTTTTCATGAAAGAATAGACCATATATTTCTCATGCAGTTTGGTGTATTGAGCGGATTCTTTAACAAACCAAAAGAGAGCCACTGGAGAGGCATGTGATTTCAAAGGTACATTATACGAACCTTGGACTTTGGTATTCGTTGTACCACAAGTGATACCCTTCAAGTTTATTTTGATTTGAATTGAGCTAGATATTGTGATTCTAGAAAAACATTTACTCGATAATATTTCTCACTTGGTTTTGGAATATTTGCTTGGGTAAATAGAAAACAACCAAATCTTGCACTTGCCTCCACTAAAGTAGAGTACAAAGTAGCTTGCTTTGCCTCTTGTGAGGCAGTCTTGTTTAGGAGATCTCTAGTAGATCTAGGCTTTCCATCACAAAACGAAATTATACTTAAATGTGATAATCAAAGCTGTATGGTCATTACAGAGACCTAGTATTTCATGTTTGCACCAATAAGTACAAGACCATTATGTTTGTGAACTAATTGAAGATGTATTTTTGAAGCTAGAATATTGTCCAACAGAGGAGAATTGTGATGATATATTCACTAAAAGAGTTGGAAAAGAAGATCTCAATAGGCATCCTCAGTCGGTGGGCATAAGACCCATACCTACTTGCTTAGTCATTCACTAAAAAAAGAGGGGGATTTTAATTATATGAATAATGTCTACCCCTCTTGATCTTATGTACTATTGAGAGAGCACAATTGGAGCATCTAAGGTATTTGAAGGAAATGGAGTTACTAGGGTCCCCAATTGTGGGGTTTGTACCACTAGGAAGCACCCTCAACTCGAGGATCCAAAGAGTCCAGCTGGCTACTACACCTAGTAAGAATCTAGGGCATGTTCCCCCAATGTGATAGAAAAGGGAACATTCCATGGAATATTACCTGTCAACCTTAGAAATGATTCATATTTGATACGTAAACTGAGCCAGCCTAAGTCGCATATGTGCATTCCTAGCTAGTGTACGCACAAAATCTACCACCTCTGACGAGTCATCTATGAGAGGCCACATTTCTCCATTAGTTGTTATATATATGACTTTTGCACTGTTTAAGAGAGTTTTCTAGATCACCATTAAGCTCTATATTGAGAGTGCACAAGCAGACAACACCATCATCTTTTTAGTCATTGCTAGTAGAAATTCTTTTGAAACTCTACCATATGTGTTATCTTCTTTGTTACTGCTCTTGTGTTCTCTTGTGTAAATACTTTCTTATACATGTTATGGATACATCAAGGATAAAACGGGATCCAAAAGAAGAAAAATGTATGTTCATTGTTTATTCATGTTGCTGCAAATGAGCCCAAGCCTCCATACTTGGAGAATTAGAATATTTTTCATATAGTCACATATGACTATTCCCTTGTAAAAATCAATTTACTTTTATCCTCGTAAAAGTGCATATGTTAATCGCACTACTCTCACGTGGAGTTAGGAGGAATAAAATCTCTAATTACTTGGTAGTTGATTGATGAGAAAGTAATTCCTAAAGTTTAGGATTCACTTTATGGTGAGAGCTTGAGTTTGAATTCAAAACTTGGCTCCAACTCCAAGCTAGAAAAATGGATCAAAATCTCGTGTGAGATACTGCCCTATTTGGAGATACTTTAAGAGGGGTTTTCTATGATTAGTGAGCTTATTCTATAGCTCCATCAGTACCTCACATTGTGCAGCTATATGTTGCCAATTTCACTGTAATTCTATGTGATTTAATACATAAACATTGATCACATCTCTACTTCACTTCTCTGTCAAGTTCATCTCAGAATAGTCATCTTCTCAAACTTGGTTCTCAAACTTGATCATTTGATGTGATTCAAAGTGGTATAGATTCAAAATACAGTCTAATTCATAGCTATTAAGTTTCATTGTCATTGTTTTCTATCAATCTTGAGATATCTTCATAACTCTGTTCACTCGTTTGCATACTATTGAAGCGCCAAATTGTCGAGATGATCTATTGATTTGCTAAACATAATTCTCACAATACACTTGATCAGTTAAAGTGAAATAACTTGTGATTAGAAGCTATCTAAGTTAAATAGATACTCCCAAAGGGAATCTTATCAATTTCTAGCAGGTTGATAGCACTCTTCATTTTATTGAACATGTGTAGAGACCAAAATAGCAAGTGCTAGCTCATAGTTGAATTTTCTACTCATCTGTTTTGATTCATGGAATAAAGGATCATACTCGAAAGCTCTTGGTTGATTATTTATGATTTTTGGGAAGCTCAAAATGGCTACTCTACTCTCCACAACTTGTTCTTGGGTGGTGTGTAGGATGTTGCAACACCACTTCATGTCTGGAATTTATCCACCATCGCTTTCAACAGTGGTATCAGAGCAACATCAAGCAAAATGGGAGATGGATTTCCATCATTCATTGACACATTGGATAGGGGAAACTATCCTGAATGGTCCCTAGGGATGCAAGATTATCTCCAAGGAAGAAGCTTATATGGATATATCTCTAGAGATGAGGAAATGCCAATATTGAGAAGCAAACATGAACCTACAAGAGAAGAGGAAGAAAGGCTTACTACATGGTGTGCAAAGGATGCCATAGCCAGGTCTTATATAATTAAATCAATATGTGATTTCTTAGAACCTCACATTAGGAATTGCAAGAGCTCCCAAGAGACTTGGGAAGTACTTTCTTCATACTTCTCATCAAATACAAGGGCTAGGAAGAACGGACTTTGGATGGAGTTCACAACCTTGAAGAAGAAACCAAAGAAAAGTGTTCATATGTGACCAAGATGAAGGATGTAGCTAGCCAACTTGCGAGCATTGGAGAAGAAATAGAAGAAAAGCAGATAGTAAGCTAGATTATAAATGGCATCATGGCTGATGATAAGTGAGAGTTCTTCACCACAGCCATGGACCTATATATGGACATGCAGATACCTCACCTCAACACATTGATGGGGCAACTCTTCACACATGAGACAAAGCTCAACAAGAATGGAGACAAATCTAGAGGTAATCAATCTCCTACCCTTTACACATATACAAATAAGAGTAAATTTTAATGCAAAGGTAAAGAGAATGAAGAAGAGGCAAATACCTCTCAAGTGAACTTCACATGTAGAGGAAGAGGTACTAGATGAAGGGGTAGAGGAGGAAAGCAAGGCAAGGGGACATCATACACTCTTCACCTTGAAATATCTATGGTTTGACCAATCATACCACAGATGAGTGTTTTAAGAACACAAAGAGTGAGAGAGGAAGAGGTTTCCAAATAGGAGGCTATGGACAATCCAAAGGCAGGTTCAACAATGGAGGATGAAATTACCATCAAAACTACAACCAAGGCTACAAAAACAACTATCAAGGAGGGTTTAGAGGTAGAAGAGATTATAACAACTATCTTAATCATGAACGTGACATACAAGCAAGCTAAAGATGATGAACATCTATTCTAGATTGATTCTAGTTTTTCCAATCATGTGGCCGGAAATGTAGCATTGCCATTTGACCTTGAAGAACCTAAAGGGAAGCATGAAGTCCAAATAGGTGATGATACTAGGCTCTCTATTAAAAACACTAGAAATGTTAAAGCATATGATGGTAATATGAACCTATTAAGTAAGGTATTATATGTGGCAACCATTACAAAAAACCTAATCAGTGTTCGACATATTGTTGAAAAGGGCTTACTGGTTAGATTCACAAGGCATGGAGCATATGTGGAGGACCCTCAACAAGGCTTCAAGAGGACTGCAAAAGGTGAGAAATCTAGTAGACTCTTTATATTTGATGTTGAAGATACGAGAAACATTGCACTCTTCAATTACAAAGATCAAACCCTATCTGAATTAGAGATATGGCATAAGAGACTAGGTCATATAGGTGAAAGAACACTAAAGTAAATATGCGGGGACTAGAGTGTGCTTGGCATTCCAAATGTGTCCAAGCAACACATGAGTTACAAATGTGGAGCATCCTAGTTTGGCAAATCACATAGGCAACCATTCAACAAAAAAGGATACATGTATGAAGACTACTTGGAGCTTGTGCACACTGATGTGTGGGGTCCTAGCAAAGAACCATCAATCTCAAGATCAAGGTACTATGTTTCATTCATAGATGACTATAGTAGATGGATAATTCTTTACTTCATGAAGCATAAAGATGAAGTCTTCACTTGTTTCAAGCAATATTTGGCATTGGTTGACAAGAAAACATGTAGAAGCTTGAAGAGGCTCACATCTGATGGAGGTGGTGAGTATTTCACATATGATTTGACTCATTCTTACAGAACAGAGGCACAAAGAAAGAGGTTACAACAAGATATACTCATGAATAGAATGGAGTGGTAGAAAGGAGGAATATACTAATAGTAGAGGCTACCAGATCAATGTTAAATGAAAATAAACTTCTAAATTACTTATGGATAGAGGCTTTTTCCATAGCCACACAGTTTTTAATTAATAGTCTTACATCCAATTCCTTCGATGGAATTACACCTTATGAAGCATGGAATGGAAGGAGACCATCCATTAACCATTGTAAAATATTTTGGTGCATTTCTTATGCACATATATCCTCATATCTTAGAGAAAAGCTTGATCCAAAAGCTGAAAAGTGTATATTCATTGGACATGACCAAAACGAGAAGGGATATAGGTTTTATAATCCAACTAACAAAAGATTTATAGTTAGTAGGGATGTGGTTTTTGATGAAAATAACTCTTGGTTTGAAGATGATTGCAATAAAATAAAGCTACCCTATGACGTGGAAAGTTATTTTTCAATTGTGACTCAAGATGGACCACAAATATGAGTAGATTTCAACTCAGAAGATGAAGAGCAGATTGACTAAAAATCTTGGAGATCCAAGGGGAAGACGAAATTCAAGCAATTGGAAGACATTTCAAAGTCATCCAATCAATCACTTAGAAGATCTCAAAGGGAGAGTAAGAAACCCATAAGGTATGGCTATGACACGTCACTAGTCACCAAGCATTCTGTATACATAACTAAGGATTCTATCTCAGAAGAGCCTTCTTCATTTGAAGAAGCAAATAAGAAGGAAGACTGGAGCGAATCCATGCAAGAAGAAAAAGCACTTGAGGAGAACAATGCTTGGGATTTGGTTCCCAAGAAACCAAGCATGAAAGTAATAGGATCCATGTGGATTTACAAATTAAAGAAAAATTCGGATGGTTTAATCAATAGGTATAAAGCAAGGCTAGTAGCAAAAGGGTTTACTCAAACCCATGGATTCGATTATGAGGATATTTGCTCACTTTGTGGCTAAGATACCAACAATCAGAGTTTTAGTAAGTATTGCTGCTTCAAAGAATCACAACTTGTATTAGTTAGATGTTAAAAATGCATTCCTAAATGGACGGATCTTAGAAATTTTTACATGGCTCAACCACTTGGGTATGAAGGAAAGGACAAATCGGATTATGTATGAAAATTAAGGAAAGCACTCTTTGGTTTAAAGCAAAGCTCCTAGAGCTTGGAACAATAGGCTTATCACATATTTGCAGAATCAAGGATTTGTTTCTAGCAAAGCAGATTCTTCCTTGTTCATAAAGAAGACTAACTCACAAATTATTTAACTATGTGTTTATGTGGATGATATTATCATTACAGGGATTGATGCCAATGGCATCAAGCAATCAAATCCCAGATGATGGAAGAGTTTAGAATCTGTGACCTTGGTTTGTTAACATACTTTCTTGGATTAGAACTTATATATTCAGATTCTGGAATTTTTATTACTCAAAGGAAGTACCTTCATTATATGTTAGTCAAAATCAAGATGGAGAACACTAAAGTTGCAGGTACACCTGTGGAACTCCCTCACAAACTTAGTTCTCCTAAGGGAGAACTCCTTGAAGATATTGTAGGTTATCAAAGGCTTGTTGGGAGTCTCAATTATGCAACCCTAACAAGAGTGGATATATGTTATGGAGTAAGTACATTAAGCCAATTTATGCATACACCAAGAAAACCTCACATGGAAGCTGCAAAGAGGATCTTAAATTATCTAAAGGGTACTATAAATGAAGAACTATTTTATCCATTCACATCTAACTTGGATATCACGCTATATTCTGATGCACATTGGGTTGACCCAAAAGATAATAGGAGGAGCACTTATGGCTACTTATCTTTTGTCAGCTAATTTCATGGTCATCAAAGAAACAACCAACTTTGGCATTGTCATCAATTGAAGTAGAATATATAGGCTTAGCAAATGCAACACAAGAAGCCATGGGGCTCAAGCTACTTTACACAAATTTAGGATTACATTCTTGGAGTCCAATGATCTTTGGAGATAATAATAGCTCACTTCATTTGGCTGCTAATCCTATATATTATGCCAAGACTAAGCACATTGAAGTGCACTATCATTATCTAATAGAGAAGCTACTTATCAAAGATATACAATTGTCCTAAAGTCATCAACTTAAATAGCCACAAATGTGATCCAATCATCACCCGTCTTTGCATATAATGATTGATCTGGATTACAGATAGAAAATCCAATGGAGGTTAAATAATTTGCAATCCTTGCATGTCAAGCAAGGGGGCTTTGTTCTAGCCCATGGAAAGCATTTTTCAACATGGAATCATATTGTAGATGCTTTGAATTCTCATATCCTTATGGAAAGTCCATGCATACTTCTTCTTGTGACCCACCATCTAAGAAATCATTCATCACATCTACTAATGCAAAATCCATCTTTTTGTTTAGTAAATGCAAGAACAACACTAACAATAGCCATTTGTCTACATGACAAAAAGTTTCTTCATAATCAATGCCATATATCAGTACATATCCTTTTCTACCAATCATGCTTTGTATGTGATTATGCTACCATCAAAGTTATGATTTAGCTTGTAAACCCACTTTTAGCCTATGGATTTTTTCCCTTTTGGCAATGGAACCAAATTCCATGTTTCATTTCCATAAAGTGCAATTAGCTCTTCATGCATAGGTTTTTCCCAATCTGCATTTCCAATTGCATCTTCAAAAAAGGGAGGTTCAATGTCTTGTATTTTCTTGGTCATGTAGGCATAATGACAAGCCATTTAGCTGTCATATGTTAATCATTGCATTGAATTTTGCATCCTCCCAGATCTTCTTTGTCCTCCATCACTTCTTCTTGTTGTATCATCTACATATACCTTTGTTACTCCTCGAGTCTTCATAGAGGGCCATTCGAGTTCCTCATTAAGGATATTTTGTGAATTGCTTGTTTCTCCATCAATGTCTTTAAAACTTGTAGATGTTTTAGAATGAGCAAACAACTTTTCTTTACCTTTCTCGGACATAGTCAATGAATTTGATGGACTAAAATATCCATTTCAATCTCAATTAAGTCAAGATTAAGTTCTTACTTGGCTAGAATATTAAACCTTTACATTTCATCAAACACCACACCTCTACTTACATTCAGCTATCATGTGAGTGGCTTACAACATCAATATCCATTTTCTTTAAGGGAATTGTTGAAGGAGATGATGGATAAGTTATAGAGATGAAGTGTTGTTACAAAATCCTTCTTTGCAGAAGCCAAGAACACGATGTGGAGAGTAGAGTAGACCTTTTGAGCTTTGCAAAATCACAAATAACCACCTAACTGATTTGGAGTATGATCCTTTGATCAGTGGATCAATACAAATGAGTACAAATTTTACCTCTGAGCTAGGACATGCTATTTTGGTCTCTATACATGTTTAGTAAAATGAACAGTGCTCTCAACCTACTAGCAATTGATTAAACTCCTTTTGGAACTATCTAAAGAACATAGATAGGTTTTAATCACAAGCTATTTCACTTGAAATGATCAAGTGTACTATAAGAATTATGTATAGCCACTCAATAGATCATCCCGATAACTTTGAGCTTCAATAGTATGCAAACTACTGAGCAGAGTTGTGAATATATCTCAAGATTAAGAAAAGCAATGACAATGAAGCTTAGTAGCTATGAGTTAGAAAGTATGCTCAATCTATACCACTTTAGATCACATCAAATGATCAACTATGCACTAAGAACCAAGTCTGAGAAGATCATTTTTCTCAGATGAACTTGATAGAGAAGTGAAGTAGAGATGTGATCAATGTATCTGTAATAAATCACATAGAATTACAATGACATTAGCAATATATAATTGCAAAATTTGAGGTTAGTGGTGGAGCTATACAGGAGCTCATTAATCACAAGAAACCCCTCTCAAAATATAATCGGATTCTATCTCGTGCAAGATTTTGATCCATTTTTATAGCTTGGAGTTCGAGCCATCTTTCGAATTCAAATTCAAGCTCTCACCATAAAGTGAATCCTAAACTTTAGGACTTACTTTCTCATCAATCAACTACCAAGTAATTTGAGATTTGATTCCTGCTAACTCCAAATGAGAGTATTGCAACTAACATTTTTTACAAGGATAAAAAGTAAATTTTTTTTACAAGGGAATAGTCATATGTGACTATATGAAATAAATACTAATTCTCCAAGTATGTAAGCTTGGGCTCATTTGCACGGATAGCTCCCCCTCAAGCCTAACATGCTTGGTCTTCATTTCTCTTTGATTTCCTACATTCCAATAATCATCTTGAACCTGTTCATCATAGTTCCATCCAAAGATTTTGTTAGCATATCTGCACATTGCAAATTGGTTGATGTGGTGATAATGAAGAAAATGTTAAAGAGGGAAAGAAACTCCTGGTGGGGGAATCTCACATGAGAGATCTTGGTGTGTTGTGCTATTTTTTGGGAATTTTGTTTATACATACAAAAATAGGTATATGGATATCCCAAAGGTAATATGCCTTGAGTATGCTGCAAAAGTATGCTATGGATAATTATAAGATAAATTTCTATGCCCTTAGATTAAAATTTGAAGTTGGATACTACATCAAGTGAAGCATTGGAAAATGCTACTATGTATAATAAAATTGTGAAAGTTTGATACATCTCACAATTACAATGCCAAATCTAAGCTACACTTTAGGACTTCAAAGTCATTTTAATGCATGTTAACAAGAAACCACATTTGGATGCTTTAAGAAACACTCTACATTATGTGAGTACCACTTCTGATTGTACATTGTTTTATGAAGCTCCTGAAGAGTTGTAGGTTCATGGATACATTGATGCAGATTGGGTTTGTAGTGTTCGAGATACAAGATGTAGTAAATGATTTTTATTCTCACTTGGCATTGTTGTAGTTACATGGAGAATAACAAAGAAACCCATTGTTGCTTTTTCAAGTATAGAGATTGAGTAAATAGGTGCAACAATGGAAGCATGCAAAATTTCATGGCTAGAGATGCTACTTGCATATGTAGGTGTGGTAGTGTAGAATCCTATCGTCATTTATTGTGATAGTCTTATGAACATACAATTAGCACAAAATCCTATTTTGCATGCTATAATAGAGCATATTGAGGTACATGAGTAGGTGATATTGATCTTTTTTAAAAGAGGAGAGATGAGTAGGTTGTTGATATTTTCACTAAAGCACTTGGATCTAAGAAGCAGAAGAAGTTTCAAAAGGTGAAAGGATTACCCAACATGACATTGAGCTTGAGGGGAAGTGTTGATAGGTCAAGCTCAACATGTGATGATTGAGGATGACACATACCAATTTTTTATCTCTCTAACATGTGGAGTGGTTATGTCGATATAGCTCAAGGTCACTTTAGTGACATTGAACAAATTAAGCTACTGAGAGTGATGGCACATTTTTTTCTTGCCCAACTCACTAATTAATAAACATTAGGATTTTCTTTATGTATTCTTCCTAAGATATTAGACTAGTTGTATTGTTGTATTAGGTTATTTTCATATATTCTCTTTATGTAATAGAAGAAGTAGAATAAGATCATTCTTCCTTGATTCAATGAGTGTGCACTCCTCCTCTCTCTCTATGAGCGAGTGTGAGAGATCTCCTTCTTATCTACTTTCTCTTGACTAATTGTGTTTGAAAATAATCCAATTGAGAGGACCTTATATGTTAAGCATGTAGATAATCTACTTCTAAGCATTCTTGTATACCTTGGTGCTATGATGCTCATTGGTACTACCAAGAAGCATATTTCTAAATTTAAAGTTGATTTGCATAACACTTTTGAGATGTCTGATATGGGAGATTTGCATCATTATTTGCATATTCCATTTATGCAAGGTGATGAATAGATTTGTGTCAAATGAAAAATATTGAGAAGTCACTGAATCTTTATAGCCTTGAATATTGCAAAACTATTGTTATTGGGGATGTAAAGGTCATATAACCTTGCTTCTAGTCTGATATACATATATCTTTAATAGAGTAAGATCACTACATGATTTTCAAGGCTCCCACATAAGTGTGCGAATCTCCTCTCCTGCTCTCTCATCCCCCATTTTTCTCTTGTTTCCAGTGTTCCGCCTACCAAAGGTCTTTATTGTTATCACAACATGTTGTTTCAAAAAGGGCCTTCTTGTTGAGCATGTCTCGAACTCCCTCTTGAATTGTAGATCCTATGATTGGGCTTTCACTATTAGGGCTATCCTCTATTCTATTTGTTGGCCCTTCCTCTTTAGTTTTTTTGAGTCCCTCTATGTTATCTTCGTTTCTGGTGGATTGGTCCTTTGATAATAGCAATTGATCAATCCCGTGAAGGTAATTATAAAAGGAGTTGTTTTACCTCTTTAATTCTTTCTATATTCTCACCACATGGAATCAAGTTATATAAATAAATGGCCATAATTATGAAGCCATCATCACCCTTGCTTGCATATACTAAGTGATGTGCATCATATGTAAAATCCAATTGAAGTTAAATAATTAGGAACCCTTGCATGCAAAGCACAGGGGCTTATTTAAACCCATAAATAACCTTTTATTTAAGCCCATAAATAACCTTTTTCAACCAGAAAACCTGTTCATGATGCGTTGAATCCTCATATCCTTGTTTATGGTCCATGTTTGGTGTTGATATGTCTCAGTAGGAATGTGCGTGAACCTACTTACGATCACAGAGGCTGTTTCTTCCCTGATTAGGAGGTTCTCCTCCTCCCCCGTTAGTATTTATGCCTATAACTTGGATGAATTAATTATCTTTGTATATGAACTTGTTAATACATTCTATATACATTAGAGTTTCATGTGCATATAGATGCCAGTCTTCATGGTGTTGGTGTGGTTTTGGCTCAAGCATCATCACCTAAGGTTGATAGAACTATCTCATATGCCAGCAGACTACTTACCAAGATAGAAAGGAACTACAGTATGACCCAAAGGGAGGGTTTGACTATTGTATTTGCTCTTCAAAAGTTTCACCATTAGCTTCTAGGTGTACTTTTTATAGTCATATGTGACCATCAGCCCTTGAAGTACTTGATAAACAAGCCTAGAGTAGCTGGAAGGGTTTGGTGATGGTTACTCTTGTGTCAAGAATTCAACTTCGATATTAATATTAAGCGAGGAAGAGAGCACTACATGGCAAATCAAGTATCCAATACCACAATGAGCAAGAAGGCAACAGGTATTAATGATGAACTGGTGGATAGTAATCTCTTCCTTTTAGCAACTCAAGCCGATTGGTATGATGGAATTCTCCATTTTCTCACTACTGGAAAATTCCCATAACACTTAACACCTATAGAAAAGAGAAGGTTACTCCTTAAAACCAAAGCGTACTCACTTATAAATGGGAATTTATATAGATATTGTCAAGATGGTATCTTGAGAAAGTGTGTTTATCTAGAGGAGGTAAACCTTTTGCTTGAGATAGCACATAGTGAAGGGCATCAAAAGGGGGAGGATTTGGCTCACAGAATTACCCACAAAGGACTATGGTGGCCTCATATCTACCGAGATGCGATCAAGTTTGCTAAAGAATGCGACATTGGCCAGAGATGTGCTCCTAGGCCAACGAGAGTCAATTTCCAACCATTAGTCATATCTACAGGATTGCTCCCATTCGAACAATGGGGTCTTGATTTCATTGGAGCAATTATTCCAACTGGTCGACGTGGCGGTAAGAAGTATATTTTGATGGCCACATGTTATGCAACTGAATGGATAGAGGCTAAAGCTTCTGTGGACTGCACGGCCTTAACAGTAGCCAAATTTTTGTATAAACGTGTTTTCTCAAGATTTGGTTGCCCACTGGAAATCACTGGTGATAGGGGCACACATTTTGTAAATCAATTGCTCCAATTTATATTTGACATGTACAAGGTTTTTCACAAAAAGTCTTGTGCCTACTATCCAAGGCTAACTCGCGAAGTAGAAAGCTCCAATAAAATTCTGATTGGGTTGCTACCCAAATTATCTTTTGATCATCAAAGCTTTTGGCCACAAGCATTGATGGGTGCAATTTGGGCTTCCAGAACTACAAGAAGGGGAACCACTGGCGAGAGTCCATTTCACTTAGTATATGGAAAAGAGGCATTGGCACCATTCGAATTTATTATCAAGAAAGAAATCGGAGCCAAAACCATTGCAATTGAACCTCCCATTAGGAGACTAGTGGCATTACAAGAATACAGAGAAGGAGCAATGCAAAAACTTCAGTTAACACAAGAAGACCACAAAAGATTGCACGATAGGTATCTTAGGTCTAATGAAGTACAGGAAGGATCCTTGGTTTTGGTGCATCAAATCCCAACAGTTTCAACCAAATTGGCACCCAAATGGGTGGGACCATACAAGGTGATAAAGGTATTACCACACGGAGCAGTGCATCTAGAGGATTTGTAGGGTAAGAGGATACCCTTGGTCAATATCTCCAGGGTGAAGAATTACCTAAATTAAGTCAAGATGGAAGAAATTCATTCACTCTACATACCATAATTTCATTCAGTGTTTGCACTTTATTTGGTTTTATTTAATAAACAAATAAAGGAGAAGTTGCACCTAAACAGTGCAAAGACGTGATGTGGGGGTCTGTAGCCTGGAGAACGATGATCTTCAATTTTCATTTGATAGGGCTATTGCCATTTCTATTCCAACAATTACATTCCGTCTCTCCCTCCACTCCCCCCCATTACCCTCCTGCCCCCTCCACCCCCACCATCACCCTCCAACCCCCTTCAACCCTCCTCCACCCTCCATCCCCTTTCCCCCACTGTCACCCTTATCCACCCTCCACCCGCCCCCCCATGCCCTCCCACCACCCTCCTACACCAACCCTCCTCCACCCTCCGTCCCTCTCCACCCCCGCGCCCTCCCACCACCCTCCTACACCCACCGTCCTCCACCCTCCGTCCCCCTCCACCCCACCCACCCTCCTACACCCACCCTCCTCCACCCTCCTACACCCACCCTCCTCCACCCTCCCCGCCCTCCCACCACTGCCCACGCCCTCCCACCACCCTCCTACACCCACCCTCCTCCACCCGTTTCCCCCTCCACCCCTACAACCTCCCACCACCCTCCAACACCCACCATCCTCCACCCTCTGTCCCTCTCCACCCCACCCACCCTCCTCCACCCTCCACCCTCCACCCTCCGTCCCCCTCCACCCTCCACGATCTCCCACCACCTCCCATGTCTCCCACCACCCTCCTACAACCGGCCTCCTCCACCCTCTATCCCCGTCCACCACCACGTCCTCCCACCACCTCCTACACCAACCCTCCTCCACCCTCCTACACTCACCCTCCTCCACCCTCCACGCCCTCCCACCACCTCCCATGCCCTCCCACCACCCTCGTACACCCACCCTCCTCCACCCCCTATCCCCCTCCACCCCCCTGCCCTCCCACCACCCTCCTACACCCTCCATCCCCCTCCACCCCACCCACCCTCCTCAGCCTTCCTACACCCAGCCTTTGCCCCCCTCCACCCTCCACACCCTCCCACCACTTCCCATGCCCTCCCATGCCCTCCCACCACTTCCCATGCCCTCCCATGCCCTCCCACCACCCTCCTCCACCCTCCATCCCCGTCCACCCCCATGCCCTTCCACCACCCTCTTACACCCACCCTCCGTCTCCCTCCACACTCTACACCCTCCCACCACCCTCCTACACCGACCATGCTGCACTCTCCATCCCCCTACACTCCCGTGCCCTCCCACCACCCTCCTACACCCACCCTCCTCCACCCTCCATCCCCCTCCACCTCACCCACCCTCCTCCACCCACCCTCCGTCCCCCTCCACGCCCTCCCACCACCTCCTACACCCACCCTCCGCCACCCTCCGTCCCCCTCCACCCTCCGTCCCCCTCCACCCCCGTGCCCTCCCACCACCCTCCTACACCCACCCTCCTCCACCCTCCGTCCCTCTCCACCCCACCCACCCTCCTCCACCCTCCATCCCCCTCCACCCCCCTGCCCTCCCACCACCCTCTTCCACCCTCCGTCCCCCTCCACCCCACCCACCATCCTCCACCCTCCTACACCCACTCTCCTCCACCCTCCGTCCCCCTCCATTCTCCATGCCCTCCTACCACCTCCCACGCCCTCCCACCACCCTCCTACACCCAGCCTCCTTCACCCCTCCATCCTCCTCCACTCCCCTACCCTCCCACCACCCTCCTACACCCACCCTCCTCCACCCTCCGTCCACCTCCACCCCACCCACCCTCCTCCACCCTCCATGCCTTCCCACTACCCTCCTACACCCACCCACCTCTACCCTACATCCCGCTGCACCCCCCTGTGCCCTCCCACCACCCTCCTCCACCCTCTGTCCCCCCCACCCCACCCACCCTCCATCCCCCTCCACCCCCATGCCCTCCCACCACCCTCCTACGCCCACCCTCCTCCACCCTCCTAGACCCACCCTCCTCCACCCTCCATCCCCCTCCACCCCCACGCCCTCCCCCACCCTCCTACACCCACCCTCCTCCACCCTCCGTCCCCCTCCACCCCTCGAGCCCTCCTACCACCCTCCTACAACTACCCTTTTCCACCCTCCAACCCCCTCCACCCTCCTCCACCCTCCTTGCCCCTCCCTCCAACTGTTCCCTCTCTCTCTCTCTCTCTCTCTCTCTCTCTCTCTCTCCTGTAGCGTTCCCTCTCCCCCTCTCTCTCTCTCTTTATCTCTCTCTCTCTCTCTCTCTCTCTCTCTCTTTCTCTCTCTCTCTGTCTCTCTCTCTCTCTCTCTCTCTCTCTCTCTCTCTCTCTCTCTCTCTCTCTCTCTCTCTCTCTCTCTCCCCTCTGTAGCCCCTGCCCCACCACTCCCTCTTCCCTGCCCACAGCCCCTTGCCCACAACCCCCCCTTGCATTCCTCTCTCTCTCTCTCTCTCTCTCTCTCTCTCTCTCTCTCTCTCTCTCTCTCTCTCTTTCTCTCTCCCTCTCTCTCACTCCCCCCCCACCCCCCCCACCACTCCCTCTTCCTCACCCATAGCCCCCTGCCCATAGCCCCCTGCAGTCCCCCCCCTCGCGTTCCTTTTCTCTCTCTCTCTCTCTCTAGATGGGAACTGTCCGTACATTGCTGCCGAAGGAGAGGAATGAGTTCGCTCTGAAAGATTAGAGATATAGGTTGCAAGAAAGGGAAATTTTTAGGGGGCTGTTTTAAGAGCTCCATCATTTTCAAAAGGCGGACTATGGTTCGAAAGAAGGAAGAATCACGTTCTCAATATCATTTTGGGAAAGAAATAATTCTTCAACAAATAATGGAGATGCCACTGGGTAGCTTTCTCTCTCTCTCTCATGTCGTCGAAGGCGGATAGGTTGAAGAAACAGGGTGTATGGCTCGTGATGGAGGAGGCATAGAGGCATCACTTTGTCAAGCCCAACCACATATATAAGTATGATGAGCTTGTGACCTGCACCATTAGCGCATGCCACAAGAAGGATAACCGGGGAGTGAAGGCAAAGGACTTATCCATAGAAAAAGGGATACCAAGTTGTCACAGATAATGGAAGCCTCCCGCAGATTGAATTTAACAATGCATTAGAAATAACCTCAATGCGGTGGAGGAACATTCAAAAGTTTCAGTAAAAGTGTTAAAAGATAAATGAGTGTGGCCACCAAACATTCGTGATGACAAAGCCCTAAGTGCCTATTTTTGAGGATCAAATTTAAAGCTGGTGGCCAGCATCATATTTGACCTACCCCTCCAATTTTGGGGTAATCAATTGGTGCATATTCAGTGAACGTGGGAAATTGGCAAGGCCCTCTTGGAGTATTAAAGTCTATAAAAGTAATGGACTTGCACACATTTGGGATGTGCGTATCTTATCTCCTGCATCTCTTCTTGTCCTCTCTTTCCACTCTGTGGCTAGAAGCCCACTATAGGAAGTCACTCTGTGGTGAGGATATAGGGCCTCGGCTTCCCAGTGCAGGGCTAATAGCACTATAGTGTGAATGAGTGGCTTGGTTTTGTCATTTAGTGTGAGTTAGTGGTATTTCCTTGGAGCAAGTCTTCATATCTTTGTACTGATTAGTGCAAGTCTTCATCGAGTTGTGTTCATTGTATTCAATGGAGCTTTTGTAGTGATTCTTTTTAGTTCTGGAATGACATATTAGCCCAGAGCATCAACTTTTAGAGGATTTCTTTTGCCTATATTATAATCATCTATTCCAACTAAGGATTGGTTTCATCCTTTACTATTGTCATTTTTCATTAATCTTCTCTCTGAGTATCTACAAAACCCTATATCTATTACAATCGTGCCTGCTCACAGGAATGTTAAAGGGTATACTTCCCTAAGGAGAACTCCCCTTGAGTAGGCGAAGTATTGGAAGTGAATATTGCGTGGTCTTGTTGAAAGTGGACACCCTAGTACCTCATTTACACCTTTATTGTCACCCTCTCTAAGTCGTCCAGACTTCTGATATGAAGAAGCCTCTCGCCAACCTAGAAGAGCAATATGTCTATTTTTCAAGACACCTCTTCTCTCTCTCTCACTCTCTCTCTCTCTCTCTCTCTCTCTCCCCCCTCCAGAGTAGTGTAGTAGCCAACACCTAATCTCTCTTTCTATATGCGTGCTCAACAGTTGAGGGGAAAGAATAGGGGATAAATTTTTTCTTTGTGAGTGTGATGCAATAAAAGCAGGGAGAATAACCAAATAATATAGAAGAGAAATAATAATAATACCTGCAAAAACAACAATAGAGAAAGGACATATACTGCACATATATATATATATATATATATATATATATATATATATATATATATATATATATATATATATATAGATACACAAAGACATGTGCCTACCGCTCTTTAACACATTCATACTTTAAATGTCAACCATTCTTTTCATCACACACTTTAATCACTTTCAATGCATAACTCACATTCATACTTTAAATGTCAACCATTCTTTTCGTCACACACTTTAATCACTTTCAATGCATAAGTCACCCACTGCACATTTTATATTCTCTTTAATCACATCTCTCCTATGCACCATTCTTTAAAACACACACTCACATACTATTATTATATCCGTTCATCTTATTCACTTTGAATTCACAAACCATTCACACCACTCTTTTAACTTACACTCACACACACCGCATATAATTAAATGATTTTTATTTTTCATTCTTATTTATTTGTTTTTAATTTTATTAATTTTTTAGTACTTGTAATCTAGGTTTACGCTAAGGTCTAATACCCTATTAGTTACATGTACACACACTATTAAGATAGCTAATTAAAGCATACTATAAGATAAATTAATTTATGTATAAAATTATTAGAAGTATTAATTACTTATAATCATGTAATTACTAAAACAAATGGTCACACATATCATTTTAATGCTAATAAACACACACATATACACATTGGAACCCTCATACATACTCACATAATTACTTAAATACCCGTATGTATAGCTAAATTATAGGTTTCTACCCATACCTCCATACAAATGGGTTCAATAAGACATCTAAATGGCATTCAGGGTAAACCCGGTTGGTATTAGACAAATTGACTCTATCTCGTTATCAATCTCGAGCATCATGGGTGTGGCATCCTCACACCTCCAAAACGCTATGAGGCTCTAAAACAAGGGGTTTAGGCAATGGAAACACCTTTGGAAACAAGAAAACGGCCACTGGATCAGATGTGAGGACATGGACCTTGAATTCAGAGTGAACTAGGATGAATGGAGTCTCCTTCAGAGCAGATGCTCTGATTGGGATCATTCAAAAACCGGAATCCTCATTGGACAGGATCGGCCTTGCCATGAGGGTCTTATGTGGCATAATGGCAATCATGTATCAAAAATTCCTAGAATCAAGGTGAACACAGACTATCAGATCACACTCAACAACAAATGGTCAGTGACTTGGACAAGGCTACGTTGCGATCTAAACTTCATGTCTATCTGGCATCCCCTAATCGAGATCAAAAAATGGGTTTTCATGTGGTAAATTCTCCACTGTGGTATGTGGAGAAACTTAAAGGCTAACAAAATTTCTAGAGCTCCACCATGGTGCAAACCATGCCGCTGAAGCATCAAGGACATGGGTCATATCTTCTTTGCTTGCCGCAAGTCTGTCCTTCCCTTGCAGACCTACGGGAATATTTTGAGAATGTAGGCATAAAAGACCTGGAAATAAGCACTGCTTGGTGAAGCCATTGTCTTCTCAATAGGACTATGGAACACTATAAGAGGGGTAACCCTTTGGAAGATATGGAGGGAGCGGTGTGCCAGTAGTTTTGGAAATCCTCCTAAAGAGTGGCTGATCGAGAAGTCCTTATACCTCCTTGGCAAAACAATCTCCAACTGTAAGAGGTCCCCACCTTTTAGGCATCATAAGTTGTTCCTCATCGAGAAAAAGAAGTTTAAACCCAAGTGGACCCCACATGAGTGGGACAAGAGGGTTGTTAATCTCCTTTGTAACACTCTTTAGTCTCACAAGTTCTACCCTTGCTTTGTGGGATTCGGGGGGTCCCAACGGCACTAGCCCCATTCAGTTGTAACGTTTCTTTTTTCTTTAATTAAAGTCTGAGAGAATAGGGGAAGACCAAAATTCCTTTTGATTAAAAAAAATCAAATATTCATGAGAAAGTAAGTAATGTACACTTGCCTCGAATTGCACGTTGCATGTGAAAACTAAACACATTGACGTACACTACCATTTTTGAGACAAAACTGCACATATGCTTGCAAAATCATTCAATAGAATAGAATTAACTTATGTAAGTTCTAGATATGCTTGCAAAATCATTCAATAGAATAGAATTAACTTATGTAAGTTCTAGATATGCATTGCATTAAAAGAACATTGATAATCATCAAAAGTTGAAGAATGATGGGAGTGTTGAAAGTAAGTCTCCAACCGATGGAATCCAACCGTTCAATCATAGAACAGTGACTATGAGTTCTACGTCCCCACCATCTTAAAATCACTTTCAAATCTCCTACGAACCAGCAATTCACGTTCAGGTGAATGTTGATTTACCAATTACCTTTTAGACTCGGGAGGTGCACTTTTCGAAGGAATAAAACTAGTTGCATGACTTGGGGTGATACGTTCCATGCATGTTCTTGACTTTTTTCTTTGAGCTTTGCTCAGTTTCACTGAATACGTGGATTTTAGAGCCCTTCGTGTTTCCATCAAAGATTTATTGCATCCTACCGACCTCATGTGTTAGATAAAAACTAGCCTCTCTCGGTCTGTGTTCTTACTAGTGACTCTCCTAGCTCATGCATCATTTTGTGTTCAGTCCATTTTTATTTGTTTGGTAATACCTGCTTTCAAAATTGGCTTGATTCTTTGTTTACAGTTTTTCCTAATATAGGAGAACTATTCATAACAATGAGTGTAGGTCACGTTGAGGTGCCTGTAGAAAATATGAACTTTTTACTTAGTAAGAAGTCTTGATTGAGATCTTTTCAAAAGGTGGGAAGGTTTCTTATATCATCTCAAAATATTGAAGTCCTTATCTATTTCATATTTGATGAATGTGAAAAATAGTCTCTACAGGTAGAGTGTACAGTCTATGAGGGTGACACTAGCGTCTTATTTCTCGAAGTGTAATGGAATCACTCATAACATGCAGTACGGGTAGCATAAAAATAGGTTCCATAAAAAATCATCGATACTGTAAGATTACTCCATATCTAAGTAATAAAGAGTTTGTTTAGGCGTCTTTAAGGTTGCTTTCAATAAACGCCTATAGTATCCATGTGAGAATGACTTGTAGGTGGATAACTACACATGATTATCAAGTTAAATCAAAGGAATATAGGAGGAGTACAAGTGAAACGCAATGATGATGGGAAAAAAGGTCCTCTATTCTTCAAGGACAAAACCTTGGTTGATTCATCATTCAGTACACCTCAATATATAGCACTTGGTTGATTCATCATTCAGTACACCTCAATATATAGCACTTGACCAAGTGACATGAAACATAATATACTATATGCATGTTCTTTCTCTTTGTTACTGCATTTTACTTGGGTGTGTTCATGCAGGTAAATTTTCTTTTGATGCCATGATCATGTAATCTTCTCTCTGAGTATTTACAATACTATGCAACTATTGCGATCTGTGTGCTCATAGAAATGTTAAAGGGTGTACTTCCCTAAAGAGAACCTCCCTTGGTTAGTTGAAGTACTGAAAGTGCATATTGCCTGCTCCTGCTAAAAGTAGGTACCCCAGTACCTCTTCTATAGTTTGGCATGCACAGTGGGACACTTGTGTTTCTGTGAGAGGCTCTGAGCATAGTAAATAATTCTTTTTCCATTATTTTTTCCCTATTGCATCTTGCAAGTACGTACATGACCCATAGTCAAGTAGATAAGGAGCCTCTTTGTGTATAGAGGAGCCTTAAAAAATCATCTTTACCTTCGAATAGTAAACCTAGATCCCCTCTACCCTCTTTGAATTTATCTATTGATTTGGGTGCGACACCATTGTCAAAGGAAAAGCATAGGAGAACATTAGACTTCTCCTTAGATACGTCAGAGCGAACACTAGTGCCAATGGAGGATCTCTCTCACTTACTCTCTAGACTCAATATCAAGTTCCCTACCTTTAAGAGACAAGCTTATGAGGATGCTGATGATCATGTGAGGAGATTCATCTCCCTATGCCGTGGATGAGGTTTACAGAACAGAGAGGATGCAATGCTGATACTCTTCCCATCCACGTTGGAAGGCCTTGCTGACAAATGGTATATTCAAGATGCAGATGGCCATTTTGCTACTTGGGAGGCTCTAAAAGCACCGTTCTCATAGACATTTTGACCAAGTGACTCCTCGAAAAGAGCTCTAGATCAGTTAGAGAACCTAAGGCTATGATCAAGTGAATCCTTTCACAAACTTCACACTAGGACAAAAGCACTTGTTGCACGTCTGCCACATGCTCCAAGTGATTTCTTGGTTAAAAAACGGATAGAAAAAGCTTTGCCCAGGTCATCTCAGTAGAAGTTACGTGAGCCTCTTAGATTGGATGCAATGCTCAATGATTTTGTTGCAGCGGCATCATGCATTGAAAAAGTTAGGCAACATTTTGAAGGGGATACACAATCAAATTGTGCAGCAGAACTAGACCCTATTGGGCAACTGAGAAAAGAACTTGAGGCATTGAGAATGCAACAAAATCACCAAGAAGAGAAGGTCTTGCCACCGGCGTCGCGTCACACTAATGATGAAGTAGCCGAACTTCGCCACGAATTAGAAGATTTGCGGACCACTCAGGATATAAGAAGGCAAATTTGGTGTACAATATGTAACAATAGTGGACATTACAATGGTAATTGTCCTAACAGGGTAAGTTGTCAATTTTATGGAAAGGATGGCCATGAAGCTAGAGACTGTTACTACCTGAAAGCGTACACAATAACGAAGTAACCCTCAAGCTCTGGATTCATATTATGCTAGTACTTCAAATGCACCTAATAGAGAGGAGAATCGTCCAACAAAGCCTAGATATAATAGGCCATTGATGTGTTATCGTTGTGGTGAGTATGGCCATGTGAAAAATAGGTGTTCCCTTCCAGAAGATGAACCCCCTTGTGAGAATTGTCTAGAGGCTAAGGATCACTATACAAAAGATTGCCTAAGAAGCCGCCCTACCCAATTCACATGATTGCAATCTTCCCACAAGTAGAAGGTATGACCACTCAGTCTTATGTTGTTTCATCTTCTATAATGCCCATGATGACTAGAGCCACACAAGCGATAGTAATCTATAGAGATGAAGAATAAGAACTCCACGTTAAAGAGGAGGAAAAGAAGGCTGGGTGGAAGGGCCAAGTAGATATCGAAGGAGCTATGAAATGATGGCTACTTCACTAAGGGACCAACCAAAAAGTCTGCAAGAAGACACACATGTGGTAAACATTGAGCAGATCTTGAAAGATATTCATCACAAGGTTAGTCTGCACAAACTCATAAAGATGGATTCAAAAATAAGGAGTGACTTATTGAAGATTATATACTCTGCTCACATGAGCCAACCACCTAGTATAGATGGTTTCATGGTTGATTTTACCCCTGCACTCCTAGCAGACTACCAAAGCCCAAGGTCCCCACCAAGATGGCACCATTCACAAATACCCTAGTAGATCAACATCAAGTTGCACCACTTGGCATTATTGAAGAGGTAGTGATGATAATATAGGGTTTTCAATTTGTTCTAGATTTTGTTGTTATTGCACTTCCACAGGAGAAAACTTACCCTTTACTCCTGGGGAGGTCTTGGCTAAGGCAAGCACTAGCTTTGCAAGATTAGGGGAAAAACAAACTAGGGATTTCAACAAACACCAATAGCCAACTGCAACTACATTTGGAAGAAGGATTCGACTCAAAGAAAGCTACTAGGTATACTGTGGACACTCAGGTAATGCCCTCTTTACCCCAAGAAGAAGATACATTATTGAATTGCATGATGGAAAGTACAGAGTGTTTCATGGTGAAGATCAATGAAATAGAGGGAGAAGTTGTAGATGAAGGACTTGCAGAAAAAGGCCATGACGTTCACAAGAAGTTAGAGAATGAGAGTTTGCACTGGAATACAAACTTTGAAGGGGCAACAAATATAGAAGTATCATGGAAGGAAAGTTATGAGCCTGAATGCAGAGAAGATCTCCCCTTTTTGGATATACATCAAGGGTGGACCGGAGAACATATTGCGGAGTATAAGCTCAATTCCACTCCTGCATACAGTGGGGATGATTTCTCAAGTAAGACTAGTCCTGAGAAACTTGTTCAAGAAGTAAATCTAGGAGATGAAGAGAACCCTCAAGTAGTCCACTTGGCCTCTTGGCTATGGCATTATCCCCCTTTACTATAGAAGGTAACGTCTTTACTTTTTGCTTATAAAAATGTCTTCGCATGGTCCTACAAAGATCTAACAGGGATACCACCCTAAGTTGAGGGAGCCCTACCTGCAAGAAGTAGGCCGTATCGACTCAATCCAAAGTATGTAGAGGCAGTAAAGTTGGAAATTACAAAACTAGAAGAAGCAGGTATAATTGTTCCAGTAGAACATTCCAGGTGGCTTTCTTCGATGGTTATTGTACCCAAGAAAAATAGTGGAAAAATAAGAGTTTGCATTGATTTTCGTGCCTTGAATAAGGTAACTATTCAAGATGGATTTCCTCAGCCCTTCAGAGAGCAAGTACTTGAGGAAGTAGCTGGACACACTTTGTATAGCTTCTTGGATGGTCTTAGTGGCTACAATCAGATAGTGACTGATCCTGATGATAGGGACAAAACAGCCTTCGTTACTCCATGGGGCACTTATGTCTATACCAGCATGGCTTTTGGCTTGAAAAATGCACCAGCTTCATTTAATAGAACAATGTATTTGATATTGGGCAAGTGGTTAACAACCTCTCTGCGCATTTTCATGGATGAATTTTCAGTGTTTTCAGGCACAGATAGAAGAGCAACATTTCAAGACTTCCATGATCATTTGGAAAATCTAAAGGAAATCTTTGAGCAATGTCTTAGAATAGGTTTGAAGTTAAATCCTTCCAAATGTCGCTTTTTGGTCACTAAGGGCACTCTTCTTGGTCACATAGTATCTACAAAGGTTACTGCTATCCTTTCCATGCCTATTCCACAAACCCCAAAGGAAGTGCAAAGTTTCTTGGGCCATGTAGGATACCAGAGAAGATTTATACGAATGTATTCAAAAATAGCTAAACCCTTATCAAGGCTTACCAGTAAAAAGGTCCCCTTGTCATGGAGTCTTGGAGTTGAGAAAGCATTTTGTGAACTAAAATTAAGGTTATGTACTGCTCCACTTTTAAATGTTCCTAACTGGGCATTAGAGTTTCATGTGCATATAGATGCGAGTCTTCATGCTGTTGGTGCAGTTTTGGCTCAACCGTCATCACACAAGATTGATAGACCTATCTCCTATGCGAGAAGGCTACCTACCAAGGCAGAAAGGAACTATAGTACGATCGAAAGGCAAGGTTTGGCTATTGTATTTTCTCTTCAAAAGTTTCAACATTACCTTCTCGGTGTACATTTTATAGTCATATTTGACCATCAGCCCTTGAAGTACTTGATAAACGAGCCTAGAGTGGGTGGAAGGGTTTGGTGATGGTTACTCCTGTTACAAGAATTCAACTTTGATATTCATATTCAGCCAAAAAGAGAGCACTAATTGGGAGATCAAGTATCCAGGATGACAATGAGCGAAAAGGCATCATGTAGTAATGACGAACTGGTGGATAGTAATTTCTTCTTAGTAGGAACTCAAGCTGATTGGTATGATGGAATTCTCCATTTTCTCACTACTCAAAAACTCTGAGAACACTTAGCCCCTATAGAAAAGAGAAGATTACTCCTTAAAACCAAAGCGTACTCACTTATAAAAGGGAATTTATATAGATATTGTCAGGATGGTATCTTGAGAAAGTGTGTTTATCTAGAGGAGGTAAACCTTTTGCTTCAGACAACACACACTCAAGGGCATCTAAAGGGGGAGGAATTGGCTCACATAATCATCCACAAAGGGCTTTGGTGGCCTCATATCTATCGGGATGTGATCAAGTTTGCTAAAGAATGCGACATCTGCCAGAGATGTGCTCCTAGGCCAACGAGATTGAATTTCCAACCATTAGTCATATCTACATGACGGCTCGCATTGGCACGATGGGGTCTTGATTTCATAGGACCAGTTTGTCCAACTAGTCAACCTGGGGGTAAGAAGTATATTTTGATGGCCACATGTTATGCAACTAAATGGATAGAGGCTAAAGCTATTGTGGATTGCACAACTTCAACAATAGCTAAGTTTTTCTATAAACATATTTTCTCAAGATTTGGTTGCCCACTAGAAATCACTAGTGATAGGGGCACACATTTTGTAAATCAATTGCTCCAATTTATATTTGAAAGGTACAAGGTCTTTATAAAAAATATTGTGCCTACTATCCAATGGCCAATGGCCAAGCAATACGCTCCAATAGATTTTGATTGGGTTGCTACACAAATTATCTTTTGATCATCAAAGCTTCTGGCCACAAGCATTGATCGGTGCGATTTGGGCTTTTAGAACTACAAAGAGGGGAACCACTGGCGAGAGTCCATTTTGCTTACTATATGGAAAAGAGGCATTGTCACCATTTGAATTTATTATCAAAAGAGAAATTGGATCCAGAACCATTGGAATTAAACCTCCCATTAGGAGACTGGTGGCATTCGAAGAATATAGTGAAGGAGCAATGCAAAAACTTCAGGTAACAAAAGAAGAACGCAAAAGATTACACGACAAGTATCTTAGGTCCAATGAAGTACACAAAAGATCCTTGGTTTTGGTGCATCAAATCCTACCAAATTCAACCAAATTGGCACCCAAATGGATAGGACCATACAAGGTGATAAAGGTATTACCACATGGAGCAGTGCATGTAGAGGATTTGTAGGGTAAGAGGATACCCCTGGTCAATATCTCTATAGTGAAGAATTATGTGAATTAAGTCAAGATGGAAGAAATTCATTCACTGTACATACCGTATCTCATTCAGCGTTTGCAATCTTATTTAAATAAGCAAATAAAGGAGGAGTTGCACCGGGACGATGCAAAGACTTGATGTGGGGGTCTATAGTGTGCAACAACTCTCTCTCTCTCTCTCTCTCTCTCTCTCTCTCTCTCTCTCTCTCTCTCTCTCTCTCTCTCTCCCCTCGTAGCCCCCACCCGCCCACCCTGTCCCACAGCCCCCACTCTCCCCCGTAGCCCCCACCCACCCACCCTGTCCCATGCTCTCTCTCTCTCTCTCTTATGGTGGGATGAAATCGGCCGACAGAGGAGGCTGGAAAATCAATTGTGCCCTTAAGAAAGGATTTCCCTCTTAATGCTGTAGCGAAATGGGGATCGGAAGACCTCAAGAGATCTTTCAGGATAAGTCAATTCATGGTGTTGCTGTGATGGTTGGTGCACAGGCTCAGGGAAACATGTTTTGCAAGAGAAACGTGCAAGTTCAAATGTCTCTGAAGCTATGGAGGCATTGTCTATGTATGCATCCATAAAGGGAAGTAATGGTCCAATGTGGGCAGTGACCGAGAACTACCACTTTGAACCTGACCTTATTGAGGTAGCAAGGTTGGTCAAAGAAGAAATTGTTGAAATGATGAATGTACAAATTATTGTTGAAGCACCAATGATCCACTCCACCCACCCTCCACCTCCACTCCTCCCATCCTCCGCCTCCCCTCTCTCCCCACCCACACCACCCCCAACTCCACCCACCCTCCACCTCCACTCCACCCACCCTTTGCCTCCCTCCTTTAGCCACCTACACCAGCTCACAACTCCACCCACCATCCACTCCACCCACCCTCCGCCTCCACTCCACCCACCCTCCGCCTCCCTCCTTCCCCCACCCACACCCACCCCCCCCCCCAACTCCACCCATCCTTCGCCTCCCTCCTCCCCCCACCCACACCACCCCGAAACTCCACCCACCCTCCACTCGACCCACAATCCACCCCCGAACTCCACCCACCCTTTGCCTCCCTCCTCCCCCCACCCACATCTCCCCCGAACTCCACCCAACCTCCACCCAACCTCCACTCCACCCACCCTCCACTCCACCCACACTCCACCCCCAACTCCACCCACCCTCCACCCCCCAACTCCACACACCCACCACCTCCCTCCTTCCCCCACCTACAATGGTGTTTATTTGCTTAACAAGGCTAGTAAGGATGGATGAATTGAGAGCTATTTCTTGATTCTATGGGTGGTGGTGCATGACCGTTCTTAGTTGGTGGAGTGATTTGTTTGGTTAAGAAAGAGACCTTAGCTTCCATTCAAAAGTGACAATAAAAAGATAATCAGATAAATAAGTGTTGTTGCCAACCATTCGTGATGACTGCGTATTTTTGAGGATCTAATTCAAAACTGGTGGCCAGTACTATATTTGATCTACCCCTCCCATGTTGGGGAAATGAATCGACGCATATTCAATGAACATGGGAAATCGGCAAGGCCCTCTTGGCCTATTGAAGCGTATAAAAGCAATGGACTAGTACTCATTGGAGAGAGCTTATTTTTGGCATCTCTTTTGGTCCTCTCTTTGCATTATGTGGCTACAAGCCTACTATAGGAAGTCACTCTGTGGTGAGGATAAAGAGCATGGGCTTCCCAGTCGAGGGCTAATAGCAATGTAGTGGGAAGAAGTGGCTTGGTTTTGTCATTTAGTGTGAGTCAATGGTATTTCTCTGCTCTTTCCCTTAGAGCAAGTCTGCATACCTTTGTACTTATCAGTGCAAGTTTTCATCTAGTTGTGTTCATTATATGTATTTGATGGATCTCTTATATTGATTTTGTTTAGTTATGGAATGGCACGTTAGCCTAGAACATCATTGTTTAGAGCATTTCTTTTGTTTAGATTGTAATCATCTGTTTGAAGAGTGGTTTAGTCTTCCTCTATTGTAATTTGTCATTAATCTTCTCTCCGTGTATTTACAATACTGTGCAACTTTTGCAATTTGCCTGCTCACATAAATGTATACTTCCCTAAGGAGAACCTCCCTGGGTTAGGCGAAGTATTGGAAGTGAATATTGCCTGCTCCTGATAAAAGTAGGTACCCTAGTACATCCTCTACAATTGCTCATGTGTGTTCCCTTAAATCTATATAGTGTATGAGAATCTCATCAAAGAAATAATTGAGATTGCTATATGTTCACAAACTTTGTGTAGTCAAGTGAATGTTTTAGTGACATTAATTATCTCCCGCGTGATGATTTTAGATAGATAACATACATTTATCTCATCTAATTTGTGTACAAAAGGTCGCAGAAAAGTCTTGGTTCATCCAAGGAAAGTGAGAGTTTTAGTCTACACACATCTATGGGAGTGCACTAGTGATCCCATTAACGCTTCATGTTGCACTCACAATAAACTAAACGCTCCCGCATTAAACCTACGACTGACTTTACCATCATGAGATCATTTCTTTCTTCATTCCATCATCCGAACTTCGCTTTGTTTGAGAAGATTCTGAAGAGGATAATTAAAGACTTATGGTGTAAGAACGGAGTACCAATACTTACATAACCAATACACTGTCCACTTTGAACTTAATAGAGAAGCACGTTTCTACATATGGAGAGAATTTTGATCATAATTTTGTGATAACGCATCCAAACATAGGCATGTTTCAAATCATCAACAAGATGTTTATAAGTTTTAGAATTAGGCATGGATATAAACTCCAAAATGTATGCTTGGATTTGACTACATAAGTCTTAGATGTTTATATATACAATTATATGCATTCAAAACAAACAGAAACACATGCAAACACTTTCAAAATGCTGGAAAATTGTTTATCATGAGATTATAATTAGAAAGGGAAACCATACACTTCAATTACATGCAAAGAACGTTACTGAAGCTTTAGAAAATAAGTCTAAAACTACGATAGAACACGACTTTTGCAAGAATACCTATATCACGAAAAGTTGTTCCCGAAAAGAGTAACTCAGTAACAAACTAACTCACCCCTTCACATGTGACCGGGATGACCTTTTATACTGAACTCCTCTTGTAATACCTTTTAGTAATTCTTAAAAGGGATAAATCATTTTCCTTCATTCATACTATATCTTTACTAGTATTTTAATATTAATGTATGTATGCGTATGCGTATGTGAATGGATCCAAATGTGTATTTGTATGTTTATATGCACCAGAATCAATGGAATAGTAAATAATAATGTTATTTTACTTCTGTACTTTGATGTACAGCTCTCAAGAGAAATGAGAATTTGATATCGCCTTTGGCATGTACAGAAGAAGAGCCTGTCAGAGCCTGTCAGAGTTGGGACAAGTAAAGAAGATGTGACCAACATTTTCAATGGATCAGCGACAGCGCTTGAACCATGGAGATGCCCCATAAATTTTTCTAGCCTTTAGGTTGGTCTAGATTCCCCAATTAAGAATTTTCCATAAGAGAATAGACTTTTTGTTTTCTATGAGATGCTACCATATAGCCATGACCTAATTCATATCCCATTGTAGTCGCCTCGAGGCAAGCACCACTTTCTGGTTGAGGTTGACCTGATAATCAATGTTTCCTTTGATATTCGTGATTCTTGTTAGCCAATTACCATTATGCCATCTAAGACATAGTGGGCTCGACGACCGTGTCCCATGAGAAGACGGATCTTCGAGCGATCTGAAGCAAAATTTCTGCTTTGTAAAATATTCCATGCTTCGTAAGTAATGCTGATGCTAGGCTCAATATCTTCGAAGTTGATCCATTGGTTGGTGTCTTGTTTCTAGAGATGTTTCCATTTTTTGAAGCCCTTGTTGCAGAGTCTCTTGGCACTTGGAATGTTCCAAGCTTCCATGTTCTTGATGCCATGGATCGGAATGCAGATAGAGTCATCTTGTCTACTACCGACCGCCCACTTCCAATCTTAATTGATTCTTATGAAGCTTTTGACTTTATTCCAACTCTTCCATAAGGAGCATAACAGATTCGAGCCTTTTGGGAAAACCGGGATCGGGAAAAACAAAAGGGTGAGAATGTCAAAATTCTTCCCATTCGGGAATCCCACAAGAGTCAACGCGTTCTTGTTTCTGAAGATCAATTTGACCCATGAAGTCTCCCTATTGCACCATATCTTAGTGATCCATTTTGCAGCAAGTTTGTTGGCCATACACCCAATATATCTCCCAGAAGTTAATTAAATTTGTATGTATAATCCTTCATTTTTTGTTTCAATACCTGTAACTGTATTTTCTACTATTCAAATGTGCTTTTTCAGACACAGTTTATAATTGAGATGTCGAATCTCCAAAAACTGATAAGACCATATGAGTGCTGTTGGTTCATATCTGAACCAGTTATTATAGCCCCTGTTCTGTTTTTAATTGAATATTGTACACAATGAATTGCAATTACAGGTGATGCTTTCCGTGGATGGTCTCCTTACTTGCATGACGCGAGTCACGCGACAATTGTTCGAGACTGACATGATGTCGCCAACCCTGTGAGGGCGATCATCGGGGCAATGGATTTTAAACGTTGCTGTCGAGTCGTGAGTCGCATCTTTTTGGTGGAAATGTATGCACAACGAAGAATCACATGCAGGTTCGTCTGTTAGTGCAGTAAGCTCGTTTTCGGTTTTGTCATCTTCAGCTTCGACGCGAAATAAAGTTGCCCTGCTCGTCTGTTAGTGCAGCGAGATCAAGTTTGCTTTTGTCATTTTCCGTTAGAGCCCAAGATAAAGTTGCTACTCAAATACGACATTGCATAGCCATCACTCAGAAGTTCCATTCTAACCTTTCTGCTGTATGCGGCTTCGTTTAGTTACCCACCTCATGTACTGAGAATGCATTGCCTCCGACAGCGTACAACTTAGTACTGCGATTGATATGACGTATAGCAAATGTTCAATGCTGTTGAGGTCCAAGCGTGCTGCTCGGCCACACACCTGGACGTTTTCCGTCGTGGAAAGGCACACGGAAATCAGAACGAGAAGAGGATGGATCTCCGTCGTAAAGTTCTTCGATTTCCGATTAGCATCCTCCCGTTAATATACTTCAGCAATGCTTCCGCGATTTTGTTGCATCTACGACAGAGATGAAGACATCTAGGATCACCATTCTAATATCTTTTGCTCTTTACACTTGAGCAACACAAAGTTCGAGCTTTCTGATCATCTTCATGGAGTCCTCTTTTTGCCACCAACAATGTAAATGAAAGGATTGGAAGATCAAAATCAACTGTCAATTGATCTCTGGAATTGTTCATCAATTGCACGAGAAGAGGATAGGATTTATTGTATACCTCAGAAAAAAGGGGCATTTGCGTTCCTCTATCCTTTAGAACCGTTCTTTTCTAGCTTTATTTCAATAAATCAATGGCCTCAATATGTCCGTTAAGTTTAGTGACATTTAACACAGTGATTATCAATAGTTTTGAACGAGAAAAATCCCGTCGATCGTTATTATGCTTTGATTATAGATTCTCTTTTTGAAAGCTTATTTTTTTATTTCTGTTGGTATATTGGTTGGATTTGAAATTTACTTGTCAGTTTTTTCTTTAATAAAAAAAAATCACTTTCTATCTTATTAGTTTTGTTATTTACTTCTTTAGCTTTAGAATAAAGAGTTTTCACATCTTTGCCTTATAAGATCATTTGAACAACATTAGTTGCACATACTGTGATGGAACTTTTGAACACATCACATATAAAATTCATACGCACACATTTACACTTAGCTTTTCACACATTTAGTCACTTGTATAACCTCATTAGTATCCTTATCAAAATAGGTAGAGTCTTGCCCACTCGGAATTGAAGCGTTTACGTATTCATTTCATAATAGATGTCACACATGAAGAAATTCTCAATCAATCTCATTCATGAGATACACTTTATCATCACATCTTTTGTAAAAATTCTATGAACGCACATTAGGTTTATTTGTCCCTATTTATTCATAAGTGCTATTATCCATCTTCACTATCATGTTCTCATAGATGTTCAAGCACATGCATTGATAGAATTGTCTTTCAAACATGCAAACATCCCTCATACTTTCTCTTGCGAAAGAGCAAAGGATGCTCGGATACACTTACCAATCGGTACTAGACAAGAAATGAAGCTCGTGTTGTTTACCTCTGAAAATAATGGGAGAGTGAGGATATGAACAAAGGAGGTTCTATGGAAAGGGTTTTGACAAAGATCAATGATCTAAAGGAATAATTGATTTGTGCTGATGAAGTCCTACCAGATAGTTCACTTGTGCAAACTCTTCGTAATAGTCTTCTAGGTTCATATTAGAGTTTTGCTTCTACTCTTCGATTGATGATAAAAGGCAATCCGAATACCTTAACCCTTGAACTTCTTGAAGTAGTAAAACAAATCTTACTTATGATTCATACAATAAAGCCCAATCATTCTTATGCAATCATCAATGAAAGTTACAAAGTACCAATTACCTCCAATTGATTTGTTCTTTGTTGGTCCCAAAACATCTCTACAGATTAGGCGAAGTGGATGATATCTCACATAGTTGCTCTTCTTTGAGGGAAACCTACTCCACTTACCCAATTAAAAAGATTCACATGAGTTTTTAAGATCATCATTCTAAAGGTTTGGTAACCCTTGCATGAATCTCTTTCTTTCCATATCCTTCAATCCTTAGTATTAATATGCCCATATCCTTTCTATCATAGGTCCAATTCTCCTACCTTCTTGCTTCCATATGTGAAATAATTCATGTGGTTGAAATTTGATTTCACATCCAATGTGAATAGCCTTCGCCCCTTCCTACATTTGGCTATCAATCTTTACCCCTCTTTAGGTTTTCCCACAAAGCATCCATTCTCTACAAGCCTCTCTCAACCATTTGATGCATAAGATAAACAAATTCCTTGTGAGAGCCATGCAATATAAGATCACCTATGTGCATGATAGCATGAGGAGTATCCACATGAACTTTCCTTGATGGCACCTACATGTTTGAAAAGAAATCCTTTTTGCAACTCATGTGATTGTTGCATCCACTATCAATTGACCATATGTTTGGCACATGTATCTTGTAGTCACTCACCTCTATCATAGGTAGCATATTTTATTCTCATTTGAAGTAGATTCATAATTAATTTTTCATTTATATGTTGAAGTTTTCTTCTACCTTTGCTATGAATCCCTTGCATAGTGGCCATACTTGCCACATATGTGGTTGTATCTATTCTGATTGTGCCTTCCTCCTCTTCCTTTGAACTTGCCTCTTCTTCTTGAAGAAGAGACTTTTCTTCCTTCTTCTTGACCAAGATCTCCATTTGATCATATCCCTTGCCTTCCTCTTCATTTGCCTTCATGCCTTCCTCTATGCATGACTTTACTTGCATAGAATGATTGGGCTTCATTTCCCTTTGTCTCTGAGCCTCCAATATTCATCTTCTTAGTGACCATCAATGTGAGAAGTGGAGAATGACATGCATGGGACTCACCTCCAAGCCTATTTATAGCCCTTGGCTAGTCACCATCTAGAGTTCTCTCTAAGGCCCCTCTACTCATCTAGCCATCGTGAGTAGGCACCTCATATGAACTCTCTAGCTTTTGGCCTTCGCTATCCCCCGAGCAAGGAACTTCTCGTTCCTCCAAGCATGGACATCTCTCGAATATAACACTCTCTCCCCCTTCTAAAGATCATTGTCCTCAATGATATAGAAGGAGCTAGAAACCTGGGAATCAAAATCTGTGATTCTAAATAATAAGAGTAGAGTGTGCTAGGTGTCTGAAATACTAGATGCTCAAAAAGTAGAAAATTAGTCTCTGTGCTTTATATCTAGCATTTCCACCAACAAATAGTAGTCTTTCCTTGGACATACTATAGGAATCCCCCAGAGCCTCAATGAGTCCAGATGTGCGCATCATAAGTACTCGGAATATCCCTGGACTCCCTATGCCTAGACCTTGACCACTAGCTTGTGACGGCTTGTCACCTGTAGAGACCTCGGCACCTTGCCCTTGTCTCCTTGAAATAATCATTGACAACTTTTTATATGGTATAATCATGAAAAAATCACTTATTCCACTAGAGTAAGGAAAAGAAATACTATGCTCATTCAAAACAATGTGACTATGTCCCAACTCTTTGTGGAAGAATGCTTAAGGTAAATGGAAATCTTTTCCAAATAGCGCTTAATCTCTAAGCTCAAGTAAATCTGCTTGATTTACTCACTATAACAAAATGAAACTCAAGAAAATCTCATCACGGTCCAAACTATGAATCCAATATGACAACCTATCAATGATCCAAACTATGGACCAAAATATCAATATGTCAATCTATCAACTACGGACCAAGATATCAATATGTCAATGATCCAAACTATGGACCAAAATATCAATCTCTCATATCCAAACTATGGACCAAGATCTCAATCAGTCACATCCAACCTATGGATTCAAATCTCAATCTACTATATATAATAATCCAAACTATGGATCAAAATATCTCTCATACAAAATAAATCCTAATCCACTCTCTAGAACCAAGTCCATCATGCCAAATGAAGACGTGCGAAGAAAGTCTAGCAACTAGTGGAACTACCACCACCTTCTCAATAATAACATGCAAGATGTTCCAAGTGGATGAAACTTGCTTTATCTCTGACCATCATCTGATCATCACTTTGATCAAATCATCCCTAACTAGGAATAAGGTGTCTCAAGCAAACTAATGTAATAATCTCGCACTCCCAGATATAATGCGGACCATAATAAGAGTCCACCAAATAGACTGAAACAATGGTAAGTAGATGTGTGCACACTCATAGCTCATTAGGCCAAGCATCTAGCTCACCACATACACACTATGCATGAACCATGGCCTATTCTCAGGCATATCAAATAAAGTAGTACGTACTCTATGAATTTCTTCTCAATGCAATTGCCTATTCATAGTTCTTATGTGCAAACCTTGCCTTTTCACTTCTAGGATACTTGCCAGACTTGCCTTGTTTGCGATCACATACAGAGTGACTCTCTCAACTACCCCTCTATTTTCTAATAATAAGATGATACCAGAAGATCATATGAATGAACTCCAAATCATATAAAAAATACAATCTCAGAGACTTCTCTCCCATACCATCTGTCCTATACCTAGGTAGAATGCAAAGTTTTATGTCCTATACCTTTTTTATACTCCACATAGATGTGTGTATGAGATTAAGTCGAACACTTCTCTCAAAAATGATAAGAATAACTTAGTGAGTACTCACAACCATAAATAATGAATTGAAATCATGAAGTGTTCCTAAAGTGTTTCCTTCCCTTGATGGAAAGAACAGACATTCCTATGACTCTATCACTCATAACTATCTGTAACATCAACTCATCTTGAGTTGAGAATTGAGAAACTATTTAGTAAATCAACTCAACTAGAGTTGTGAAGGATGAGGCTTGCATCAAATATAAACTCGTGCATCTTGAATCAAATATTGACTCACAATCAATTGGAATTTATACAACTTGTATGAATCCAATTATTTGAAATGAGAACAACTAGCAAAGTTCACTTGTTCCATGCTCTCATGGCACTATATATATTCTTGAAAATTCTGATAGAGTCTCCTCTCTTCTACTGAGAATGGTCACCAAAAACCAATGCTCAATAAACAAATATCTAGGGCATAGCTAGCCCATGGTGATCACACTATCTCAAAAAACTATCATAATAAACCTATGAAAAGTCTTTTCCTTTCAACAATGTCTCCTGCATAAACAATTTCCAACAGCAGCAGATTAAACCTTACATTTAACTAACTTTTACTCATCCAAAATCTATGATATTCTCCAACCTTTTGTAGGTTTTTACAAGCTTTCGTTACGCACAAAAATTACTTGATTTGGATATTTGCTCAGAGTTTTATGACCATTTTACTAAAAGGGTCGAATGCTTGACAACCAACTCTGAAAATGTTCAAGGTCATCTTCTTGAAGCCCTTAGACTGATCAAAAAAATTCCAAATATCAATTTCTTTGTGCCAAAATCTAGATCAATTACCTAGTTTGGTCTCACAAAATTTCAATTCAAAATGAAATCAAATACTCATTCAAAAGTATAATTCTATCTCTCCTACACCTACACTTAGGTGAGCTTAGAAACAATGCTGCTGCACATTTAAAATATCTTCTAGTTATGAAGATAAATTCCAAAATCCTTGAATTTTGGATATATCATAGGGTCAGTACTGGAGTAGCTTCTCCAACAAAACGTTTTGATATTGGAGTTTCCAATATGAAAATATCATGTGCTCATCAGACACATGTACCACTCTTTGAAAAATCCTCACCATAGATTGGTCTGAAATGAATAGATCATTTGAGCTTTCAAATGATGTCCCATTTCTTCCAGGTTTTAATAGCATATATCTACTACTATCTAAATTTATTTATATAAGTTTCATAGTATTTGGACATTTGGATCTTTCACAATGACCAAAATACTAAGCCTCTATACCTGCAAAATTTTAAAACTTTTCAAAGGCTAACTTTTACTCGTTTCTTTATATATCCTAAATGGAGAAACATTTCATCTTGAAATTTTGTATACACCATTTGAAGATGTGTAGATAATGTTAGAAACAAAAATCATTCCATTTGAGTAAATGAACTAAGAGAACCAATCACCTCTAGGTGATATGGTCTCTGATCATTTCATAAATTCTAGAGGCTGCACTTTGATGTGCAGAGATTATTTCACCTACCAAATGATCTTTAAAGAAATGAAAATTAGTATGCACAAAGTGCATCTTATAATCTTGCATTTCCAAGAGAAATCATGACATTTAAATCTACCAATTCAGAGAAATGCCTTTTGTAACAGGCCTATGTCACTTGTTTTAGGCCTCTACCTCTACTAGCAGCACTTTTAGTGCAGAGGTCATTTTACCAATCTAAAAGCCTCCAAATTACTTGAAACTTGATCAGCTTAAAAAGAAGCCTAGGAGCTACTTGCCCTCCAAATTTCAATAAATGTGGGAATTCCGTCAAAGAGTAGCGTCCAAATCTCTATGAGGCTGCTACCTCACTAACTATTTGCTCAATCATTTTTTTAAATCTAAAAATGGCGAGAGATGTTAAACTTTATGATTTAACAAACTTATTCATTATCTAGGATGGATTATGACATGGATATGTATCCATGCATATAATGATCATCTAGATCAATGCAAATCCATAAACCATCCAAATCGTCTTGTTGAAAAATCAACCCTTTACATAGTATCCACCTTTTAGTGAAAGTGAATATCTATGGACGTCATTCTATTCATTGTGCTTCTTGCACATTCATTAATCTCATCGAAACCAATCATATACAAGCACTTGATACTTGTAACGATGATAATAATCACAGCACTCTTGTGCGGACTCCAAATAAACATCTATATCAAGTACACAGACTCGCATGAAAAATAATTTATGTGCTTATGTGTTACTAGTCGAAAACATATTTTAGTTGTTCTTGATGTATATACCTTGTCCTTTACTTCCTAAAGGCACAATTAGTTTGTACATGATACCTCTATCACATACCTCATGGTCACCCTAACTCATCGTGGTGATACATAAAAGTGATATTCTATAAATAGAAAATGCATCATGCACTTCAACTTTCATCTACATATGCATGCATCCACTCATGCATCTTCTTCTCTATTTCAATCAGTTTATATGTTTTTAGCTATGCCAACATAATACTTCATCTCTCACACAACACAACATCACTCTAGTTTTCACATGGCATATAACACCATGTGGCTACAAAATTTCTGGCAGCATTTCGCCAAGAAAATGAAGCCCGAAAAAAATAAGAATAGTCTTTACAATGATAGGAATCCACCTAGTGGTTGGCAAACCACTCTCTCTCTACTCCAAAAACCTGCAAATAAGAAACTTTTCCAAAAGTATGTCGTTGGGCACTACACGCCTTCATAACAATGTCTTTTTTTTTCCTTCAATACCTGCAAAAGATTCTAAAAACACACAAACAAGATCTGTGCATGCTTTTATGAACCAATATAAGTTAGTATAACTTCATGCGCATAGATAAATTCATGTAAAAAACTAGCTTTCATGCACATTCCAATGTTGATTTCATAAAATTGGAAGAAAATACAATGCAAAATTATAAACTTTGATGCGCAAAGTATTCAAATGAATATATTGGAGAGCAAAAATATGATGAAAATGTATGGAAATCACTTCATTATTATCTAAAATGGTTCAAAATATTATTACGAATTCCTAATTATCATGATTGAATGCTCAATTCACTCAAAAAGGGTTTCTCGCTAGTCAACAACCATCTAAAAGCTTATGCAAAGATGGCTTCCAATGGTCCAAATATCAAGTTCATCCATTACTCAAAGTTGCGGAGAGTATCTTTGACATAAAAATGTTGTAAAGCCTTCCACTCTTCATGATCCCTTAGCCAGTTCAAAGTGTATGCAACTTTGTCATCATCATCTATGTGAAAATCTATAGATTCTAATGCATCACTCGCTTATTTGATCTTCAAAGTATAATAATTTATATTGCGACTAGGTGTTTTCCTCAAGTTTATTGAGTTTATTATTCAATTGATTCCTCTTGGGTTTGGTTGAAGTGGAGTAAAGTCTCTACAGAGTTTTCCATACGTTCATGGTGGTATCTAAATCATGTATATGTCATATCATGGCATTGCTAATGTGATGCGACAATACCAACATGAATCCCTTATCTCTCTCATTGGAATCTTTAAAGTTATTTAATTGATTAAGATTTGGACTCTTAACTAATTTAGGTCTAGCATTTTTTCCACTAATGAGATCCCATAATCCTTTCCCATGAGGAATCTAGACATCTTAAATGTCCATCGCCAATAATTGCCTTTTTCTAATTTCTCGATTATGTTGACATGATGTACTCTCATGGATCCCTTTGATGCAAGAAGAGTGAAAGATAACAATAGCTTTTACCTCTGTACTTCAAAAGTACCAAATAACGTTGTCTTATACTCTTTCATCCACTTTGGCCAAACCTACTTCCTAGGCTCCAATACCAACTACTTGTTAGGACCACCATGTGCTAGAGAAATGACTCTTCTCCCAATCTTATGCCTCTATATATAGCTACTCAAATCAACGAGGACCACACATGTAAGTAGAGTCTAGAAGTGCATATGGGATCTCCACCACTCATTTTAATATCTTCCACTAGAGTGCACTAGTGGTTTCTATGATCGGGATCATTACTTTAGTACTCAACACTAGTGGTAGGTGTACTCAAAACTCAATTTAGCTCTCTCTCAACTCAATGTCACTCATGTTAGCTTCAGTTAGAAGGCTCTAAAGATATTTGGGCAAAACTCTCTTCCCATGCTCCCCATGGGGTTGAAACTAGGAGCTTTTCCTTCCCAACCACGAGACTTTATCACTAGGCTAAAAGGATTACTTATTTTAGAGAGAACATGAACCTATACCTAAGTGTCGTCTGGAGATCTTTTGTCATACACATGAGTGACCAAAAAATGTTTGATTTGAGATCCATCTGAACTCATCAGACACTCAAATCATAGTCTTTCATATTCAACTTTTATTGGGATTCTTCGGGTTGGATATCTTGTTTCTTAGTGGTCCAAGTGGCATATCCCAAGGGGCAATGAGCTCTAAAGTTTTGACCTTGAATTTCAACATAAAGGCACAATCTAGTGCTACCTTAAAAATTAACATGGATTATTGTATTTGGTTAGTAAATCATCTTATGTAGGAAACAACGTGTGTAAGTTTCTGCTCCTAAGAAAACTTCAATTTAAAATATTGTTGAAACAAACAATAAAATATTTGCATGTTGAATATTTATAAAGAATTACGACTAGAGAACCACGTGCATGATGATCTGATTTAGAAATATTTTCTCAATCTAGAATTACTTCCAAAGTGCGTAGAATCTATTGTATTCTCCGTCGAACTTAGTGATCATCATAAATAAGTATAAAAGGAACACAAAGGATTTCTTGGCTCAAGAAGGTTCGATGCTTTAGTTGGAACCATTTGCTACAAAGACCCAATTGCTGCCCTATTGTGTTCCATAGATGATTATTAAAAATTGAATCTGATACCTCAAGAATATGAAGGTGTTTTGCGATGACATTTCCCCAAATCCCACATTCTACAAAATCTAAACAAAAAGTTCCTATTACACTAGGATGTAGAAAGATGTCTATGTGTCAAAATATGCTAAATGAAAAACTAGCATCAAAGAGAAACTGCAATGAACTATCGAGTTAGAGTAGTAGCTAAATGCAAGAAGAATATAGTCAAATATTTACATGAACATAAGTTTCAAGGTAGAGGGGATGAGTAAAAGGGAGATCCTTAAAAGGGACATGTCGAGAGTATGTGATCATATGATATCAAAGGTATGAAATAGGAAATTTCAATCTTGAAAGATGCAAAATAACAATCCTGTTTGCTTGACTTGGCTGGCCACTTTGCATCAACATTCCAAAGCTTTTTTTCAAAATATGTCACACATGTTAGACAACAAAATATATGAGACAGGTGAGACAACAAAATATCTAATCAAAAGACATGGCATGCCACTAAGAACCATGATAAGTAGTAGCTTCTTCTATGGGGTGGTAAATTTCTCTGGTCCGACTAGTCCACCTTCACATGGTTCTCATGCATAATATATAGTTACTGAAACTAACTATCTAACTAGGTGGGTTGATGCAAAGCCAACCAACAAGAATGATGCACATGCCACAAAAAAAAAGTCTTTGAAATTTTTTTTCACATGGTTTGTCTACTCATTAAAGTTTTAAGTGATTGAGGAAGAGACTTTATAAATGAATTGATTGAGGACCTATTTTCATAGTTCTTCTTATTCCATAACAGGTCCGAACCATACCACTCTAAAGAGAATAGGAAAAGACAAGCAGAGAGTCCAAATAAAATATTATACATCATCCTTACAAAGATTATCAATAAGGGAAGCTTGCATCTAAAGAAGAAAACTTTATCATGTTGTTTGGGAATTTTTTTTGCATACAAGACTGCCAAAGGTTCCACAACATTCAACCTTACCTATGCGTAGAATACATTCTATCCATGAACTTCCTAGTTTGCACCTTACAAAATTCAAAGATTATTAGTAGAGGAACCACAAACTCTCTTCATTAGTGGATAATCTTGAGAAATCACAAGAGATTCCTCTCAATGTAGGTACAAGCATTTATTCTCTGAGAATGCCTCCTATGTTGTGCACAACAAAGAGAAGGGTCTACAAATAAGTGAAAATTTTGTTGTTCACACATTAAATTAGCATGCCAAAAAACTTTAAAGAGGAGGGTATGGTACTCTCATAGTTTACCATGTGTAGCTAGTGTTGCAAAATTGGCCACGCTATGTGATGATCTCCTCTCAAACTACATCAAAGTGAAGTTTTATCAAGAATCTCTGACATCCAAGATGCTTGAAATAGTTCAAAAGAACATGCTAGGTATGTTACACATTGAAGCTCAAAGAGATTCACTTGAATGTAGAGTGAAGATAAAACCATGGATATGACTAAGGGATGAAGGTCCAAAAAGATGAATGTATGATGAAGTCTATCTAATGGTTGTGTACATTCAATGTGGCTGGATCAAAGTAGAATATAAATCTAGGTTCATGTATCAATAGAATCTGTTTGTGGAGAGAAACTATTGGTATATTTTCATCCGAATATTCATTTCATGAATGACAACATAGTAAAAATCTTGAAAGTGGAAACAAATGCTACAAATCATAATTCTTGACGTTGATGGTGTTTTATGTATTGCTTCATAAAAAGACTCATCTGTGAAAAGTGTGAATATCAAAATGACTATGTTATTATCCAAATGAACCTAATATCCAGAGCATACGTATGTGTCTATATTTTGAATGTGGATAGTAAAGTGTGAAGATAGGCATGTCATGTGTATGTGTGTGTATGTGCACACACGTGATGTGAGGTAAACTGTAAGTGAATGATGTTAATGGTATCTAAAATTTTGTATTATGAGTGAGAAATGTTGAATATTCCAACTCTAAGAAGCAACACAAAATATAAACATGAAGGAAAGCCAAAAATGGCATAGACTACGAAGATGATAGAGCTAATGAAGAAAAATAGACAAGTGATCCTCAAACATGATGAGTGATTAGAAGTAGTGATGTCATTTTCAATGAGTCTAAAATGCATAAACAACCCATTAAGGAGGTTGAAGTGAGAAGGGTGGTGTTTGAGGATACTAGTCCTCTTGCTAGCATGCATAAAATGTTGCACATAGGGATGTTAATATCTAATCAGATCAGTCTAGAAATGTTTGTGTTCAACAACCATTGTCACTCTACACATCTCACATACACTTGATAGATATGTTCCAAGTTTGGAGTTTTTTAAGCTTACAGACGTTGGTGTGCCTTCTTGCTACAAAAAGGTTATGCAGACAACGGATCATGTCAAGTGGGAGTGTGCCATGAAGAGTGAGTTGGATTCTATTCACAAGAATGGTACTTGGGATTTAGTACCTTTGCCAAAGGGTAGGAAACTTTACCACGTAAATGGGTATACAAACTGCAATTCACATTAGATAGTGCTTCTCCAGAGTATAAAGCACGACCTCTAGCAAAGGGTTATAAGCAACAACATGGCATTGATTTTGCAAAAATCTTCTATCAGTAGTCAAGATGTATACTCTACGCATGTTTCTTGGATTCATTTCAATGGAGTACTTAGAGATAGTCCAAATGGACGTGAAAACTACTTTTTTGCATGGAGATGCTATAGATGAGATCTACATGGAAGAACTAGAGGGTTATGAAGTTCCTAGCAAAGAAATTCTAGTTTGTGAGCTGAAGAAGAGCTTATATTGAGTTCAATAGCCCCTTAGACAATGGTACCAAATGTATGATGCTTTTATGAAGTCCCAAGGCTATTCTTGAAGCAATTAGGATCCTTGTCTCTAAATAAGACTTGATAT
This sequence comes from Ceratopteris richardii, assembly GCA_020310875.1. Lineage (NCBI taxonomy): Eukaryota > Viridiplantae > Streptophyta > Polypodiopsida > Polypodiales > Pteridaceae > Ceratopteris > Ceratopteris richardii. The sequence continues at coordinate 7,810,378 of CM035434.1, forward strand.
ACCTTTGTGTGGGCTTTCTTTGTCTTGAACTTCTTCTAAGTTCATGTTTATGTTCTATCAAATTAGGCTTAGAACTTTCATCAATTTCTACTTCATCACTTAACTCAACATGCTTTTCTTTACCTTTTCTTTTCTCTTTTGATGTAGCAAATAATATTTCTTCATCATGAACATTCTCATCTTTTGAGCTTACCCTTGTAGTATCATTTAAACTACCCTCAATTTCTTCTTGCATTTCTTCTTGAACCTACAAAAAGGATCTATATATGAAGATACCAACTTATCAGAGCATACATCACAACTAGAAATCATTCATTACTTATAGAATTATAGCACGTTTTGGTTTCTAATAATCTGCATAATCGATGAACATATATTTCTCTACTTTAGGCTCTAATTTAGTTCTCAATTCATATTGAATCATAGCAAAACAAACACAAACAAATACACACAAGTGATCAATAACAATTTTTCTATTATAGCAAACCTCAAAAGGAGTTACATTATGTGTTGTAGATATTGGAATATGATTCATCAAATACATTGCTGTATTGACCACTTCAGCCCAAAACTTCAAGGACATATGCTTATCACTTGCCATTGCTCTTGGTATTTCTACAATAATCCTACTCCTTTTTTGAGCCACTCCATTTTACTAAGGATTATATTTGCAAGTGAATTATCTTTTTATACCTTGATTGTGAATAAAAATATTTAAAATTCTTGAAAAAAAATCATGATCACCATCAGATCTTAACCTTTTAATTACCTTTCCTATTTGCTTTTATCACATTGCCTTGAATTTGACAAAGTAGTAATAAACATTACTTTTATTCTTAAGAAAATACACAAAATTCATTCGGCTAAAACTCATCCATAAAAATAACATAATACTTATTATATGCAAGTGATGGATTCTTTTCAAGATCCCAAACATCAGTACACACTAATTCTAATAAATCCTTGTTTTATAGTTCTATACTAAAAACAAGATTCCTTGCTTACTTACAAAATTGATAAGCATCACACAAATGTACCATATTATGATTTGAAATGTCACGTAACCCAACAAGAATCTTTCTTTGAGCCATGCCTGTCAACTTATGTAGGCTCATGTGTGCTATTGGATTATGCCATAACTCAATTTGAGAAAAAATATTTTTGCAAATGGAATAATAAGAAACAAAATTAGGACTTAAGTCCAATGTAAAAACTCTTCCATGTCATTGACCTTTTGTGAATACTTTATAATTTTATTGTGGATTTTCAATGAAACACCCAAATTTCTTGAACCATACTTGATATCCCTGATCTATGTACTGAAATAAGAATTTTTTGTATATACGGTACATGAAGAACATCTTTTAAAACTTTACTGCCTTTTTTCTCCTCAAAACTCACATATCCAACTTGTATTATTTTGTGAATTGAATTGTCACCCATTTCAACATTACCATCAAACAAAGGTGCATGAAAATTAGCAAACCAATCAAATTATTTCTCATGTGATTACTGCATCCACCATCAACATATGATATATGATTGCATTAGGTTGCATGTGTATTCAGATTCATAATTAGCACAATTTCATGATTTTGTTAATTAAAAGAATTAACATGTGTATGATTTTGCCTTGCATATCCATCTCTCCCCTGATTATACCAACAATCATGACACATATGACCACCTTTGCCATAATTATAACATGTAATACCTAAATAACCTTGATGTGCACAAATTCCTCTTCCACGGTAGGAATATCTCCCCCTAGCATGCATATTTATGTATGAGCTACGCGCATATTAATAATTGTTTGTCTTATTTCGACCTCCACCACCTCTAAAAGTTCCTCTTCTACCATCTCTATGACCATGCTGATTTCCTACATAAGATGCATGACCTACACTGTCTCTGTGCATAGAATATCCACCATTTGTATTAATTTGTTTTGTTATCATAAGTGAAACCAACTCATCAAAGTGAGGTGATTCCTCTCACACAAATACAGAAGTTGTAAAAGCTTTTCATTTTTCATGCTCTTTTAAACCATTCAAATAGATGAAACTAAATCATCATCCTCAATTATGCACAAAATTGGACCAAGTGCATAAAAAATCTACTTAATCTTTAAAGTATAATAATTAACTGATTTTCATACATCTTTTCACAAATTATTTAACTGATTCTTGGGTTGAATATGCCATGCGTTTGTCTTCTTTGAGAATAGCCATTCTAATGCTTCTGAAATCTCCTTGCTTGCTTTCATGTCTTCTATGTGTTGTTTGGTTATTACTGTCAATAGAGCGCTACAATATCCAGGTATGGGATTTGGGAATGGGGATTTACAAATACAACAATATTCATAAACATACATTTTTGTTTCGTAAAGTTATGTTAAGACAAAACTTCATACATAGCACTTTGTCACACCAGTAAGACAATGACAAAATCAGATTACGATGACAGAATGTGCGTGCGGGTGTATTTCTCAGCGTGAATGTGCTAGTGCATTGTGCGTGTATGTGAGTAACTTCATATGTGCGCGTAATGAGAAGAGTAGATATAACATGAATAAATCTATTATAAATTAATATATATATATATATATATATATATATATATATATATATATATATATATATATATATATATATATATATATATATATATATATATATATATGTGTGTGTGTGTGTGTTATTTATTATTTCTGTTTCAAATTTATAAGTTACATAATCTATGAATCGCATAAAAAATGGTGCTGTAAAACAATAAAAGGCAACCGGAATCGCAGGATGTCAACAATATAATGTAGGTTCTGAAAGGAACGTGTTGGTGGGCAAATCATATCTGCAAAGCATATCTGCAAATCATATCGCATGTATTTTCACATATCTGCAAATCATATCTGCAAAGCAGGCGCATGTATTTTCACATAGTACGAATCTTTATTGTAATCATCGAATTTGTGCATGCAGCATTGCTGTAGAAAGAGACACGAAAAGCGACCATGCAGAATGTACAGACATTATGTCTTTTTGTGTTGACGGAAGATAGATTCTTATGAGCAAAAGTTGAACCCAATGTTGATTTAGATGTCGCTCAAGACACTAACTTCCTGCAGTGATCGGCAAAGTTTGATGGATACAGACAAACAGAAGTCGTACATGGAATGTCAGCCGTTGGTTGAAAACTATGATGGATGGGTCCGTTCACATAACAAACAAGATATATCAAAATTATACTCTCATAACTCATGTTCCGTTTTACGATTATACTTGGAACCGAGAGTATTTCCAGGAAAACAGGAGTTGGAACGTCAAGCTCTGATTGAAGATACTTATGTTTAATTAATGTATGTCGAAAGAATGTTATATCAAATCATTTTATTGATCTTCTTATTGGAGATAATTACAAATAATGACTCGATAATGTATGTAATGGTCCTGCATGAAGGATAAAGAATGCTTCATCCATGTCTCACATATATGTGCAATTATGATATGATTGCGTCTACGTATGTGATATGCAATTGTGCATACCTAAACGAGTGCATCTTCATATACACCTAATTTTGTGAGAGATTATTCTCTCTCTCTCTCTCTCTCTCTCTCTCTCTATATATATATATATATATATATATATATATATATATATATATATATATATATATATATATATATATATATATATACATACTCTACAATTAAAAAATCATAATGATAATAGCAACTAGAGGGCATGCAGTTCATGGGATGCATTGTTTGATTTGGCACACAATGTTGGGCTCTTTTAAAATTAAATTATTTCTACAACAATATCCATCTTTAATATCTAAATATACTGATATTTAATTTAGACGCGCAACGATGAGCCCCAAAGTGTAAGTTTTTCCATTTTTTTTACTGATACACGGTTCTGGATATAGAATACATGGAATTAAGGAGGACATTTTTTTCATAGGTTTTTGAAGAAAATCCAGGCTCATGGTCATTAGTGTAACATCCCTTAAACATTACTTTCTATGTCATCTATAAGAATAGAAACTATACTCATTTTGAGGTGAATTTCCATTTCTTATTGGTAATTGTTTTTGTTAATCTTTGTTCAGAAATTTTGTATTGGTAAGTTACATAATTGTGAAATAATTGGACTGACTTTGATGATTTTTGTTTGTATGTATTAATTTGAAGATTCAATGAACCTTTAAATTCATTAAATTTCATTTTCCGTGAATCTCTTGCATACATTTAAGGTCAAGAGTAGCTAATAAAACAACTAATATGCAACCAGTGATGGAGGATTCTAAAAATAGTATCAACAAGATCAACTAACGTGCCTAGAATTCCAAGTAGTATACAATGAGAGATGCCTATGAAAAGATGGCCACCTATGCACAATTCAAGTTAGTTGAGGGGTCAGAAGAAACGTAAGGCATGGATTTCTCAAGCACTCATGGAAGAGTCCCATTATTCAATCCAATGGAATGCATATATTATTTTTTATGTTTGGTGATCAATTTGAATTTAGATGATTCATCCCATTCTCTCCAAATTTCTCTTCCATGACAAATTAATCTATTTCTACTAGCTAGAAATTATGTGATAACTTGTTGTCACAAAGGAGGTAAGGTTTTACGTTGCATATAATGTAAGAACCCATTCACATATTTGAGCTTTGAAGGAATAAAAACTCTAGTGATCCCCCTCAAGATCAAGTGAACTATTCTTGATTGATACTTTTCATTTTGAGGGTGTACTTGAACTTCTCCAAGTTACTTGCAACCAAAAAAGTTGTGATAATTCTTGCTGTCTGCTCCTTGGTTTTGATGTATCTGATGTCCACCACCTTTGCTATCTATTTCTGGCTGATGAATACACAATGAATCTATATGTGTTTGCATCTTGCATGGAACATTGGATTGCTTGCTAGATGAAAATTCGAAATGTTGTCTCCAAACTATATAAACACCATGAACTCTAAATCAAGGTTATTGAATAGCCTATTGATCCACATGATCCTTCTCGTACATGAATACACAATGAATACATATGTTTTGGCATCTTGCATGGAGCATGGGATTGCTTGCTAGACAAATACTTGAAATGTTGTCTCCAAACTATATAAACACCATGAACGCTAAATTAAGGTTATTGAATAGCCTATTGATCCACATGATCTCACATATAGAAAGGTTAAAGTTTTTATACATGATAGTGCAACTATAAGCTCCTTCCTAGACATCCACAAGATGACTCTTGATCCTAGCATGAAGAGATTGTCAAATCTAGTTTTTTTATCCTTGTTTGAGACAACCTGATAAGAATCATTGAATCCTCTGGGTTATAATCCATCTTTATAAGGGTAGAAGAGCCCTTGGTAGGTTCTTTGCTTGATTTATCTAAGCACTGTTTTAGCTACATTCAAACTAAACATCACTTGAGGCATTCAAAAATTGAGATACCAATCCAACAACATAAGAGAAATCACATGATGTCATTTGTATATAGTTCGGAATCTTGAATATGCTTCTATATGTTGTGATATGTTTAGATAAGTTCCTCTTCAATTACACATAGTGGCTTACATCCATGTATACAATATTTATAAAACACACCTAGTAAGTTCTTTCTTTGTGCTAATTATACACCACTTGCAACATAGCTTACTTAAATCTAAAAAAAGAACATTTGAGCTTTCCAAGATCAAAGATGTTAACTTCCTTCTTAATATTTGCCTCGATCAAATTGATAACCTAATATAACACATATATACATTTTTAGAAAATTAGGTTTCCATGTCTCTTTATGTATAGAGAACGGTGTGCATCACTTGGTAAATACCAACACCTAGTTAGTAATCTAGAATTCATTCATTTCTATCCCAAGGCTATGTGAGACATACAAACATTTCCTAGTGGACACACATATTTTGGGATAATTCTTGCCATCTGCTCCTTGGTTTTGATGTATCTGATGTCCACCACCTTTGCTATCTATTTCTCGCTGATGAATACACAATGAATCTATATGTGTTTGCATCTTGCATGGAACATTGGATTGCTTGCTAGATGAAAATTCGAAATGTTGTCTCCAAACTATATAAACACCATGAACTCTAAATCAAGGTTATTGAATAGCCTATTGATCCACATGATCCTTCTCCTACATGAATACACAATGAATACATATGTTTTGGCATCTTGCATGGAGCATGGGATTGCTTGCTAGACAAATACTTGAAATGTTGTCTCCAAACTATATAAACACCATGAACGCTAAATTAAGGTTATTGAATAGCCTATTGATCCACATGATCTCACATATAGAAAGGTTAAAGTTTTTATACTCAGCTTTAATACATGATAGTGCAACTATAAGCTCCTTCCTAGACATCCACAAGATGACTCTTGATCCTAGCATGAAGAGATTGTCGAATCTAGTTTTTTTATCCTTGTTTGAGACAACCTGATAAGAATCATTGAATCCTCTGGGTTATAATCCATCTTTATAAGGGTAGAAGAGCCCTTGGTAGGTTCTTTGCTTGATTTATCTAAGCACTGTTTTAGCTACATTCAAACTAAACATCACTTGAGGCATTCAAAAGTTGAGATACCAATCCAACAACATAAGAGAAATCACATGATGTAATTTGTGTATAGTTCGGAATCTTGAATATGCTTCTATATGTTGTGATATGTTTAGATAAGTTCCTCTTCAATTACACATAGTGGCTTACATCCATGTATACAATATTTATAAAACACACCTAGTAAGTTCTTTCTTTGTGCTAATTATACACCACTTGCAACATAGATTACTTAAATCTAAAAAAAGAACATTTGAGCTTTCCAAGATCAAAGATGTTAACTTCCTTCTTAATATTTGCCTCGATCAAATTGATAACCTAATATAACACATATATACATTTTTAGAAAATTAGGTTTCCATGTCTCTTTATGTATAGAGAACGGTGTGCATCACTTGGTAAATACCAACACCTAGTTAGTAATCTAGAATTCATTCATTTCTATCCCAAGGCTATGTGAGACATACAAACATTTCCTAGTGGACACACATATTTTGGGATAATTCTTGCCATCTGCTCCTTGGTTTTGATGTATCTGATGTCCACCACCTTTGCTATCTATTTCCCGCTAATGAATACACAATGAATGTATATGTGTTTGCATCTTTCATGGAACATTGGATTGCTTGCTAGATGAAAATTCTAAATGTTGTCTCCAAATTATAAAAACACCATGACCTCTAAATCAAGGTTATTGAATAGCCTATTGATCCACATGATCCTTCTCCTACATGAATACACAATGAATACATATGTGTTTGCATCTTCTATGGAGCATTGGATTGCTTGCTCGACAAACACTTGAAATGTTGTCCCCAAACTATATAAACACCATGAACACTAAATCAAGGTTATTGAATGGCCTATTGATCCACATGATCTCACATATAGAAAGGTTAAAGGTTCTATACTCAGCTTTAATACATGATAGTGGAACTATAAGCTGCTTCCTAGACATCCACAAGATGACTCTTGATCCTAGCATGAAGAGATTGCCAAATCTAGTTTTTTTTCTCTAATGAGTTGCAACAACCCCCAACACCATTTTTAGTTTTTGGTCTATGAGAGAAATTGAAAAGCTCTTTGGTGGTGCCCTATGAAGGTCCTGTGGTGTTTGGTGAAACTTTGGTGGAGTCTAATGAAATTCTGTTTCTGGCTTATGGCACTTTCATTGTGCCTAGTGTTGATGGGAATAAAAAGCCACAGAATAATCAATATGTGCAAACTAAATCCCCACCATACGTTGTAGTATATATCATAAACATTGCAAAAGACCCATTGGCAAAAATAAGCTCTATGAGAGAAGGGTGGAGAATACCAAAAGATCAATGAATTGAATCTACCTTCCCAAGACTTTGGAGTAAAAGAAAAGCAATTGCAAGAGAAGAATTAGAACCCATCGAACTATTGAACTTGGAAATTCAAGAGCAAATGGAACAACCAAGAGCTCATGCATTACGTACCAGTTCCGATTCCTTAGATGTTGTGGAGGCACTTGAGTATTTTAGCCCTAGATCCATGGTAGACCTCGAATATGGCCAAAGAAGGAAAGATCCCACTAGAGTAACCGATGCCAAATTTGGTAGATTTTTGATTGATCACCCAGATGCACATGTTATCAGATTCAAAATCAATTACAACATACTAGAGTATGCGAATGATGGTGAGTATAAAGCTCAAGCATTCCAATCCACAATAGTAATTTTAGTTGCATGATGGTTAACATAGATTGATTCAGATCACTTTCACCATTATAATGTAGTTAAAAAAGCCTTCTCATAAAGATTTTGGTTTAAGAAGAGCCTTTCATAAATTTTTGACTTCCTATAAAATAATAAACAAAAGCCAAATCAAGGTATGCAAGAATATGCAACAATTTTTCACACTCATCTCATACAACTTCCTGCATAGAATGTGAATCTCTTGATAGATGTTACTATCAAGTGGTTAATTAATGGACTCAGCCCACAAGTCTGAAAAAATATGATTATCCAGTGTATTGGTGGTATGAGCTTAGATGCCATCATCTAAATATCTCTACAACTTGAGCATAAAATTTGTGGTCTTGCAAAAGATATAGGGTGCATGAAGACATAAACAAAATCACAGAACCTACTGAAACAAGTGTTTTGTATGAAATCTAAAGATCTTGGGCATATTGCAATCAACTATGCATTTAATCAAGTGTACTTTATGATATGTGAGAATGAAAGTCACTTTATTGAAATGTGGTGCCCTTACAATGCCAAAACTAAGATTCATTTAGTAGTCAATGCTATCATAAAAGAACTCGGAGAACCCTTAGCTAATTATGTTGTGCCCCATCTTCATAATACATCTTATTTGCCATATACAAAATTTCGCACACAATGATACGGGAATTCTAACTAGACACTATTACTCAGAATACCTCTAATAAAGCATTTCATCCACATTTTCATTTCCATAGTAGAGATGGGCAACACCCATTGTCACTCCAAAGATGCTCAAGATTATGATAAACAAAAGAAAGATAGGAAAAAACCCATTGAAAAATATGTTCATGATCACACCTGCTGAAGCACACGTTCCTATAATCCATACATGATCTAGAAAAGTGCTTCAACCAACAACAGAAGTGTTTGAACCTAGCTCAAGGATAAGCCCTATTCTACCCACTCCTTTCTTGGTGAATTCCTAGGCCACAAAACTGTCATCACCAAGTACACTTGACTGAACAACCCAATCGGATCAAGCACTTGTAGAGTTGACCTATAGTAAGACATAGGATATTTTATCAAAAGCACTGATAAATCTACCCTTGGAATAGATCTTCACCCTAATAATAACTAGTGTTTGAAAGAAGTTCTAGCAACAAATAAACATGGAC
>CM035434.1:7842334-7867334 GCA_020310875.1 Ceratopteris richardii
GCATAAATGCATATGCATACATAATGCATACACACACATGCACACACCTATGCATACATACATGCATACACATACACACATATACATATAGACACATACACACACATAAACACATACACACTCATAGACGCATAGCGACACATACACATAGACACACACACATACACACACACATATACACACACATACACACATACACACATAATGATGCATACACACACATACACATGCATACACATACATATGCATACATACATGCATACACATACACACATAGACACATACACACCCATAGACACATACACACACATAAACACATACACACTCATAGATACACACACATACACATAGACACACACACACACATACACACACATATACACACACACGTACACACATAGACACATACACACATAATGATGCATACACACACATACACATGCATACACACATACAGACACATATACACACACATACACACATACACACACACATAGAGAGACATACACACATATACACATACATGCATACATATGCATACATAATGCATATGCATATGCATACATACATACCTACATGCATACATAATGCACATGCATAGACACATACACACACATAGACACATACACACATAGACACGGACACACACATAAACACATACACACTCATAGATACACACACATACACATAGACACACACACAAACATACACACATAGACACATACACACATAATGATGCATACACACACATACACATGCATACACACATACAGACATATATACACACACATACACACACATACATGCATACACACACACACACACATAGAGAGACATACACACACATACACATACATGCATACATATGCATACATAATGCATATGCATATGCATACATACATACTTACATGCATACATAATGCATATGCTTACATACACATACATAATGCATACACATACATAATGCATACACACACATATGCATACATAATGCATACACACACATACACACATATGCATACATACATGCATACACATACACACACATAGACACATACACACACATAAACACATACACACTCATAGATGCATAGCGACACATACACATACACACACATATACACACACACAAACATACACACATAGACACATACACACATAATGATGCATACACACACATACACATGCATACACACACATACACATGCATGCACACACATATGCATACATACATGCACACACATACACACATAGATACATACACCCACATAGATACATACATACACATAAACACATACACACTCATAGACACACACACATACACATAGACACACACACACATACACACACATATACACACACACATACAGACATAGACACATACACACATAATGATGCATACACACACATACACATGCATACACACACATACACATGCATACACACATACAAACACATATACACACACACATACACACACATATATGCATACACACACACATAGAGAGACATACTCACACATACACATACATGCACATACTCACATACACGTACACATAGTCACATACACATACGCATGCATAATCATATGTACACACACATAGACTCATATAATCATATTTACATGCATATATACATATACACATGTATGTATACACACACAACACATGCATATGCACATATAGATACACATACATACATAGACATGCATACGCATAAATAAATAAATAAATCCTATTTCAAAAATCCTAAATTGAAAACACTAATTTCGATAGTATATGTACACATTCCATCTATTCCTCCGAGGTCCTATTAGAGAGATGTCTCTCCTCCCAACCTTATGCCTCTATATATAGCCACTCGAATCAACGAGGATCATAATATATATAAAGATATATACACATCATGTAGATACACATACATAAATATAAAATGGAGTAGATATATTATGCATCACACATACATGCCTAAATGCATACATAAATATATATATATATATATATATATATATATATATATATATATATATATATATATATATATATATATATATATATATATATATATATATATATATATATATATATATATATATATATATATATATATATACATGCATACATATTTACATGTAGACATTTACACATAGACATATATACATATATACATGTACACATCACATATACATTCCTACATGCACACATAAACATATATATATATATATATATATATATATATATATATATATATATATATATATATATATATATATATATACATGCATACATATTTACATGTACATATTTACACATAGACACATATACATATATACATGTACACAACTATAAACACTTGCATATATTACCTGAATACATGAATATTTCACATAAATGCATATGTATATATACACATATGCATATTTAACACATGTATACATATATCACACACATGCAAACACATACATATACATGAAATACATATATATGCATACTAACATATGTATACACATAATACACATGAATACACACACATATGCATACATACATGAAAAAAATTGCTCCTCAAAGATAAAGATATATATAAAATAATTAGGCATACCCCCGAGCTTCATGTTCTAACTTAAAAGAACATGATTTCATCTCTCTAGTAGGATTCATCATTATTCAAGTTAATAAAAAAATCTATTATCTGATATCCATTCAGAAGCTTCAAGTTATTGATTGATAACTAGAGTAGAATTTACTATCTAATCTGCTCATATGTTCTCATTATTGCCATCATTTAGGTAAGACATCAATATAGTCTCATCTTCATTATCCTTATTGATTTCATTTATTTCTTCTATTGTTAAATCTATGTTCTCATGAATCACATCATCTATTGATGGATTAATATCTATTTCTGGTAACTCCTCTTCCTTGTCAGTAGAATCAGCATGTAGAGAATTGTCCTCTTCATCAAAAAGATTAGTATCATTATCACGTATAATGATTCTAATTTTTATTTCAGATGTTGATGTATCAGTATCTGATATTGAATCATCAAGAGGACTTTTTTTTATCTCTCTAACAATAAACTGTTCAAACAATGACCTACCTCTAGGTTCCACATGAATGACTTGCCACCGAGGATGAGCATCTGGGTTTTTATAAAAAAATTCTTGTTCAACATGCCTAGGAAGAATATATGGTTCTTTAGTAGATCACATTACCTTGGAAGAATCAATTGCCCAAAACCCAGATAATTCCTTTCTTAATGTGGAATTACTACCTTTATACTCGGCTCGAAACCAGTCAACCATCAAAATGACCTATCAAAATATATAACAACAAAAACCGATTATTAGGTGCCTAAAAAAATAACTAGCTCTATCATAAAAAATATAAACCTTTTTCTACCTGTTTGAATGTACGAAATGAAATTTCGTAGATATGAACAATAGTTCCTACGTAACCAAGTTCGCTATCTATAAGGTTTGTGTCTTTTGAGCTAGCTCGTGATAGTTGCTGGAAAGAAGCAACAATATTAGAATCCTTAGTTTTACGTAAAGAATCAATGGCTTTGATTCTAGTATGCTATCCAAAAGCCCACATATTAGTGAACATTCGAGCCTGCAAAATAAATTCAATAAGTAAATAGAAACTAACATACATATATGAAAAAAATAAAATATTATCCTAATAAAATTACCTTTCGTTCACAACCTATCATTAAATCTCTTTGCTCATCTCAGATTTCTTCATTATTTGCGTTGGCGTGTTGCAAACGACTATATAGCCAATACGTGAAAGAAGATATTTGTAATCTCATTATTATCAAGATTACATCTATATCTTTTGTTTTTCTGCCTTTTACTTTGGAGATTTTGAAGTTCATCGTACTCGCTAAGGAATGCTTGCATGCATTCGCTATTATATGCTACAAAAGTAGAAACATCATTTTTTTCTTGAAATGTAAATAAGAATGGAAGTCCCTTACCTGATAATACCTCATCTGCTATTTTTGAAGAAGACTCGTTGGTCCATGCACGTGGAGCTTCTTCATGAACTCTTTCAAGGTACTCACTAACGTAATACATGCACTCTTCAAGCATCCAACCCTTTGCCATGGATCCTTCTGGTTTCGCTCTTTGTCGCACATAACCTTTTAATATTCCCATAAATCGCTCAACCCAAAACATCCATCAAGTGTTGACAACACCTGCAATCTCTATTTCATCTACAAGATGGACTAATAAATGAACCTGAATATCATAAAATGAAGTAGGAAGTTCTTTCTCCATCAAACATAGTAGCTCTTTGCATTCACGTTTTTTTTGTGGGATCAAGTTTTTGTCAATCTCTTTGGATGTAATCCACCTATACATATCATAAAAACAATTATAAAGAAGTTAATTAAAAAATAAAAGATATCCAATATTCATACATTTTAAATATAAAAGTATCATAATTACCTTATAAGTGATCCAAGACGATAGATCACATCTCGTACTCCTTTCGTTGTACAGCCATCGATAACCAAAGGTAAAATATGTTTCAAAAAGTTATGCCAATCATGGGTCTTTAACCCCAGATAAGCTCTTATCATCCATAGTAAACATGTTTTGAAAAGATGCTCCATATCCTATAGGAGTCTTAATCAATTGAATTCTATTGTTGATAGTATGTATCTCTTTTGTTGTAAGTACCCCAGGAGCAGGTGCATAAGTCGTTTCTCGTCATTGTCTATCAAAAACTGGCCATAACTTTGGTTTGGATTTTTTATCTCTCAAATCATTCCTTGATGTTGTGGTATCTTTTAGTCCAACAAGATGTTGCCATAGTGATTAATCAATATTTTTGAATATATGCATAGGATCAAGAAGATGACATACTTTTAACTCTTTCCAATACTCCAAAGAATACCATCTTGATATGTTCTCTGCGAGTGCCAATTTTCCTTTACCTCTCTTCACATACTCATTATCTGAGTCATCACTGATTTCTGATTCTGGATCTATCAGACGTCCATTTGTCCATTTTTTATACCAATCCATAGGCATCATAGGTTTTGGACACTGACCTGTTTCAAGCTTTCCATTAAAATGTATTGCTTCTCTTTTAGATCTTAATGGATGATCATCAGACAAGAATCGTCGATGTCGAAGATAAATATTTTTGTTGAGATTCTTACTATAGATTGATCTCAACCAATCACCACAATATGGACAAGCTTTATAACCCTTAGTAGATATTCCTAAATCATGAAAATGATAAAAATATAATTAGATTAAATCATATTTATTTACATGCATATTGAATAAAAAAATTTACATCAATACCTGAACAAACACCATATCCTGAAAAATCGTGAATAGTCCAAGCCACAATACCACGAACCATAATATGTCTTTCATTGATGTTTTTTGATACATCAATGACATTAATACCTCTCCATAACTCTTGAAGATCGTCAATGAGAGGAGCAAGATATATATTCATATCTTTAACTTGTCTTTTGCCTGGGATTAAAAGTGAAAGCATTAAATGTTCCTTTTTAATGCTAAGATATGGCGGAAGATTGTAGTTTATGACTAACACTGGCCATGTTGACCATTTACTAGATTTGATGGAGAATGGATTAACCCCATCTAATGCAACTCCTAACTTTAGATTCTGTGGATTTTGTGCAAATTTAGGCCATGTAGAATCAATATGCTGAAAAGCAACACTATCATGAGGAATTCTTATTATTCCGTCAGTACTTTTGTGATCATGTCCCCAAGTCAAAACCTTTGATAATTCAGGGCTTTGAAACATATGTCCAATCCGTGGAGCCAATGGAAAATGTCTGAATACCTTTTTTGGGATTTTACCTTCTTCGCCCTTATATCGAGGAGATTGACATTTGGGACATGTCAAAGAGTCTGCATATTCACCTCTATATGAAATACAATCGTTAGGGCATGCATGTATACATTGATAATCTATACCAAGATTGTTGATTATCTTCTTCATTTCATCATGTGAGGTAGGAAGAATATTCTAACTTGGTAAAAACTTTTCAGATAATAACCTGTAAGATTATAAAAAATAGATATATTAAAAAAAGTAAATAAATAAATATACGCACATATATATATATATATATATATATATATATATATATATATATATATATATATATATATATATATATATATATATATATATATATATATATATATATATATATATAGAGAGAGAGAGAGAGAGAGAGAGAGAGATATATATATACACACACACACATATATATATATATATGTAGAACCCCTTCTATGTTCCCTCTCTCTCTCTTAGTGGTATGAGGCAGTGGGCTCCAAGCACAGGGGTCAGAACCCACTAGTCCTAAGAAGATAGAAGAGAAAGAGATTGAGAGGAGAGCTCTCAGATGCCTTGGCTTGTAGCTTCAAGGAGTGTCCGTTCCATTTCTTGGACATATTTGTGTCTGGGCGGTTGATGCTTTCAGTATTCCGG
The DNA here is from genome assembly GCA_020310875.1 of Ceratopteris richardii. Taxonomy (NCBI): domain Eukaryota; kingdom Viridiplantae; phylum Streptophyta; class Polypodiopsida; order Polypodiales; family Pteridaceae; genus Ceratopteris; species Ceratopteris richardii. The sequence goes on from CM035434.1 coordinate 7,848,829, forward strand.
GCAGATTGTTGCTTTCATTTCAGTTGATTAGTTTTATCTCTCCCTCTCTCTCTCTTTCTCTCTCTCTATTTCCCTCACTCTCTATTTCTCTCTCTCGTTTTCTTATTCTCTCGGTCTCTCTCTCCTCTCTCTCTCCCCTCCCCGCCACCCTCTCCCGCAGCCCACTCCCGCCAGCCCCCCCCTCAGCCCGCCACTCGCCCCCTCCATTCATCTCCACCCCCGCCCCCTCCATTCGTCTCCACCCCCGCCCCCTCCATTCGTCTCCACCCCCGCCCCCTCCACTCGTCTCCACCCCTGCCCCCTCCACTCGTCTCCACCCCCGCCCCCTCCACTCACCTCCACCCCCGCCGCCTCCACTCATCTCCACCCCCGCCCCCTCCACTCACCTCCACCCCCGCCCCCTCCACGCATCTCCACCCCGGCCCCCTCCACTCATCTCCACCCCCGCCCCCTCCACTCATCTCCAACCCCGCCCCCTCCACTCATCTCCACCCCCGCCCCCTCCACTCATCTCCACCCCCGCCCCCTCCACTCATCTCCACCCCCGCCCCCTCCACTCACCTCCACCCCCGCCCCCTCCACTCACCTCCACCCCCGCCCCCTCCACTCACCTCCACCCCCGCCCCCTCCACTCATCTCCACCCCCGCCCCCTCCACTCACCCTCACCTCCGCCCTCCACTCACCCCCACCCCCTCCACTCATCTCCACCCCCGCACCCTCCACTCATCTCCACCCCCGCCCTCCACTCATCTCCAACCCCCGCCCCCTCCACTCATCTCCACCCCCCCCCCTCCACTCACCTCTACCCCCGCACCCTCCACTCACCCTCACCTCCGCCCTCCACTCACCCCGCCCCCTCCACTCATCTCCACCCCCGCCCCCTCCACTCATCTCCACCCCCGCCCCCTCCACTCATCTCCACCGCCGCCCCCTCCACTCATCTCCACCCCCGCCCCCTCCACTCACCTCCACCCCCGCCCCCTCCACTCACCTCCACCCCGCCCCCTCCACTCACCTCCACCCCCGCCCCCTCCACTCATCTCCACCCCCGCCCCCTCCACCCATCTCCACCCCAGCCCCCTCCACTCATCTCCACCCCCGCCCCCTCCACTCATCTCCACCCCCGCCCCCTCCACTCATCTCCACCCCCGCCCCCTCCACTCATCTCCACCCCGCCCCCTCCACTCATCTCCACCACCCGCCCTCCACTCATCTCCACCCCCGCCCCCTCCACTCATCTCCACCCCCGCCCCCTCCACTCACCTCCACCCCCGCCCCCTCCACTCATCTCCACCCCCGCCCCCTCCACTCATCTCCACCCCCGCCCCCTCCACTCATCTCCAACCCCGCCCCCTCCACTCATCTCCACTCCCGCCCCCTCCACTCATCTCCACCCTCGCCCCCTCCACTCATCTCCACCCGCGCCCCCTCCACTCATCTCCACCCTCGCCCCCTCCACTCACCTCCACCCCCGCCCCCTCCACTCACCTCCACCCTCGCCCCCTCCAGTCATCTCCACCCCTGCCCCCTCCACTCACCCTCACCTCCGCCCTCCACTCACCCCGCCCCCTCCACTCATCTCCACCCCCGCCCCCTCCACTCATCTCCACCCCCGCCCCCTCCACTCACCTCCACCCCCGCCCCCTCCACTCATCTCCACCGCCGCCCCCTCCACTCACCTCCACCCCCGCCCCCTCCACTCATCTCCACCCCCGCCCCCTCCACTCATCTCCACCCCCGCCCCCTCCACTCATCTCCACCCCTGCCCCCTCCACTCATCTCCACCCCCGCCCCGTCCACTCATCTCCACCCCCGACCCCTCCACTCATCTCCACCCCCATCCCCTCCACTCACCTCCACCCCCGCCCCCTCCACTCACCTCCACCCCTGCCCCCTCCACTCATCTCCACCCCCGCCCCCTCCACTCACCCTCACCTCCGCCCTCCACTCACCCACACCCCCTCCACTCATCTCCACCCCCGCCCCCTCCACTCATCTCCACCCCCGCCCTCCACTCATCTCCACCCCTGCCCCCTCCACTCATCTCCACCCCCCGCCCCCTCCACTCATCTCCACCCTCGCCTCCTCCACTCATCTCCACCCCTGCCCCCTCCACTCATCTCCACCCCCGCCCCCTCCACTCATCTCCACCCCCGCCCTCCACTCATCTCCACCCCCGCCCCCTCCACTCATCTCCACCCCCCGCCCCCTCCACTCACCTCTACCCCCGCCCCCTCCACTCACCCTCACCTGCGCCCTCCACTCACCCCGCCCCCTCCACTCATCTCCACCCCCGCCCCCTCCACTCATCTCCACCCCCGCCCCCTCCACTCATCGCCACCCCCGCCCCCTCCACTCATCTCCACCCCTGCCCCCTCCACTCACCTCCACCCCCGCCCCCTCCACTCACCCTCACCTCCGCCCCCCACTCACCCCGCCCCCTCCACTCATCTCCACCCCTGCCCCCTCCACTCATCTCCACCCCGCCCTCCACTCACCCCCGCCCCCTCCACTCATCTCCACCCCCGCCCCCTCCAGTCACCTCCACCCCCGCCCCCTCCACTCATCTCCACCCCCGCCCCCTCCACTCATCTCCACCCCCGCCCCCTCCACTCACCCTCACCTCCGCCCTCCACTCACCCCCGCTCCCCTCCACTCACCCTCACCTCCGCCCTCCACTCACCCCGCCCCTCCACTCACCCTCACCTCCGCCCCCCACTCACCCCCGCCCCCTCCACTCATCTCCACCCCCGCCCCCTCCACTCACCCTCACCTCCGCCCCTTCCACTCATCTCCACCCCCGCCCCCTCCACTCACCTCCAAGGTCTCGTTCTAGAATGATCTGAAGAGCAGCTGAGAGGTGAAAAATCGCATTCTGAACAGTCCTCAAAAAGGGGAAAAGGTATGGGATAAAAGTGTGCAGGGTAAAAAGTAGAAGCGGAGAAAAGATTTTGCCATGTGCCACCAATCATCCAGGAAGACTACCCATTTTTTGGGCACTAGTTCAAATCAAAGGAGTAATTGACCTACCCCTCCAATTTTGGGCATTCCACCGGCGCATGATCAATGGACGTGAAGATTCGGCAAGGCCCTCTTGGCCTATTGGGGCCTATAAAAAACAAGGGATTTGTGCTATTTGGGGGTACACTTTTTGGTACATTTTTGGAGTTACATTGACGCGTGTATACGTGCAGAAGTTCTCTCTTGCACTTGGTGGTTTCAAGCCTATTGTAGGAGCTACTCTGTAGTGTGGATATAGAGGGTAGGCTTCTCAGTGGAGGGCTATGAGCAGTATAGTGTAAGAGAGTGCCTTGGATTTTCTTTCTTTTCTGTGAGTCAGTATTGGTGTTAAGCTCTATTCTCTTGAGCAATTCTTTATCATTTGTATTGTTCTGGGATTAATCTGCATGTATTTGGCCCCCTTAAGCTGAGGAGAAGACTCTGTTGCATTGAGGTTATTCACATTTATGGTGGCATGTTAGCCCTAAGCTTGTACAATTGAGCATCACTCTGCCCAACCTTGTAATCATCTGATTCGAATCAAGAAGTGTATGGTCTTCTTTGGTCATTTGTAGTTCATACTTGTTGAAGTATTTACTACTCTGTGCAATCCTTGTTATCTGCTTGCTCACAGAAATGTTAAAGGGTATACTTCCCTAAAGAGAACCCCCCTTGAGTAGGCGACGTACTGGTTGTGTTTTATCTTTATTCTCTACTTTTGATAAAAGTGGATACCCCAGTACCTCCTCTACAGTTTGGCACGCCCGGTGGGACCTTTGCATTTCTGTGAGAGGTGTTTTGCCCTATTGCAATTGCGAATAGGTACATGATCCATACACGAGCAGATAAGGAATCTCTTCGTGTTCGAAGGAGCCTTAACAAGTTAGCAATAACCACGGCTAGTGAGTCTACCTCCCCTCTACCCTCCCTAAATTTATCTATTGATTTGGGTGCGACACCATTGTCAAAAGAGGGGTATAGGAGAACTCTAGACTTCTCCTCAGATACGTCCGAAGAAACACCAGTACAAATGGAGGATCTCTCTCATTTACTCTCCAGATTAAACATCAAATTTCCTACCTTCAAGGGACAAGCTTATGAGGATGCTGATGATCATGTGAGGAGATTTATCTCTTTATGCTGTGGACGAGGTCTGCAGAATAGAGAGGATGCAATGTTGGCACTTTTTCCATCCACATTGGAGGGTCTTGCAGATAAATGGTATAGTCAATATGCAGATGGCCATTTCACTACATGGGAGGCTCTGAAGGCGGCATTCTCAAAGACATTCCGACCAAGTGATTCCTCGGAAAGAGCTCTAGACCAGCTAGAGAACCTGAAGCTAAGGCCAGGTGAATCCTTTCATGAACTTCACACTAGAACAAAAGCACTTGTTGCACGACTACCACATGCTCCAGGTGATTTCTTGGTTAAAAAGTGGATTGAGGAGGCTCTGCCCAGGTCATCTCAACAGAAGCTTCGTGAGTCTCTTAGATTGGATGCTACCCTCAATGATTTTGTTGCAGCTGCATCACGCATTGAAGAAGCAAGGCAACATTTTGAAGGGGATACACAACCAAAGTATGCTGTAGATCTGGATCCTATTGAGCAATTGAGGAGGGAATTGGAAGCATTGAAGATGCAACAAAATCAACAAGAAGAGAAGGTCTTGCCACCACTGCGTCACACTGATGATGAAGTAGCCCAACTTCGACGAGAGTTAGAAGACTTGAAGACCACTCAGGATATAAGGAGACAAATTTGGTGTACAATCTATAATAACAATGGACATTCCAACGCTAACTGCCCTATTAAGGTAAGCTTTCAATTTTGTGGAAAAGATGGTCATGAAGCAAGGGATTTCTACTACCTCAAGGGTACACAGCAGAGAGGTAACCCTCAAAATTTGGATTCATATTATGCTAGTACTTTAAATACATCTAATAGAGAGGAGAATAGGCCTGCAAAGCCTAGATATAATAGACCTTTGATGTGCTATCGTTGTGGTGAGTATGGCCACATGCAAAATAGGTGTTCTCTTCCAGAAGATGCACCTCCCTGTCACATTGTCCAGAGGCCAAAGATCATTATACCAAAGATTGCTCAAGAGGTCGTCCTGCTCCAATCCACATGATTGCGGTCTCTCCACATGAAGAAGGAAAAACCACTCAGTCTTATGCCGTTTCATCCTCTGCAATGCCCATGATGACCAGAGCTAGGCAAGCAACTGCAACCCATAGAGATGAACAACAAGGATTTCAGGATAAAGAGGAGGAAAAGAAGTTTGGATGGAAGGACCAAGTAGAAATTGAAGGAGCTTATGAAAAGGTGGCTACTACTATGAGGGACCAATCAACAATACTGCAAGAAAACACTCAGGAGGTAAACATTGAACAGATTTTGAAAGGTATTCATCACAAGGTTAGTCTATATGAACTTATAAGGATGGATTCAAAAATAAGAAGTGACTTACTGAAGATTATACACTCTGCTCACTTAGTCCAATCACCTAGTATAGATGGATTCATGGTTGATTTTCCCCCTGCACCCTTAGCAGACTACCAAAGTTCAAGATTATCAGTTTGTATAAAGGATGAAGCTCTTACAGGTGTGATCATAGATGGAGGCTCTGGTATCAATTTGATGCCAGATTTTACAATGAAGAAGCTAAATTTGAACCCCACCAAAATGGCACCATTTACAGTTACACTAGCAGATCAACATCGGGTTGCGCCACTGGGCATTATTGAGAAGGTACTGATGGTAATACAGGGCTGCCACTTTGTGTTGGATTTTGTTGTTATTACCCTTCCACAGGAGACTTCTTACCCTCTACTCCTGGGGAGACATTGGCTGAGACAAGCAAAAGCTTTGCAAGATTGGGGGAAAAACAAACTATGGATTTCAACAAATACCAATAGCCAATTGCAATTACATTTGGAAGAGGGATTTGATTCAAGAAAAACCACTGGATATACTGTGGATACTCAGGTAATGTCCTCTCTACCCCAAGAAGATGATACATTGTTAAATTGGATGATGGGAAGTGCAGAGTGTTGCACAGTGGAGATTAATGAAATTGAGGAAGAAGTTGCAGATAAGGTAATTACAGGAAAGGGCAATGAAGACCACAAGGTGTTGGAGAATGAGCAATTGCAGGAAAGCACAAGCCTTGAGGAAGCAACCCAGATAAAAATATCAGAGGTAGAAGATTTTGAACCTAAGGGCAGAGAAGATCTTCCTTTCTCAGATATACCTCAAGGATGGATGGAAGAACATGTTGCAGAATATAAATTAAACTCCACTCCTGCATATAGTGGAGATGATTTATCAAACAAGGCCTGAAGCATTGGTTCAAGAAGTAAATTTAGGGGATGAAGAGAACCCTCAAGTAGTCCATTTGGCATCCTGGTTGTGGCATTATCCTAATTTACTACAGAAGGTAACTTCTTTGCTCTTTACTTACAAAAGTGTCTTCGCATGGTCCTACAAAGATCTAACAGGAATACCAGAAGAGCTTGGATTACATCGGATACCCTTGGTTGAGGGAGCTGCGCCTGTAAGAAGTAGGCCATATCGACTCAATCCGAAGTATGCAGAGGCGGTAAAAGCAGAGATTACAAAACTAGAAGAAGCAGGTATAACTGTGCCAGTAGAACATTCCAGGTGGCTTTCTTCTATGGTTATTGTGCCCAAGAAGAATAGTGGAAAAATAAGAGTATGTGTTGATTTTCGTGCTTTGAATAAAGTGACTATTCAAGATGGATTTCCTCAGCCCTTCACAGAGCAAGTACTTGAGGAAGTAGCTGGTCACACTTTGTATAGTTTCTTGGATGGTTTTAGTGGCTACAATCAGATAGTGATTCATCCTGATGATAGGGACAAAACAACCTTTGTTACTCCCTGGGGCACTTATGTCTATACTCGCATGGCTTTTGGTTTGAAGAATGCATTAGCTTCATTTAATAGAACGATGTATCTGATATTGGGCAAATGGTTAACAACCTTTCTCCGCATATTTATGGATGACTTTTCAGTATTTTTAGGTACAGATAAAAGAGCAGCAGTTCAAGATTTCCATGACCATTTGGAAAATCTAAAAGAAATTTTTGAGCAATGTCTCAAAACTGGTTTGAAATTGAATCCTGAGAAATGTCACTTTTTGGTCACCAAGGGTACTCTTCTTGGTCACATAGTATCTGCTGAAGGTATAACTGTTGATCCTGCAAAGGTTACAGCTATTCTTTCCATGCCAATTCCACAAAGCCCAAAGGAAGTGCAAAGTTTCTTGGGCCATGCAGGGTATCACAGAAGATTCATCAGGATGTATTCAGAAATTGCTAAGCCCTTGTCAAGGCTTACCAGTAAAAAAATCCCTTTCTCATGGAGTGCTGAAGCTGACAAAGCATTTTGTGAACTAAAGTTAAGGCTATGTACTGCTCCACTTTTAAGTGTTCCTAATTGGTCATTGGAATTTCATGTGCATACAGATGCTAGTCTTCATGCTGTTGGTGCAGTTTTAGCTCAACCATCATCTCACAAAGTGGATAGACCTATCTCTTATGCCAGCAGATTACTCAACCAAGCTGAAAGGAATTAAAGTACAACGGAAAGAGAAGGTTTGGCTATCGTATTTGCTCTTCAGAAGTTTAGACATTATCTCCTTGGTGTACATTTCATTGTTATCTCTGATCATCAGCCCTTGAAGTATTTGATAAACAAGCCTAGAGTAGCTGGAAGGATTTGGAGATGGTTACTCTTGTTTCAAGAATTTAATTTTGATATTCATATCAAGCCAGGAAAAGAGCATTACATGGCAGATCAAGTGTCCAGGACGCCAATGAGCGAGAAGGCAACAGGTATCAATGATGAACTAGTGGATAGCAATCTTTTTCTAGTAGCAATTCGGACAGGTTGGTATGATGAAATTCTTCAGGTTCTCACTACTGGAAAGATTCCAGAACACTTGACACCTATAGAAAAAAGAAGATTACTTTTGAAAACCAAAGCCTATTCTCTTATAAATGGAAATTTATATAAATATTGTCAGGATGATATCTTGAGAAGGTGTGTCTATCCAGAGGAGGTAAATCTGTTGCTACAGGCTGCACACAGTGAAGGACACCTAAAGGGGGAAGAATTGGCTCATAGAATCATCCACAAGGGTTTATGGTGGCCTCATATTCTCAAGGATGCAATCAAGTTTGCTAAAGAATGCCACATCAGCCAGAGGTGTGCTCCCACGCCAACCAGATTGAATTTCCAACCATTAGTCATATCTACCGGATGGCTTTCATTTGAACGATGGGGTCTTGATTTCATAGGACCAATTAGTCCAACTGGTCAACCTGGAGGTAAAAAGTATATTTTGATGGCCACATGTTATGCCACTAAATGGATAGAGGCTAAAGCTACTGTGGACTGCACGGCTTTAACAATAGCTAAATTTGTGTATAAACGTATTTTCTCAAGATTTGGTTGCCCACTGGAAATTACTAGTGATAGGGGCACACATTTTGTAAATCAATTGCTCCAGTTTATATTTGGCAGGTACAAAATCTTCCATAAAAAATCTTGTGCCTACTACCCTAGGGCAAATGGCCAAGCAGAGAGTTCCAATAAGATTTTGATAGGATTGCTTCGCAAATTATCTTTCGATCATCAAAGCTCCTGGCCGCTAGCACTGATCGGAGCAATTTGGGCTTTCAGAACCACGAAGAGGGGAACCACAGGCGAGACTCCTTTCCGCTTAGTATATGGAAAAGAGGCATTGGCCCCATTTGAGTTGATTATCAGAAAGGAAATAGGAATCAAAACCATTGGAATTGAACCTCCCATTCAGAGATTGGTGGCATTAGAAGAATACAGAGAAGGAGCAATGCAGAAACTTCAGGAAACACAAGAAGAACGCAAGAGATTGCATGATAGGTATCTGAGATCCAATGAATTTCAGGAAGGGTCCATGGTTTTAGTGCATCAAGTCCCAGCAATTTCAACTAAATTGGCACCCAAATGGATAGGACCTTATAAGGTAATAAAGGTACTGCCACATGGCGCAGTACACCTGGAAGATCTACAGGGTAAAAGGATTCCCCTGGTTAACATCTCTAGGGTGAAGACGTATCTGAACTAGGTCAAAATGGAAGCATTCCACCCCTTGCACATACAATGTTTCTTTTCAATAATTGGAGAATAACTAGATCTCATTGAAAGGAGTAAAATAAGGGAGAAATTGCACCAGGGACGGTGCAAAAGCTTGATGTGGGGGTCTGTAGTACCCCTTCTATGTTCCCTCTCTCTCTCTTAGTGGTATGAGGCAGTGGGCTCCAAGCACAAGGGTCAGAACCCACTAGTCCTAAGAAGATAGAAGAGAAAGAGATTGAGAGGAGAGCTCTCAGATGCCTTGGGTTGCAGCTTCAGGGAGTGTCCGTTCCATTTCTTGGACATATTTGTGTCTGGGCGGTTGATGCTTTCAGTATTCCGGGCAGATTGTTGCTTTCATTTCAGTTGATTAGTTTTATCTCTCCCTCTCTCTCTCTTTCTCTCTCTCTATTTCCCTCACTCTCTATTTCTCTCTCTCGTCTTCTTATTCTCTCGATCTCTCTCTCCTCTCTCTCTCCCCTCCCCGTCACCCTCTCCCACAGCCCACTCCCGCCAGCCCCCCCCTCAGCCCGCCACTCGACCCCTCCATTCATCTCCACCCCCGCCCCCTCCATTCGTCTCCACCCCCGCCCCCTCCATTCGTCTCCACCCCCGCCCCCTCCACTCGTCTCCACCCCCGCCCCCTCCACTCGTCTCCACCCCCGCCCCCTCCATTCATCTCCACCCCCCGCCCCCTCCACTCACCTCCACCCCCGCCCCCTCCACTCATCTCCACCCCCGCCCCCTCCACTCACCTCCACCCCCGCCCCCTCCACTCATCTCCACCCCCGCCCCCTCCACTCATCTCCACCCCCGCCCCCTCCACTCATCTCCACCCCCGCCCCCTCCACTCATCTCCACCCCCGCCCCCTCCACTCACCTCCACCCCCGCCCCCTCCACTCACCTCCACCCCCGCCCCCTCCACTCATCTCCACCCCCGCCCCCTCCACTCATCTCCACCCCCGCCCCCTCCACTCACCCTCACCTCCGCCCTCCACTCACCCCCACCCCCTCGACTCATCTCCACCCCCGCCCCCTCCACTCATCTCCACCCCCGACCTCCACTCATCTCCACCCCCGCCCCCTCCACTCATCTCCACCCCCCGCCCCCTCCACTCACCTCTACCCCCGTCCCCTCCACTCACCCTCACCTCCGCCCTCCACTCACCCCGCCCCCTCCACTCATCTCCACCCCCGCCCCCTCCACTCATCTCCACCCCCGCCCCCTCCACTCATCTTCACCCCCGCCCCCTCCACTCATCTCCACCCCCGCCCCCTCCACTCACCTCCACCCCCGCCCCCTCCACTCACCTCCACCCCGGCCCCCTCCACTCACCTCCACCCCCGCCCCCTCCACTCACCTCCACCCCCGCCCCCTCCACTCATCTCCACCCCCGCCCCCTCCACTCATCTCCACCCCCGCCCCCTCCACTCATCTCCACCCCCGCCCCCTCCACTCATCTCCACCCCCGCCCCCTCCACTCATCTCCACCCCGCCCCCTCCACTCATCTCCACCCCTGCCCCCTCCACTCATCTCCACCCCCGCCCCCTCCACTCACCTCCACCCCCGCCCCCTCCACTCACCTCCACTCCCGCCCCCTCCACTCATCTCCACCCCCGCCCCCTCCACTCATCTCCACCCCCGCCCCCTCCACTCATCTCCACCCCCGCCCCCTCCACTCATCTCCACCCCCGCCCCCTCCACTCATCTCCACCCCCGCCCCCTCCACTCACCTCCACCCCCGCCCCTCCACTCACCTCCACCCCTGCCCCCTCCACTCACCCTCACCTCCGCCCTCCACTCACCCCCACCCCCTCCACTCATCTCCACCCCCGCCCCCTCCACTCATCTCCACCCTCGCCCTCCATTTATCTCCACCCCAGCCCCCTCCACTCATCTCCACCCCCCGCCCCCTCCACTCACCTCTACCCCCGCCCCCTTCAACACACCCTCACCTCCGCCCTCCACTCACCCTGCCCCCTCCACTCATCTTCACCCCCGCCCCCTCCACTCATCTCCACCCCCGCCCCCTCCACTCATCTCCACCCCCTCCACTCACCTCCACCCCCGCCCCCTCCACTCATCTCCACCCCCGCCCCCTCCACTCACCTCCACCCCCGCCCCCTCCACTCATCTCCACCCCCACCCCCTCCACTCATCTCCACCCCCGCCCCCTCCACTTATCTCCACCCCCGCCCCCTCCACTCATCTCCACCCCCGCCCCCTCCACTCATCTCCATCCCCGCCCCCTCCACTCATCTCCACCCCCGCCCCCTCCACTCACCTCCACCCCCGCCCCCTCCACTCACCTCCACCCCCGCCCCCTCCACTCATCTCCACCCCGGCCCCCTCCACTCACCCTCACCTCCGCCCTCTACTCACCCCCACCCCCTCCACTCATCTCCACCCCTGCCCCCTCCACTCATCTCCACCCCTGCCCTCCACTCATCTTCACCCCCGCCCCCTCCACTCATCTCCGCCCCCCGCCCCCTCCACTCATCTCCACCCCCGCCCCCTCCACTCATCTCCACCCCCGCCCCCTCCACTCATCTCCACCCCTGCCCCCTCCACTCATCTCCACCCCCGCCCTCCACTCATCTCCACCCCCGCCCCCTCCACCCATCTCCACCGCCCGCCCCCTCCACTCACCTCTACCCCCGCCCCCTCCACTCACCCTCACCTCCGCCCTCCACTCACCCCGCCCCCTCCACTCATCTCCACCCCCACCCCCTCCACTCATCTCCACCCCCGCCCCCTCCACTCATCTCCACCCCCGCCCCCTCCACTCATCTCCATCCCCGCCCCCTCCACTTATCGCCACCCCCGCCCCCTCCACTCATCTCCACCCCCACCCCCTCCACTCACCTCCACCCCCGCCCCCTCCACTCACCCTCACCTCTGCCCCCCACTCACCCCGCCCCCTCCACTCATCTCCACCCCCGCCCCCTCCACTCATCTCCACCCCGCCCTCCACTCACCCCCGCCCCCTCCACTCATCTCCACCCCCGCCCCCTCCACTCACCTCCACCCCCGCCCCCTCCACTCATCTCCACCCCTGGCCCCTCCACTCATCTCCACCCCCGCCCCCTCTACTCACCCTCACCTCCGCCCTCCACTCACCCCCGCTCCCCTCCACTCACCCTCACCTCCGCCCTCCACTCACCCCGCCCCCTCCACTCACCCTCACCTCCGACCCCACTCACCCCCGCCCCCTCCACTCATCTCCACCCCCGCCCCCTCCACTCACCCTCACCTCCGCCGCTTCCACTCATCTCCACCCCCGCCCCCTCCACTCACCTCCAAGGTCTCATTCTAGAATGATCTGAAGAGCAGCTGGGAGGTGAAAAATCGCATTCTGAACAGTCCTCAAAAAGGGGAAAAGGTATGGGATAAAAGTGTGCAGGGTACAAAGTAGAAGCGGAGAAAAGATTTTGCCATGTGCCACCAATCATCCAGGAAGACTACCCATTTTTTGGGCACTAATTCAAATCAAAGGAGTAATTGACCTACCCCTCCAATTTTGGGCATTCCACCAGCGCATGATCAATGGACGTGAAGATTCGGCAAGGCCCTCTTGGCCTATTGGGGCCTATAAAAACAAGGGATTTGTGCTATTTGGGGGTACACTTTTTGGTACATTTTTGGAGTTACATTGACGCGTGTATACATGCAGAAGTTCTCTCTTGCACTTGGTGGTTTCAAGCCTATTGTAGGAGCTACTCTGTAGTGTGGATACAGAGGGTAGGCTTCTCAGTGGAGGGCTATGAGCACTATAGTGTAAGAGAGTGCCTTGGATTTTCTTTCTTTTTTGTGAGTCAATATTGGTGTTAAGCTCTATTCTCTTGAGCAATTCTTTATCATTTGTATTGTTCTGGGATTAATCTGCATGTATTTGGCCCCCTTAAGCTGAGGAGAAGACTCTGTTGCATTGAGGTTATTCACGTTTATGGTGGCATGTTAGCCCTAAGCTTGTACAATTGAGCATCACTCTGCCCAACCTTGTAATCATCTGATTCGAATCAAGAAGTGTATGGTCTTCTTTGGTCATTTGTAGTTCATACTTGCTGAAGTATTTACTACTCTGTGCAATCCTTGTTATCTGCCTGCTCATAGAAATGTTAAAGGGTATACTTCCCTAAAGAGAACCCCCCTTGAGTAGGCAACGTACTGGTTGTGTTTTATCTTTATTCTCTACTTTTGATAAAAGTGGATACCCCAATACCTCCTCTACAATATATATATATGTGTGTGTATATAATTTCATATATGTGTATGCTTATGTGCATCTTTCAAAATATTCACGAAAATTTTGATTGTTTTGGATGGCAGGATACGATTGTTTGTTTTGGAGGATATGAAGTATGTACCTTCATTGAATGATTTGTCATTTCTATCATATGTTTAGTTTGAAAGTGTGAGACGCGGGTTTATAATTGATATTCAAAGAATTTGACACTGTTTTTAGGCCATACGGTGGTGACTTGGATGAATCTCATGCATAGAGGTTACTCAAGATAGAGCAACCTGATTATAAAGGACTAATGCCAGCAGGATTCCTGGGGTATGCAGTAAACCTCTTGCATGTCAATGATGAGCATTTGAACTTTAGGATACAGAGTAGAAATCATGGTGGCTTGAGAGGATCACTTTTATACAACTTGTTCAAAGAACTTCAGGTTTATTACACTGAAGTTTTTTGAACAAGCTGTATAAAAGTGATCCTCTCAAGCCACCATGATTTCCACTTTGTATCCTAAAGTACAGATGCTCATCATTGAGATGCAAGAGGTTTACTACATACCCCAAGAATCCTACTGGCACTAGTCCATTATAATCAGATTGCTCTATCTTGAGTAACCTCTATGCATGTGATTCATCCTGGTCACCATTGTATGTCCTATAAACAGTGCCAAATTCAATAGCAATTGTAAATCTGCTTCTCATACTTTCAAACTGAACATATGATAGAATCGACAAATCATTCAATGAAGGTACATACTTCATATCCTCCAAAACAAACAATCGTATCCTACCATCCAAACAATTAAATTTTTCGCGAATATTTTAAAAGATGCATTAATAAATTAAAAATGCATATATATATATATAAATAGATAGAAAATTGAAAATTATACCTTAATAGTGTCGAAACAGATACATTATTCCATCCAACATGATTTTGAAGATTGAGAATAAGTAAGCTCGCACTTAGTCGTGTCAAATGACTTCCTTCATATACATGCTTTAGACATTCCTCTTGAAGATATTTCTCATTTTTAGAAATGTCAATGCTGTCACTGTCATTTTGATACCAATCCTCAATAAAATCTGCCATGCCATCATCTTCATCATTTTCACACAAATCTTGTACTTTATCGTCTTTTGAATATAGATCTTTCAACTTTGCATATTGCACATGATTACTTTTGCGTAGCCTCCTCATGGAAGCTTCTGATAAATGAGGTATTACTGATAATTGTAATATCATCAACATCATACGTTGGAATTTACACATATGAATAAAATTCATTAGTATTCCATAAATGAATAAAAAGTAAACTTTAAATATAAAAATAAGTATATAACTTATGAAATATGGATAGAAAATTTTTATTCTCTCTAGTTAAAAGGTGCTCTTGGAGGTCTACACCATCCATAATTCACTAATAGTTCATCACTCGCATGTAATGTAGTAACAGCATTGACAAATATGTATCTTGATACATCTCTACTCATGTGCTCCTCAAATGTGCAATTAGTCCTTGAACTATTATGTAACCCTCGACTACTATTTATTAAGCCTACTATATTTCCATGTGTGTAAGGTCTTCCATCAATATATAATCTTTCATTTTCTGCATGTAAAATCCTTCTACTAGTAAGGGATGCTGCGTTCAAGAATATTCCATAAGTACTCATGCTTTGAACATAACGTGAAAGTCGATGCCAATCTCCCCATCCATATATAGGACCACAAAATGACATAAGAGTTGAAAGAACTTGGAGAAGCTTGTCGAAGGTAGAAAAGTGCGTTTCAAAGCGATGAAGTTTGGTCAAGCCAATTGGCACAAGACCAGCCCTTGAGCTTATGGAGACTCAAATAGACCTTATAGGCATGCTATAAGTGCAAAGAAACACACTATGTACCTTGGAGCATCAAGGAGAATGAGTCGATACAAAACAGATAGGTTCACGGGTCGACTAGCTCAAAAAACTTACTATCTATGGAAGAGACAATGAACTTCAAATGCCCATAGCGACCAGCATGATTATAATTAGAAAAAATCCTTTTATGGGGGTGATACACATAGGGTTGAGTGTATGGAATGCACAAAAATATAAGGAATAAGCAAAATATGCTATAGGAATGAATGCGACATTCACCGGTGGTACTTCCTATTTTTCAGGAATACGCAGAGATTGACCCCGAGGCAGAAAAACTGAGATTCCTCCAAATCTGCTGAACCAAATGCTTTGAAAATTCACAGGCATAAAGTAGCTCTGAGGGGAGAGCAGTAGCCTCTGCAAGATTACTGTTGGCGAAGAAGATGATGCAGAAAATTGAAGGAGCAAGACAATGATGGTCACAAGTGTATGTATATTGCTTCCATGTATAATACAAGTGATTTCAACTCCTTATATAGCCTCTAGGAGTGTTCCACGACTTTTACAACTTGAATTTGAATTCAAACGAAGGTGGGAATGGTTGTTGGAGGGAATCAATTCACTTCCCTACAATCTAGGAAAAGTGAAGATCTCGATTGATCTACTTTTAGGTGATTGATTGCTTGATTGAATGCAACTTCAACCACCAAAATTTCATGGGATTTTGGCTCTATATTTCTACCTTTGCATGTGTCAAGCTCAAGGCTTTTACAACAGTAAATGAGCCATCAAAATATTCTCAAAAAATACAATAAATGAGCTATGAAAAAGAACTCTCCAACGGATATTCTTTCGACGTGATAGCCTTTGATGTAGATCAAATCCACCTCAAGCATAGTGTAAGCTTGATGTTCCAACAGCTCCCCCTCAAGCTAAAGTATGCTTGAGTCTTCATTCTCTGATAGGTTGAATACCTGCCATAGCTTTGAATCTACAAAGCTTTATTCCATGAAGTGCCTTCGTCATCATATCTGCTACTTGCTTTTCAGTTGGAACAAAAGAAATGTCAATCTCCTTTGCCATGAGCTTCTCCCTGATGAAGTGATAATGGACTTCTATGTGCTTGGTTCTCGCATGGAAAATAGGATTTGCCGCTAGATGCATGGAACTTACATTATCTCCAAATATGTGAGGTTTGGAACTCACTAGTCCGAAATCTGTATACAATGCCTTTAACCATATTGCCTCTTGAGTTGCTATGGTCAAGCCTCTGTACTCTGCTTCAGTTGAGGATAAAGCAACTGTTGGTTGCTTCTTGGAACTCCATGACACTAGCTTTGAACCTGCAAATGCTAAGTAACCAGATGTACTTTTTCTATCATCCTTAGCTCCTGCCCAATCTGCATCTGAGTAGATTTTGATATCCAAATCGGAAGCGTAAGGATAGAATATACCTTCGTTGATTGTACCTTTGAGATACTTAAGTACTCTCTTAGCCGCATCCATGTGTGGTCTTCTCGGTGAGTGCATGAACTGGCTAAGCACTCCCACACTATATGAGATGTCTGCCCTTGTATGAGTAGCATATATCAAGCTACCTACCAAGCTTTGATACTCTTTAATGTCTTCAATTTTCTCACCTTCATAAACACTAAGTTTATGATTCATCTCCAAAGGTGTACCTGCAGGTTTAGTGTTCTCCATTTTGAACTTGAGAAGAAGATCCTGAATGTATCTTCTTTGAGTCAAATACATTCCTTCATCTGTGTATATCACCTTCATACCTAGGAAATATGTGAGCTCACCTAGGTCACTGATTTTGAACTCCTCTTGCATGTGTCTCTTGATCCTTTGAATGCCATTTAGATCATCACCTGTCACAATAATATCATTGTAGAGGAGGTACTGGGGTATCCGCTTTAAACAAAAGTAGAGAATGAAAATTAAACACGTCCAGTACATCACCTACTCAAGGGGGGTTCTCTTTAGGGAAGTATATTCTTTAACATTTCTTTGAGCAGGTAGATAACACGGATTGCACAGAGTGGTAAATACTTCAGAAAATATGGACAACCAATGACCAAGGAAGACCATACACTTCTTGATTCGAATCAGACAATTACAAGGTTGGGCAGAGTGATGCTCAAAAGTGCAAGCTTAGGGCTGACAAGCCACCCTAAAAGTATTAACTCCAATACAACAGATCAGAACAATACAAATGGTAGAATTTCTCAAGAGAATAGAGATTAATCAACACACTGACTCACAGAAAAGAAAATAAATCCAAGCTACTCTCTTACACTATAGTGCTCATAGCCCTCCACTAAGAAGCCTACCCTCTATATACACACTACAGAGTAGCTCCTACAATAGACTTGAAACCACCAAGTGTAAGAGAGGACTTCTGCACGTACGCACGAACCACTGTATCTCTAAAATTGTTGTACCCAAATGAGCAAAAATCCATTGCTTTTATAAGCCTCAATAGGCCAAGAGAGCCTTGCCGAATCTTCACGTCCATTGATAATGCACCGGTTGATCTCCCAAAATTAGGGGGTAGGTCAAATATTCCCTTGATTTGAATTGAATCCTCAAAAATAGGCAGTCGTCATGAATCGTTGGCGGCAACACTCATTGCACCACTTTTACTTTTACCACTTACACCTTTACTGTCAATTTTGAATGCAAACTGTGATCCTCATTTTGTGTCGCCCGTGATATTTGAATGACCGTGAGAAGCCCATCCTTTACCTAATTTTTCGTAGTAGCTTTTGATCCTTCATATTAAGTGAGCGGTGTGGGAGGTGAGTTGTGGGGATTTGAGAGAGATTATGGGGTTTCTGGAGGGTTGTGGAGGGGTGTGGAGTTGTGTGGGGGTTGTGGGGTTTGTGGGATTTGTTGCTTGGGTGGGAATAGGGGGTGAGTTATGAGGAGTTGTGGGGGTTTTTTGGGGTGTGATAAAAAATTGATCCAAGATTTCAAAGTTATTATTGCACCAATGAAAAGTACTCATTGAGAGCTTTCCAACGATATATAACACTGTAGGGTTTGGTTAAGAAATGGTCCTCCAATTATCCATCCAAAATTACACACACTTTGTCTAGCTTATCTTGCCTCATATATCCAACAAAAGTTGACGGGCGCCTTGGATACGCCATCCGCCTCTCAACGTCTAGATTTGAGTTCAATTCCCATGAAGCAGAGCGGAAACCCTTTTGAAAGGATAATCGTGAGCATTCCCTTTTTTTTCGTAAGC
>CM035434.1:7872334-7882334 GCA_020310875.1 Ceratopteris richardii
TTGGTTGCCTCCTCAAAGCTTGTATTTTCCTTCAATTGCTCATTCTCCAACACCTTGTGGTCTTCATTGCCCTTTTCTGTAATTTCCTTATCTTCAACTTCTTCCTCAATTTCATTGATCTCCACTGTGCAACACTCTGCACTTCCCATCATCCAATTTAACAATGTATCATCTTCTTGGGGTAGAGAGGGCATTACCTGAGTATCCACAGTATATCCAGTGGTTTTTCCTGAATCAAATCCTTCTTCCAAGTGTAGTTGCAGTTGGCTATTGGTGCTTGTTGAAATCCATAGTTTATTTTTCCCCCAATCTTGCAAAGCTTTTGCTTGTCTTAGCCAAGGTCTCCCCAGGAGCAAAGGATAGGAAGTGTCCTGTGGAAGTGCAATAACAACAAAATCCAACACAAAGTGGCAACCCTGTACTATCATCCGTACCTTTTCAATAATGCCAAGAGGCGCAACCCGATGTTGATCTGCTAGTGTAACTGTAAATGGTGCCATTTTGGTGGGGTTCAAATTTCGCTTCTTCATTGTAAAATCTGGCATCAAATTGATACCAGAGCCTCCATCTATGATCACACTTGTAAGAGCTTCATCCTTTATACAAACTTATAATCTTGAACTTTGGTAGTCTGCTAAGGGTGCAGGGGGAAAATCAACCATGAATCCATCTATACTAGGTGATTGGACTAAGTGAGCAGAGTGTATAATCTTCAGTAAGTCACTTCTTATTTTTGAATCCATCCTTATAAGGTCATATAGACTAACCTTGTGATGAATACCTTTCAAGATCTGTTCAATGTTTACCTCTGGAGTGTTTTCTTGCAGTCTTGTTGATTGGTCCCTCATAGTCGTAGCCACCTTTTCATAAGCTCCTTCAATTTCTACTTGGTCCTTCCATCCAGACTTCTTTTCCTCCTCTTTATCCTGAAATTCTTGTCGTTCATCTCTATGGGTTGCAGCTGCTTGCCTATCTCTGGTCATCATGGGCATTGCAGAGGATGAAACGGCATAAGACTGAGTGGTTTTTCCTTCTTCATGTGGAGAGACCGCAATCATGTGGATTGGAGCAGGACGACCTCTTGGGCAATCTTTGGTATAATGATCTTTGGCCTCTGGACAATGTTGACAGGGAGGTGCATCTTCTGGAAGAGAACACCTATTTTGCATGTGGGCATACTCACCACAACGATAGCACATCAAAGGTCTATTATATCTAGGCTTTGCAGGCCTATTCTCCTCTCTATTAGATGTATTTGAAGTACTAGCATAATATGAATCCAAATTTTGAGGGTTACCTCTCTGCTGTGTACCCTTGAGGTAGTAGCAATCCCTTGCTTCATGACCATCTTTTCCACAAAATTGACAGCTTACCTTAATAGGGCAATTAGCATTGGAATGTCCATTGTTATTACAGATTGTACACCAAATTTGTCTCCTTATATCCTGAGTGGTCTTCAAGTCTTCTAATTCTCGGCGAAGTTGGGCTACTTCATCATCACTGCGACGCAGTGGTGGCAAGACCTTCTCTTCTTGTTGATTTTGTTGCATCTTCAATGCTTCCAATTCCCTTCTCAGTTGCTCAATAGGATCCAGATCTGCAGCATACTTTGGTTGTGTATCCCCTTCAAAATGTTGCCTTGCTTCTTCAATGCGTGATGCAGCTGCAACAAAATCATTGAGGGTAGCATCCAATCTAAGAGACTCACGAAGCTTCTGTTGAGATGACATGGGCAGAGCCTTCTCAATCCACTTTTTAACCAAGAAATCACCTGGAGCATGTGGTAGTCGTGCAACAAGTGCTTTTGTTCTAGTGTGAAGTTCATGAAAGGATTCACTTCGCCTTAGCTTCAGGTTCTCTAGCTGGTCTAGAGCTCTTTCCGAGGAATCACTTGGTCGGAATGTCTGTGAGAATGCCGCCTTCAGAGCCTCCCAAGTAGTGAAATGGCCATCTGCATATTGACTATACCATTTATCTGCAAGACCCTCCAATGTGGATGGAAAAAGTGCCAACACTGCATCCTCTCTATTCTGCAGACCTCGTCCACGGCATAAAGAGATAAATCTCCTCACATGATCATCAGCATCCTCATAAGCTTGTCCCTTGAAGGTAGGAAATTTGATGTTTAATCTGGAGAGTAAATGAGAGAGATCCTCCATTTGTACTGGTGTTTCTTCGGACGTATCTGAGGAGAAGTCTAGAGTTTTCCTATACCCCTCTTTTGACAATGGTGTCGCACCCAAATCAATAGATAAATTTAGGGAGGGTAGAGGGGAGGTAGACTCACTAGCCGTGGTTATTGCTAACTTGTTAAGGCTCCTTCGAACACGAAGAGATTCCTTATCTGCTCGTGTATGGGTCATGTACCTATTCGCAATTGCAATAGGGCAAAACACCTCTCACAGATATGCAAAGGTCCCACCGGGCGTGCCAAACTGTAGGGGAGGTACTGGGGTATCCGCTTTTAACAAAAGTAGAGAATGAAAATTAAACATGTCCAGTACATCACCTACTCAAGGGGGGTTCTCTTTAGGGAAGTATACCCTTTAACATTTCTGTGAGCAGGTAGATAACACGGATTCCACAGAGTGGTAAATACTTCAGAAAATATGGACAACCAATGACCAAGGAAGACCATACACTTCTTGATTCGAATCAGACGATTACAAGGTTGGGCAGAGTGATGCTCAAAAGTGCAAGCTTAGGGCTAACAAGCCACCCTAAAAGTATTAACTCCAATACAACAGATCAGCATAAGGGGCCACTGATATGCAGGCTAACTCAGAACAATACATATGGTAGAATTTCTCAAGAGAATAGAGATTAATCAACACACTGACTCACAGAAAAGAAAATAAATCCAAGCTACTCTCTTACACTATAGTGCTCATAGCCCTCCACTGAGAAGCCTACCCTCTGTATACACACTACAGAGTAGCTCCTACAATAGACTTGAAACCACCAAGTGTAAGAGAGGACTTCTGCACGTATGCACAAACCACTGTATCTCTAAAATTGTTGTACCCAAATGAGCAAAAATCCATTGCTTTTATAAGCCTCAATAGGCCAAGAGAGCCTTGCCGAATCTTCACGTCCACTGATCACGCACCGGTTGATCTCCCAAAATTAGGGGGTAGGTCAAATATTCCCCTGATTTGAATTGAATCCTCAAAAATAGGCAGTCGTCATGAATCGTTGGCGGCAACACTCATTGCACCACTTTTACTTTTACCACTTACACCTTTACTGTCACTTTTGAATGCAAACTGTGATCCTCATTTTGTGTCGCCCGTGATATTTGAATGACCGTGAGAAGTCCATCCTTTACCTAATTTTTCGTAGTAGCTTTTGATCCTTCATATTAAGTGAGCGGTGTGGGAGGTGAGTTGTGGGGATTTGAGAGAGATTATGGGGTTTGTGGAGGGTTGTGGAGGGGTGTGGAATTGTGTGGGGGTTGTGGGGTTTGTGGGATTTGTTGCTTGGGTGGGAATAGGGGGTGAGTTATGAGGAGTTGTGGGGGTTTTTTGGGGTGTGGTAAAAAATTGATCCAAGATTTCAAAGTTATTATTGCACCAATGAAAAGTACTCGTTGACAGCTTTCCAACGATATATAACACTGTAGGGTTTGGTTAAGAAATGGTCCTCCAATTATCCATCCAAAATTACATACACTTTGTCTAGTTTATCTTGCCTCATATATCCAACAAAAGTTGACGGGCGCCTTGGATAGGCCATCCGCCTCTCAACATCTAGATTTGAGTTCAATTCCCATGAAGCGCAGCGGCAACCCTTTTTGAAAGGATAATCGTGAGCATTCCCTTTTCTTTTCGTAAGCTGGCCAAAATTGAGTGACGTCGATGACTCGTGGGGGTTTGTGGAGCTTTGAGGGGTCGTGGGGGTTGGGGTTGGGGTTGAGTGGAGGAGGCGGGGTTGGAGACGAGTGGAGGGGGCGGGGTTGGAGACGAGTGGAGGGGACGGGGTTGGGGTTGGGGTTGGGGTTGAGTGGAGGAGGCGGGGTTGGAGACGAGTGGAGGGGGCGGGGTTGGAGACGAGTGGAGGGGACGGGGTTGGGGTTGGGGTTGGGGTTGGGGTTGAGTGGGGTTGGGGTTGGGGTTGGGTTTGAGCGGGGTTGGGGTTGGGGTTGGGTGGGGTTGGGGTTGGGGTTGAGCGGGGTTGGGGTTGAACGGGGTTGGGGTTGGGGTTGAACGGGGTTGAGTGGGGTTGGGGTTGGGGTTGAGTGGGGTTGGGGTTGGGGTTGGGGTTGGGGTTGAACGGGGTTGGGGTTGGGGTTGAGCGGGGTTGGGGTTGGGGTTGAGGTTGAGCGGGGTTGGGGTTGGGGTTGAGTGGGGTTGGGGTTGGGGTTGGGGTTGAGTGGGGTTGGGGTTGGGGTTGGGGTTGAGCCGGGTTGGGGTTGTGGTTGAGAGGGGTTGGGGTTGGGGTTGGGGTTGGGGTTGAGCGGGGTTGGGGTTGGGGTTGGGGTTGGGGTTGAGCGGGGTTGGGGTTGGGGTTGAGCGGGGTGGGGGTTGGGGTTGGCGTTGAGAGGGGTTGGGGTTGGGGTTGGGGTTGGGGTTGAGCGGGGTTGGGGTTGAGTGGGGTTGGGGTTGGGGTTGGGGTTGGGGTTGAGTGGGGTTGGGGTTGGGGTTGGGGTTGAGCGGGGTTGGGGTTGGGGTTGGGGTTGAGTGGGGTTGGGGTTGGGGTTGGGGTTGAGGTTGGGGTTGAGTGGGGATTGGGGTTGGGGTTGAGTGGAGGGGGCGGGGGTTGGGGTTGGGATTGAGCGGAGGAGGCGGGGATGAGGGTGAGTGGAGGGCGTGAGGGTGGGGTTGAGTGGAGGGGCGGAGGTGGGGGTTGGGTTGAGTGGGGTTGGGGTTGGGGGTTGGGGTTGGGGTTGGGGTTGGGTGGAGGAGGCGGGGATGAGGGTGAGTGGAGGGCGCGAGGGTGGGGTTGGGTCGAGGGCGCGAGGTTGGGGTTGAGCGGAGGAGGCGGGGATGAGGGTGAGTGGAGGGCGCGAGGGTGGGGTTGGGTCGAGGGCGCGAGGGTGGGGTTGGGTCGAGGGCGCGAGGGTGGGGTTCAGCGGAGGAAGGAGGCGGGGATGAGGGTGAGTGGAGGGCGCGAGGGTGGGGTTTGGTCGAGGGCGCAAGGGTGGGGTTGAGCGGAGGAGGCGGGGATGACGGTGAGTGGAGGGCGCGAGGCTGGGGTTGACTGGAGGGGCGGGGGTGGGGGTTGGGTTGAGTGGGGTTGGGGTTGGGGTTGGGCTTGGGGGTTGGGGTTGGGGGTTGGGGTTGGGGTTGGGGTTGGGGGTTGGGGTTGGGGTTGGGGTTGGGGTTGGGGGTTGGGAGAGAGAAAGAGAGAGAGAGAGAGAGAGAGAGAGAGAGAGAGAGAGAGAGTTAGTGGAAATGGTGCCATGGTGTGCGGAAAGGGAGCCATGGCTTTGGCACCCACTGCGTAAAGCACTCGACTGCACGTGACTATAGGGGTGCCAAGAACAAATGAAGCTCCAACTGGAACAGGTGCACGGAAAGTTCAACGGCTCTTCGAACATCTTATGAGGTGTGCAAGTGGAAGAGCACACACAGAGCTTACTCCCATCAATATGTGAAAGAAAGAGCTTGCCCGACCCAAGTGGAAGGCAAAGTGAGAGGGGGAAAGAGAAGGTTCACGGGTCGACTAGCTCAAAAAACTTACTATCTATGGAAGAGACAATGAACTTCAAATGCCCATAGCGACCCGCATGATTACAATTAGAAAAAATCCTTTTATGGGAGTGATACACATAGGGTTGAGTGTATGGAATGCACAAAAATATAAGGAATAAGCAAAATATGCTATAGGAATAAATGCGACATTCACCGGTGGTACTTCTTATTTTTCAGGAATACGCAGAGATTGACCCCGAGGTAGAAAAACTGAGATTCCTCCAAATCTGCTGAACCAAATGCTTTGAAAATTTACAGGCATAAACTAGACACTAATACCTTTCCAATGAGTCTTCTTGCACTCAATTTGGAGCTCTGAGGAGAGAGCAGCAGCCTCTACAAGATTACTCTTGGCGAAGAAGATGATGCAGAAAATTGAAGGAGCAAGACAATGATGGTCACAAGTGTATGTATATTGCTTCCATGTATAATACAAGTGATTTCAACTCCTTATATAGCCTCTAGGAGTGTTCCACGACTTTTACAACTTGAATTTGAATTCAAATGAAGGTGGGAATGGTTGTTGGAGGGAATCAATTCACTTCCCTACAATCTAGGAAAAGTGAAGATCTTGATTGATCTACTTTTAGGTGATTGATTGCTTGATTGAATGCAACTTCAACCACCAAAATTTTGTGGGATTTTGGCTCTATATTTCTACCTTTGCATGTGTCAAGCTCAAGGCTTTTACAACGGTAAATGAGCCATCAAAATATTCTCAAAAAATACAATAAAAGAAATTAGCATATGAAAAAGAACTCTCCAACGGATATTCTTTCGATGTGCTAGCCTTTGATGTAGATCAAATCCACCTCAAGCATAGTGTAAGCTTGATGTTCCAACAAGAGTGACTTCAGAGTTGAGAGGCACATACAAATCCTCTACAATAAAGAGACCACCACCGGCATTAGTAATAGTGGATGGAGCAATCATATAGTGATTACCCCAAAAGTTGAAAACCTCTCCATCTAAAGGAAGTGGTCCTCTATTCCATCCTCCATATCTTCTTCTATCATATGTTTGTACTAAAGAGTGATCACGAGCTTGCAATGGATAATCTCCAGCCGTTTCAATCTCTAAACTAGGAGGTAGAGGATTTCTAGAGACCTCTGCTTGTAATTGATGAACAACAAGTCCATGACGTGTATGAGGTATATTAACATTATGAGAAAAATTATCATCATCATCATCGATCAAGTATTCCTGTATATCAACAATAATTTGATTTTGTATATGGATTTTAAATAAAATAATGACATTCATATATATAGAAAATATATACCCAAGCATTATCACGTTGACCAGGTGATGGTGCACGCTCAAAAGTACCATACTCTGCCTCATGTTCAATACATGCCAATCGTGGTCTTCGATACGTGCCATAAGAAGAGTTACACCAACATATAATATGCTCTTGATAGTAAAATTCATCATAATTCCTATCGGAGGACACATGTGAAGTTGTTGCATGGGTAGGAGGTGGTGGAATACCCTCCGATTGATCAGAATCTGTACATAATAAGAAACAAAAAAAACTATAAGTTATGTATCCATCAAATATATTTAAAATTAAATGTTTGATATACTTACAGTATAAAGTCCTTGCACGATGAGGAGACGGTGGTGGAGTTCCATCTGATTGATCGGAATCTACAAATAATGGTATCTGATATTAATAATCTGATTGTCTACATACACAAAATATTCACATATACATATTTACACATACACACATATTCACATATACACATTTACACATACACACATATTCACATATACACAACTACACATTATTGTGGGATAAATGCATGTATTTTGTATGAATGAGTGTATATGCATGCATGTGTGTGTACGTATATATGTGCATATGTATATGTGTTTATGTTATATGTATGTATATGTATATATGTATACATATATGTATGTGTATATGTTTGCATGTATATGTGTATGTGGGTATGTGTATGTGTATGTGTGTGTATATATGTGTATGTATTCTGATTTTTTTCTGTTTGAGATTAAATTAACAGGAGATATTGTAAGGTGGAAAAAAATAAGAGGCGAGCTAACATACCACCTGAGTCGTGGTAGTTTTTTCGTAGACAGCTAGGTCTTCAAGAAACATTTCCTCAGCTGAAGGTACACAAATTAATAGTTTATATTTATAATTTTTATATATTTTAGTAATGTTTTACATTTAATTTATGTATTTTTTCCTGAAATAAACACGCTG
This sequence comes from Ceratopteris richardii, assembly GCA_020310875.1. NCBI lineage: Eukaryota > Viridiplantae > Streptophyta > Polypodiopsida > Polypodiales > Pteridaceae > Ceratopteris > Ceratopteris richardii. The sequence goes on from CM035434.1 coordinate 7,880,261, forward strand.
CTGCAAAGAAGAGAGTGGAGTCGGGCCACACATCGCAACTAGGCCAAATGGACCATAATGGTTTTGTAGCTACATTTGTAAGTATATGTGTTATTGTGAGTATATTTTTTATTTAAGTTAAAATGCAAGCAACTAATCTTTTTTATTTCTTTCAATGCCGTAGAAGGATTATGGCCGATATCCTATGAAACATGAGATCGAGTTTGCTACACATTTTGGATATCGGCATTTGAGCGAGTATATGCAAGATCATCCTAATGCCTTTGTGAGTATTATTAAGTTTTATATAATTATTTTATTTTTATGAATGGTTTCATAATTTTATTTATTTAATGTTTGTTATATGTAATATAGGAGTATTATGGAGAGACAGATATGGATGAGGTGGAGAGACAGACATAGGAGGGATGATCTCGATCGTCACAGGGTGATCATGACGATGAGGATGAGGAAGATCAGGATGATCATGATACGGCTGATGATGATGATCATGATAATGATGATTAGGATTTTAGTTGATTATGACATTGGATTATATGTAATTTACATTGACATATATATATATATATATATATATATATATATATATATATATATATATATATATATATATATATATATATATATATATATATATATATTATCTATATATTTTTCATTTTAGTTATGTTTTGAGATGTGTGTTTGGTATTAAGTAATGAAGAGTTTTGTTCTATTGATTGTTATTATTTTTTATATTAAGCATGTGTTTTAATACTGTAATTATATAATTCATTCATATGTGTGCACCTAAGTGTATATGTATGTGTGTGTATATGTATGTATGTGCATGTGTATGTGTGTGTATATGTATGTATGTGCATGTGCATGTGTAAGTGTATATGTGTATATGGGTATGTGCATGTGCATGTGTATGTGTGTGTATATGTATGTGCATGTATATGTGTATATGTAAGTATGTGCATGTGTGTGTGTGCATGTGCATATGTGTTTTAATACTTGATTCATATAATTCATTCATATGTGTGTACCTAAGTGTATATGTATGTGTGTGTATATGTATGTATGTGCATGTGTATGTGTGTGTATATGTATGTGCATGTGCATGTGTAAGTGTATATGTGTGTATGAGTATGTGCATGTGCATGTGTATATGTGTGTATATGTATGTGCATGTATATGTGTAACTCTATGTGTATATGTGTGTATGTGCATGTATATGTGTATATGTAGGTATGTGCATGTGTGTGTGCATGTGTATATGTGTGTGTACGTATGTGCATATATATGTGTATAATGTATGTATATGCATGTGTATATGTATTCCACATGCAGGTGTATGTGGATGAATTTCCATTTGCATCCATATGCATGCATGTGAATGTGCATGCATGTGGATGTGCATATACATGTATTTGCGTATATTAATGTGTGTATATATATATATATATATATATATATATATATATATATATATATATATATATATATATATATATATATATATATATATATATATATATATATATATATATATATATATATATATATATATATATATGCATGCATGTAAGTCTTTTTATGTGGTTGTAGAAATGTTTGTGCATATGCATGTGTATATATGTGTATGTCTAAGTGTATGTGCACATGTATCTATGTGTATATATGTGTGTGTATGTGCATGTGTATATGTGTATATGTGTATATGTGTATATGTGTGAAAGTGCATCTTCATCATGTATAAGTGTACAAGTGCATATCAATAAGTGTGAGTATTCTATCTAAAGAAAATAACACATTTCAAATGATATACAAAGAATAGAAATTATACTTACAATAGTTAGCCATACTTTTTGCTTGGTTAGCTTCTTGAATAACTGGAAATAAAAAGAGAAAGAAGAGAGAGGGAGATAGCGAGAGAGAATTCAAAGAGAGAAAGATGTAGAAAGAGAGAAACAGAGACAGAGGGAGACAATAAGAGAGATCTTAGGCAAAACAACAATTCTGCATATACTTGCTTCACCTCCTAAGCGGAGCGCAATTGCGAACCTTGCACAGCTCTTTGATTAGATGT
>CM035434.1:7894834-7929834 GCA_020310875.1 Ceratopteris richardii
TACAACAGATCAGCATAAGGGCCATTGATATGCAGGCTAACTCAGAACAATTCAAATGGTAGAATTTCTCAAGAGAATAGAAATTAATCAACACACTGACTCACAGAAAGGAAAATAAATCCAAACTACTCTCTTACACTATAGTGCTCATAGCCCTCCACTGAGAAGCCTACCCTCTGTATCCACACTACAGAGTAGCTTCTACAATAGGCTTGAAACCACCAAGTGCAAGAGAGAACTTCTGCACGTATACACGCGTCAATGTAACTCTAAAAAATGTACCCCAAATGAGCACAAATCCATTGTTTTTATAGGCCTCAATAGGTCAAGAGGGCCTTGCCGATTCTTCACGTCCACTGATCACGCGCCGGTTGATTACCCAAAATTGAAGGGGTAGGTCAATTATTCCCTTGTTTTGAATTGGATCCACAAAAATAGGTAGTCGCCGTGAATGGTTGGTGTAGCTCAGTGATGAGTAGCACCTCCTTTAATGTCAATCCGGGAAGACGTGAGGATGGTATGAAGACCTCGAGCAAGTGGCGGCACAAGTGCGTGAGTGAGAAGCACACAAGCATGCACACACATACACACACACGCGCACACACGGCAAGACAAAGAGGGAGAATCAATGGAGTTCTTTAGATTACTTTCAAAAGCTCTCACAAGTTTGTTTCAATTACAATCTACCTCAAAAATGAGCTCTCTAGCTCCTTTTATAGTTTTTGACTAGCTTTGGCCCTGTTCAGACCTAGTGTCCGGCCTAGTTAAAAATTAGGTTCCAGGGCTTATTTGAGGGCTCAAACGAAGTCTAAAATTTATGAAAATTGGTACGATGGTACTTCTAACACTCCTCAAGCTCGAGGACTCCTCGGCTTGCACAAAATGGAGTCTAATCTACCAAAAACGGGATTTACAATGTTTGTGTAGTGATTAAAATCACTTGAGTTGTACATAATCCATGGAAAAAATGATCTGGCCTTGTTGCCGTATTGTGCATGATTCCTCTGTTGCTTTGTGTGCCAACACTCCCCCCTTCCTAGCGTCTGTCGCCCCTGATAGACCTTTGTTCTCTCGGGTGGTCGATGTAATATTGGATGACATTGGTGGCCAGTTCATGTTCTCCTATCCTTAAGCCTCTTGCTAGATCAGCTTCCAATGCATCCCAATTTATTGCACCAGGGGTCTCTGGTTGCGGGGTGGTGTAGTACTCTGAATACATTGCTTGTTCGCAAGCAAACAGTTGGAGCAGATGTGTTGGCTCTGGTGCGAAAATCTCCGAGTGATACTCCCAGAAACCTGATCTGAACATTTCTTCGAAGGTCTGTTTGTAGCAGGCGGGGAGGTATTTGATGCGTGCATGCCAAGCGTAAGCCACACGAATACTGGGGGTGGTGCTCATGTCATACACCAAGTCGTAATTTCCATTGCTAAACCCCGGGAGACGTACCTGTGGTGCGGCTGCATTTCTGAAGGTCTTCAGGACTACTTGCATCATATCTAAGATTTTAAGCATCATTTGCACTGCTACATCTTGCATGGGCTTCAAGCGTGGCATTCAGTGGCGAATGGTCCCCATCATATATGCTACCGATGGTGGTCCTTGTGGTGGCGCAATGTACGGGTAGTTCAGCCATTCCTTGCATTGCACGTTGTTCTGTACCTTGATATTGAATGCCTTCCACGACCTGCGGCGGGGGACTGGACCGTAGCATGGATTGTACAGGAGGTGCAAAGGCGCGTTGTTCCATGTGCGTAGCATTTCTAGATATGTCTCTAGAAGTTTCTACCGCCACGTTGGTTGACGAATCTTGCCTTTTTGCACCTCTGGAGGAAGGTCTTCGGGTTGAAATTGGGTCGCAAAGGTAGGAATCTGACCCGTGACTCTTTGTATTTCTGCATTGCGTCTATTCTCTTCCTGAGCAGCCGCAAGATGGCGTTTGAGTAGTGCCATATTTCGCTGAAGTTTGGAGTTGCGTTCCAGCTGTGTCCGTAGGTGACCTTCTACCACCTGTACCGCTTCCTGATCTACGTTCTATAACTGGACCTCCAATATGCTATGAGCTTCTTGGAGAGTTTGGAACTGTGTGTGGAGGCGAGCATTCTCCTCTTCTAGTGCCGCAAGGCGGTGCTGTAGTGTCTCTGAGTGCTCGTGCAGGCGTTCGTTTTGTTGCTGGAGCTGAATGTAATCTGTCCTTAAATTTGATATACAAGCCATCATGGTGTCCAATGCATTTCCTATAGATGAGTGGGTGGTGTTTACAGTGGGAGATGCATGGGAAGGGAATTGGGGAAGGGAGACAGTGAATGATGTGTCTACGGAAGTTGTGTGTGTGAGTGAAATTGGTGGAGGGGGAATGGGAGGAGGTGAAACCGTGGGGGGAGGTGCCGTGGGTGGTGAAATGTCCATACCTTCAGGAGTGGGTGTGAGTGTGGGGTCTGCCATATACATTGGGATGGTAGGTGGTGTGTGTGTGGAAGTGGTGAATAGATGCGAAGTGGGGTGGGGAGCTGAAAAGACAGGGAATGGTTGAGAGCCTGGTTGAAAAGCTCTAGCAAGGAGGTCATGGAGGGATTGTAGAAATGGAGAGAGAGATGTCGGGGGTTGAGGTCGTAAATTTGAGGAGGGCTGGAAGGGTTGCGTGGTAGAAGGGAAGCCCATGAATGTGGATCTAGGGTCAGGATGACCCATGGCTGAGGCCATGGGGGATGGTTGCCCTAGGGAAGGCTCTAGGAGGGGTTCGGTGGATTGTGTAGTGATGGGGTTTGCTTCAAAGATTGGGTTGTCAGTGGTAGAGAATAGGGTGGCACTAGAGATGGGAGTACGGAAGATGAAGGTTGGGTCAGTGGGTTGAGTGGTCGATGTGGTTTCCACTGTTTCCGTTCTAGGAGGTGATGGTGGGGGTGTGGGTGGTAGTGGTTCGGTGGACTCCTCATGGGTGGCTGGGTGCTGTTGGCTAGCTGTTTGGGAGGTTGTCCTGATAGTTTCAAATGTAGTAGTTGGCTCTTCTGCAACTGTAATGGGAATTTGGATATTCTTACCTGAGCGAGGTCGTGTCTGGAACCTTCGTGGGTCATATTGAACTGGAGGCCTCTGAATGGCAGTGCGCACTGCTTCTACTACTCCATATGTTTCTGCCATCAATAAGAGACCTTCCCTGTACTCTGAGTCAACTCCCGCTTCTTCCAACAACTGAGTCATGAGTACTCTGCTACTCTGTTCAGTGAGTAGTTGTTGCGATCGCACTCTTTCCATAATCTGGTACAGCCTTCGGAGTTCTGCTGTGTAGGCTGGGGCTTCAGTGGTCTCCTCTCCATACGCACCTTCTTCTTCTGGGTGTCCTGGTTGTTGACTTTGCTGAGCGTCACTCCAATGTACATGTCGATCGTCTGTAGACTTTCTTCTTCTTCGTGAGGATGTGCCCTGCTCCTCTGCCTCTGAATAAAACTCCACATCAGAGAATTGTGTGCTTTGTAGGAATGCTTCGAAATCCTGGGGGTCCAGTCCTTCAGCATCTCCAGTGGCAGCAAATTCGAATTAAGGTGGAACAGGAGGAGCCGATGGGGTAGCTTGTGTCGTAGTGTCAGATTCCGATCTGGGTATCCTGATGGTAAAGGGAGGTACAGTGGCCTCCCTTAGTGGTGATGCCTCAGGAGTAGTCAGGACTTCCCTTGTTTGGACACAAGGGATCGCACCCCTCATGCGCTTGGATTGATGGGTGGACGTCTTGAGCCTTTTAAACATTTGTAATTGTGCCCAAGTTAAGGCACGTTCAATGGGGACATCGTATGCTAGGCACCGGTAAATAATGCGTGTGATTGCACAGCATCCGTTCACCACTAATTTCCTAGAAGCCCGTTTGTTTGCTTCATACAACTGATCTATAATCCATACTGGTAGCTTAATGGGCAACGCACCTACTTCCGCTAAGTAGAGAGCGAACCAGATCTTCTTGTGTGGTTGTGTGAATCGGTCTTGGCCGGGAAAGGCGAAATGTTGCATGCACATGCGGAGAGGGATGGACACATTTGGGGTGAGTGCTGCCATGTCTTTAAGCTTCAATAGTTTCCTATCCTTCATGTTAGTGGGAACAAGAGCATCCTTTTCAGAGGGTACATGCGTGCCGTGCATATTCAAAGCGTCGCTTACCAACTCCACAGTAAGTTCAAACCTCTTTAACTCGTTATTGCCCAGCAATGAGGGAAGAACAAATGATCCGGGTTTGTCCTTTTCTTCATTAGCTTGTAATGTGGAGACCAAATAGTAACATCGGAGGAGATCGGGTTTAGGTAGTGGGGCTTCAAAGTATTCTGCTAGCCCTGCTCGTTGCCATATAGTCTGGAGATCCTCGGTGTTCTGTAAAGTCTCGAAATCCTTGGAGAAAAATTGGAATCGAACCCATGATCTGTCATATTCGCACTTAGACTCCCAGATATACTTGGTCTCACCTAATGGACCTGGCATGCCATTGAACCAATGAGAATTGGCATGGACTCTTTCCGTGATCCCTGTAGGTGGATCTGGCACCGGGATTTGCTGAAGGTGCTGCATCTCCACTGGTCGTTCAGTTGGTGGCACATCCACAGGTAGACTATCCACATCAATTCCTGCAGTAAGTATCCCTACTTCTGAGCCCGAACCTGTCGCTTCTGCCATTTTACTTCTTGCCTTCTGATTCTGTGAGAATATAGAATCATGTGTTAACATCGTAATGGACAGAATAAATCCGTTGTTGTCCCCGTTACAACATTAACATGAGGTAGATGGTGAGTTAGTGGTTAGTAAGTGCACGAAGACAGTGTGTGTAGTTAATGTTTGTGTATTCCTAGGAGACTAATGCCGTTAGTAAGTGGGGGTGAATTTACAAATTGGGGTCGGGGGATTTATTACAGGTCTTAAGCTGCCAAATGCAGTGGATGGGTTTTTCCTTTGGTTTCATAGAGGCGCTAGAGAACATTATAGGTGTATCTGCTTGAATATGAGGCCTTTTAGGGACCCATTTACAAGTGATTACATGCGTGCTCTTGGTTCTTGGTGTGTTCCTGAGTGTCGAGAACGAGTGAATACGGGCTGTACGCGCAGTTGGGATATGCTGCATAGGTTGTGGCCTTGGCGTAGCTACTTGTGCCCTCAAGCAAGCCTTAGGCACCCAAATTTGTCTTGATTGTGGGCTAGCCTTCATCGACTTTTTGGGCACCCAAATGGATTTCACTTTAGCAGAAGAATTTCTGACAGACTTCTTAGTGGCGTCACGTTGTTGGTTACTAGTAAGAAGCTTTGCCCGTGTGGTTGTCGTTAGTGCACCCGGGTGTTCGCCTTTCCGCACCCACACTTGGTTTACTTTCTGGGACATTCTACTGCGCAGGTACTTTTGATCTCGGACATAGGTAGTACTCTGCTTCTTCTGCCTTTGATCCACCATTGGTTGCTGCCTCCTTCTGACCTTTGGAAAAGAAGGGGGTTCCATTGCATCCCTGACTCCTTTTTCGCAAATATCATTCCTCTGCAACACATGGTTTTGAACAAGAACAGCATAGTCATCTTCATGTGTACCCCTGGAAGGACCAGGAGTCTGTGCCTTTCCTAGTTCCTTGAGTGCTCCATTGTCTAATTCTACTATAACTCGACTATGATTGACCCAAACCTGGAGAAGTCCACTTCTTAGGTTTAGATTGACTGCTTGGTCATAGATCCAATCTTGACCCAAGACAAGAGGCTCAGTGAGATCCTCATCTTGACACACCAGTACTTTAACTGTCATTGCCTCATCATGAATGTAGAGGGGAAGTTCCACCTCGCCCATGCAAGGGGTTTCCACGCCTCCCAATCCTATGAGATATGCTTCCACAGGATTGACAGTTAACTGCAACTCTTGACAGTAAGACAATTTAACAGCACTAGTGGCTGCACCTGAGTCAATCAAGGCTCTTACGGTCCTTGCACTCTTTCCTTGTCCTATATCTAGGGTTATGAAAGGACGTCGATCAATTATCCTATGCGAACTTGTTCCAGCGACTTCACACATGGCCATGGGATGTCCTTGATCTGCATAGTCATCTGTTCTAGTCTGCTCTCGGGCTTGCCTTCGTAACTTCATCCTTCTGATGCGTTCTAAAGCTTCTGCTTGAGCCTCTTCTCGAATTCGCTTTTCCTCCTCTTTGCGTTTCTTAGCAGTGTTGAGTCGGCTGAGCATTTCCTCCGTGAGGGGTTCCTGATACAACTTGACTCTGCAACCGCTAATATAGTTTGGGAGAATATCACCTTCTAGCGTGGCTAATTGTACTGCTCCACTCGTGGAGATCCTGTTGATGATCATAGGTCCGTAGCCTCTCTTTTCTAGCTTCCTTGCGTGTTGTTTCAGTGTATAGACTAAAACTAGATCTCCTGCTTTCAAACCCTTATCCTTTACGTGGGCATCAAAGTATGCCTTCTGCCTCTTCTTGGCTGCATATATTCCTGCTGCGGCTCTCAGTCTCGTTTCTCCTAATCGTTCAAGGTCAAAAATCCTAGAGGAGAGTTCATGGCCTGTCCATTCGTGCTCTTGTGCTACTCTCAATGTAGGGATCAAGAAGTCCAAGGGTAACACAGCGTTTTGGCCGAATACCATCTGAAAGGGAGTGGCTTGGAGTACCGTTTTGTAGGCAACTCGATATGCCCAAACAGCATGGTGTAGCTGTTTGTCCCAATCAGAGTGTTTAGTGTTCACCAATTTCGTCAGTACATTGCATAAAATCTTATTAGTGCTCTCAGCTTGTCCATTAGCTTGAGGGTGATAGGGGGCAGACTTCTTGTGTATTACCAAGAATTCTTGGAGTAGATTTTCAATCACTTCATTTAAGAAATGAGTGCCTCTATCACTTACAAGCTCTATAGGTAGCCCGTATCTTGTGAACACATTCTCAAACAAGAATTTGGCAGTTGTTTGAGCATCGTTCTTTGTCGTAGCTTTTACCTCTACCCACTTGGTGAGATAATCTGTTGCAACAATGATGTATTCCGCATGAGAACCTTTAGCTGGGGGATTAATAGGACCTACGAAGTCTATTCCCCACTTAGAGAACGCACGTCCACCCATCATAGGTTTCAGTGGCATCTCATCTTTGCGTATAGGGTACTGAGTCCTTTGACAGACATCACACCGTTTCACATAGGTATGTGCATCCATGTGAAGGGTAGGCCACCAGAAGCCCGCAAATAGTATCGCCTTGATCACCCGATCTGGTCCAAAGTGTCCTCCTGCTACACCTTGGTGAGCAGTTTCCAAGATCTTAAGATATTCACTCTCATGGACACACAGTCTCAGGTAACCATCCTTACCGCGTTTGTATAGATTATCACCAATGAGTGAATAATCCAAGGCTTCTTGTTCTAAACTCCTTTTCCTAGCTAGAGTCGTGTCTGGAGGGAATGTGTTTGTCCTCAGGAAGGATACTAGAGGTTCGCTCCAATCTGGCACTATGGATACTTGATAAAGAGTAGCGTGTTCCACAGGTGGTTTAGTGCAGCAGATTGGGCATTCCTTGCACAACTTTTGGACATCAGCTTCCATAGTTGGCCAATGTACTCCGAGTCTCTTTAGGGTCTGTAAAGTTCGTTGTTTTGAATGGTGTTGCTCTAGTGCACCTACATGTGCTAATTGCAACCACTTAGAGTACTCATCCTCTTCTACGCAACAAGCCAAGATCCCTTGATCAGTGTGCTTGTACATACTTCCTGCCATGATGTGGTACTTTTGGGCTTTTACCACCTCTCTATTCCGTGTGTTTACCACTGGATGATTAGGCCCGTATGTCAATACTGGTACCAATGGCTTAGCCCACTGCGGCACCACTTCCAAATTAAACAAGTAAGCATCAGGAAGGTCATCTGATACTCCTTGTGGGGCTTCTCCCGATGTGAGCCTAGAAAGATGATCAGCTCTCAAATGGGTCCTACCTTTTCTTACCACAACCTCAAAATCATATTCCATTAGCAAGAGAAACCATCTTACTAATCTTCCTGTATTGCATGGCTTGTTTACGAGGTACAGCAATGCCTGATGGTCAGTAAAAAATTTAAACTTGTTTGCAAGCAAATAGTGTCTAAATTTCTTAACTGCATATACCATGCCTAAGCCTTCTCTCTCTGTAGTGGTGTAATTTCGTTCAGCCGCATTCAACTGTCTACTGGCATAGGCAATTGGGAGATCCATATTACCTTCACCAGTAGGTTGTGCAAGAACACATCCAATAGCATAATTGGATGCATCCACGTGAACATGGAATGGCTTATTCCAATCTGGTGTGGTCAGGATTGGTGCTGAACATAATCTTCGTTTGAGCTCCTGAAAGGAATTCTCACATTCATCCGTCCACTCAAAGTTTGTCAGAAGTCCGTACATGGGCTTTGCTATGACAGCATACATGTGTATAAATCGTCGATAATAACCACAATGCCCCATGAAAGCTTGTACTTCCTTGACATTCTTTGGCCTAGGTAGCTCTGCTATGGCTCTCACTTTTTCTTCGTCGGTAGATATGCCATTCTTTGACACTATGTGTCCTAGAATCTTGCCTTGCCTGACCATAAAAACGCACTTTTCTGGGTTCAGGCAGACTTGATATTCTCTACATTTGTCAAAGATTTGTCTGAGTTCAGGAATATGGGTTTGTCTAATATTGGAATGAGCACAAAGATCATCAACATAGACTTCTAAACTCTTCCTCAGGAACTCCTTAAACACATGGCACATCAGCCTCTGGAAGGTAGCTGGTGCATTGGTAAGCCCAAATGGCATTACTCTAAAGGCAAAAATGCCCCATTCTGTGGCAAAGGCTGTCTTATGCTGATCCTCAGGAGCTATGGCTACTTGATTGTAGCCCGAAAATCCATCAAGGAAGCTGTACACTTCCTTGCCTGCCACTCTTTCTAAGAGATGTTCTGTGATGGGAAGCGGATAGTTGTCTCGAATTGTGGCTGCATTAACCTTTTTCAAGTTAATGCACACACGCAATTTGCCATTCTTCTTGGGCACCACTACGATGGGGGATACCCACTCAGTGTGCTCGATTTCATAGATAAATCCAGCTTCAACCAATCTATCTATCTCTTCTTTGATCTTAGCAGCGTAATTATCGTTATAAGTATAGGGCTTTTGCTTAGAGGGCTTAGCATCTGAGGTCATGGGGATAGTGTGTGAGCATATATCGGGGTCAACACCTTTCAAATCCTTGTAACTCCAAGCGAATACATCTCTGTATTCTCTTAGCAAGGCAATCAATTCGTACTCTTCTTCTTCTGTTAGGTCATGGCCTATATACGTGCATCTCTCCTCTCCTTCTTCTATGGCCACTACGATTTTCTTGGTAGTTTCTTTGTTATCATAGGCCTCTCCTGATTGTGCCTCTCGTTTAGGCATTCTTATCATGACTCTCCTGTCATCTATCTCATACTTCTTAAAATTTTCTGGGACCTCAAACAAAGATTCTTCCTCCTCTGGTGAGACTTCTTTCTTCTTTCGTTTCTTTCCTTCTTCCTTCGGGGTCATATGTGTTGCTAATCTTACATCATTTGTAAGCTCTCCATGCCTCTGGGGTTGAAATTCTACTTCATGGAAGTATTCTTCATCTGATGCAAATGGTGGGTCCATAATGATTGATTCTAGATCGGAGTCACTTGCATCCTCAAATGCGTCAAGGCTAGGTTCGCATTCTTCTACAACTGCCACTCCCATGATTGGCTCTATGGAGAAGACTGAAATGTCATAGCCATCCTCATCACAGTGAGGTGTCCATTGTTCTTCATTGATGGCTACGTCCATTGTTGCTAAAATTTCTGCCCAGCCATGGGGTTCAAATTCCTCATCTGGAAAGACTACAGGTGCATAGGCTGGGTCTTGAATGGGTCTATGAGTTTCGTTCGCACCTACCTCTCTGGCTTTCTCTCTCTTCTCTTCTTCTACTGCTACCTTGCACATCCATAAGTGAGTATCTTCATGCATCCATGAGGATCCAGACCCTATGGAATGCACCGATTCTGTATCATCTTTGGCTCTATGGATGGGATTCCATTGGATAGGAGGGACATCTCGATGAGAATAATCCTTGAGATTGACTTTGGTTGTAACACCCAAGTGTTGCAAGTACAAGGAGTTGTGTAATAAAGTAAGTCTATGATCTAGGGATCCGATGGCTTCAGACAGATCTGAAATCGGATACCGTTTGGTCACTCGTCTATAGGACCAAAGATCTCAAGAGTAGACTCAAACATAAGTCATGTGCTCTCATATTCAAGTAATCCACTTAGCCTAGTGGTTAAGTCTCATGGTTGTGAAGGAAGAGGTCTTGGGTTCAACTCCCATGGGGAGCATGGGGAGAGAGTTTTGCCCAAAGAGCTCTAGAGCCTTCTAACTCAAGTTAACGTGAGTTAACTTGAGTCCAGTGGACTTAACTCAAGAGGTGAGTACAACAACCACTAGTGGACTCTAGTGGAAGGTACTAAAGTAGTGGTCGAGATCACTCCAGCCACTAATAGACTCTAGTGGTGGATATGAAAGGAGTGGAGGAGATTGCACATGCACTTGTGGACTCTAGTTACATTTGTGGTCCTCATTAGTTCAAGCAGCTATATATACAGGCATAAGGTTGGGAGGAGAGTCATCTCTCTAGTATGTGGTGGTCGTAATCCTTGTTCTATTGCATTGGTATCAGAGCCTAGTGATTAAGTCTCATGGTTGTGAAGGAAGAGGTCTTGGGTTCAACTCCCATGGGGAGCATGGGGAGAGAGTTTTGCCCAAAGAGCTCTAGAGCCTTCTAACTCAAGTTAACGTGAGTTAACTTGAGTCCAGTGGACTTAACTCAAGAGGTGAGTACAACAACCACTAGTGGACTCTAGTGGAAGGTACTAAAGTAGTGGTCGAGATCACTCCAGCCACTAATAGACTCTAGTGGTGGATATGAAAGGAGTGGAGGAGATTGCACATGCACTTGTGGACTCTAGTTACATTTGTGGTCCTCATTAGTTCAAGCAGCTATATATACAGGCATAAGGTTGGGAGGAGAGTCATCTCTCTAGTATGTGGTGGTCGTAATCCTTGTTCTATTGCAAGTTGGTTCCCCAATCCTGTACTACTTGCAACTGTCGCATAAATGGTCTTCCCAAAATCATCTCATAGGCATGATTTTTATTGAAGTCACATATGGCAAATGTATGCTCAAACTCGACACCACAAGTGGTGAGAGTTATGCCTTCTAGCAATCCCAAGGGCCTCTCTATATGACCATCGGCCATTTGCAATTTCATTCTCGTTGGCCTGAGTGCCGGCTTGCCCCAACGCTTCCATAGGGAAGTAGTGGCAATTGCAACTCCTGCACCTGAGTCCAAGATTGCCTTGGTGGTGTACTCCTGGTAGGTGATGGGAAGATAGGTGTTCCCTTCTTCACCTTCACACATATCTCCTATCTTATCCAAGGGAATTTCTGGCACTGTCCTATGGGATCCTACCTGGGAATGAGATTTTGCTATCTCTGGTACTTGTTTGGCTACATGTTTCCATAATTCAGGTCTAACCTTGAGTAGCTCTTCTAACTTGAGATTACACTGCACGTTAGTGTTCTTCACTACCTTTGTGTTCCTAGGTATGACTGAGTCGTCGTTCCTTACCATGACTGTGGGTGCTCTCATACATGTGGATTTTGCTTCCCATGGGCCTGTGAAGTGGGGTAGCTCTTGTATGGAATTAGACTCAAAGTCCAATCTCTCGTGAGACTGAGCACTCTCATGTTCCCCGTAAATAGATGGGATGTCTTGTGGGAATTGGTCGTGTGCATCGTCCACAAGTTCAAAAGGAGGGGCGACCTCGCTTTCATTATCCCATTTGTCTTCTTGAATCTCTCGTAGGAAGTCTGGTGCAAACCGATTCATAGAAGAAGAAGTGTCTGGCTCCGTAGAATTGGGCACATAAGCAACCTGGGCAGGAGGGCTTGTTCTATCGTTGGCTCTCTCCTTGCTCTCATCGATGGCTGGAGCACAAGCTTCCTGGGAAGGATTACTTATTCTATTACTTTTCCGAACAGGCTCATACGCTCCCTGAGAAGGAATGTAGGCAACCTGTGGAGGTACGTGAGCTTTCGAGGGAGGCTCATGTGCCTTTTGGGGGGGAGGATAAGCTTCTTGGGGAGGCACATGGGCTTCCTGAAGAGGCTTGCCCATCCGTTCTCTTGCCCTTTCCTTTCTTTGAGGGGCAGGTTCCTTTTCTGATTGTGCAATTAGCCTCTCTATTCTTTCTAAGGAGGGAAAGTTGTCTGGTTTAGTGGAATTGGCCACATAAACTTCCGATGGGGAATGGTTCATGTTTTTGCTTGCTTTATCTTTTTCTTGATTTTTTTCTTCCTTGGCAGATCTTGCAATTATTCCCTCTAACTTCTCTAGGAATCCATCCAAGTGTAATTGCGTCTTGGCTGAGCCCGAGTAATTGAAAAGGCGACTGGCTTCAAACATAGTCTGAGCCAATGCGACCATTTTTGCGCACAGCTTGGTTCTTTCTATCTCTAGGTCAGCTCTAGGATAGCACTTGTCATGATCCGTGACGTTTGGCCCTTCTTGGATTCTGGCCTGATATGCTTTAAGCATCATGTCTATGTCTTCAGGAGTGGGATCAGCTAATACTGATCCTGTTTGGGGTGGTGGGTGGGTTACGTGGGGTGTCTTAGAGGGTGGAGGGATGGAGGGTGATGGGGATGGTAGCGGTGGGAATGTGTGAGAGTGAGGTTGAGATGTGATCTCTATGATTTTAGCCTTGGTTTCTCATAGACTTTCCTCAAGTTCACTCATCTTCTTTGCCCATTGCCTTTTCATGCGTTCGCGGCTATCTCTCCAAGCTCTTGTTCTCTTTTTATTTTGGCTCTCAGTATCGCTAGCGTCTGGGCTCTTTTCCTTGCCTACCCCTTGGTTTTGCTGCAATGCTTGAGCTCTCGTGACTACCTGTACGGGTGCAGTGGAAGTAACACTTCCGCTGGAATCTACCACTAACTCAATAACGTTGATGGGCGTGATTTTTGGCATATTATTGGGGTTCTTTGGGCAATCTCGTAAGAGATGCTCTTTTCCACAATCTTGGCAAAAGCCTTGGATCGTCACTGACTGGTTTTGTGTAAGTGGAGGTAAGGGGCAATCACGAATGAAGTGATCTCCTTGGCATCTGTAGCATGGTCCTCTTGGGAATGGAGGTCTTACTTGCCTAGATTGGGGCCTAGGATTGGGGCTTGCATACATGACGTTCGTGTAATCTGACTCCCAACTAGGTTCGTTTGTCTCTTCGCTATAATAGGACTCACCATGCTCGGGAGACTGCATGTAGTAGGCCTGGGGGCTATCAACATGCGTGGAATCAAAGCTATGGTCACTCGGGTCACTTTCAGAAAGCAAGGATGTTACAGGGACTATAGCTCTATTCAGGTTCTCTTCTGCAGCGGTATACTTTACCGGAATCACATTAGCTGGGGCTGGGGGTTGTTGAGCTAGCACCGGCTGAGGCCTTTGTTGGTTCTGATATTGAGGTTGGAAATTTTGGTGTGGCCTGCCATATGGTTGTGGAGGGTACTGGTTCTGGTATCTGCCTTGTTGGTAGGGCTGGGGGTAGGGTTGCCTAACCGCCTGCTTGTTGTATGGGCAATCTTGTGCGGTGTGATTGGTGTATCTCCGTTCTATGGTGCAATATTGGCTACTAGGATTTACTTGGGGCTGAGCCATAATGGGGCAGACATTCGCCATATGGTCGCCACGGCATGTATAGCACCTTTTCACAGGGGCAAACCTTGGGATTTGTTTGCTAGTTACACCTAATTTCTGGGCCACTTTCTCTGCGAGTTCCTCAATTGATGTGGATTGCGTGGAAGAGTGACTAGAAGCACTATCTAAATCTTTGTAGATTTTGGAAAGCTCTAGCTCTTCCCCTAGGTTATCTTCAATGTCAATGCACATGCGTACACACTCTTCTATAGTCCTAGGATCTTTCAGATACACATAGGATCTCAATTTCGTACTCAACAATCCGTCAAGGAATAAGGCTACTTGTTTGGCAGATGTGGGTAGCTCCGAAACAGGACATCTTTCGAGGTATTGCCTAAATCTTCTTCCTGCCAGTCTTACAGTCTCTTGGGGGGTCTGCTTAAAGCTGTGAATCAATGAGGAGGTATTGTGTCTTATGCCGCTCTTAGAGAACTCTACAATGAAAGCCTCTAGGAGTTGGTCTATGCTCCTGAACTGTCGCTCATCCAATGGCTGAAACCATGTAAGTGCTGTGTTCCTAAGGGTTAGACCGAAGGCATTGTACTGCGTGAATAGATCCTCCACTTGTTCGGCTCTCAAGACTTGCTTGAACTCCGCCACATGATCATAGGGATCTCCTGTGCCATCAAAGTAATTCTTCATGGACTTAACTAGCTGGGTAGGTCTCAAAGTTCTTGTGTGCTCTCTAGGCCTCGGCAGCGGGAATTCATCTACATTTCTTTGGTTCCTGTGAGCTCTAAGCATTTCGGGTTCTACCCTATTCGTCTCCGTCCTCGTTCTTTCTCTGCCCCCTAGGTTGGCAAAGCTTACTTCTGGTCTATCTCTACTTCTGTCTCTTTGCATTCCTTGAGCTTGGGATGTTCCAGCTCCAAGGTGACCATAGGATACATTCGATCTTGGTTGAGGGAAAATGAATTCACCCTTCCAAGTGTAAGCATGCCTATTATTCTCTGTCACCACAAAGATCCTCTCAGAAGTGTGATCTAAGTAGGTCACTCTGCCTGGGCTATCAGGATCCTTAAACTCATAGATCATGATTGTTCCTATATCAGTTGGGTGATCCGGTTTATACCTCCAAAAGGCTTCGTCAGTTTCTCGATTGAGAAGCAAATCTATGCACTTGTTGTCTTGGGGAACCCACTCAGGTGTGATAATCCTAGTGAGAACAGATTTGCCTCGGGGTGTTCTAGGTTCTACTCCCATGTTTCCTTGTTCCAAGTCACCTAAGTCCGCTTCTGAGATTACATTTCCAAATTCATATGTCCTATCTGGATGACTGGTGACTACGTATATGGTTCCTTCCTTGTCCAGGTATGCACCGTTTTCAAACTTGACAGCTGGGTGCTCTAGTCCTATGGATTGGTCAGGGTTTTTAATCTGGACCACGGATCTTCCTAGGCCGTCCTCATAGATGCTAGCACCTAATCGGTTGGTCCTAAGGTATTCCAACTGTGTTTTGTAAGGGCCTTCTACCCTGTACAAGCAAGGCACACCTGAACTTCCCGTAGGTCTGTCCATACCTTGAGACATCCCTGATTCACTGGTATCAGAGCTAGGGTAATGAGAGTGGTGACTCAACTGCTGGGCCCAAGACCTTGCAGTGTGATTGACACTAGCCTCTGAGGACCTAAGGCTTTGTCTCTCTCTTACTAGGTGTCGTCCTGATCTAAGGTTCATATGCCTAACTGATTAGCCCAATTTTTGCCCAGAGTACAACCTCGTTGCCGATCAATTGGTACCAGTTACTTGATTCTTTTTGGTTAATCCTCGTGTTTATGGTCTTGTCTGCTATTACGTCGTCAGGAATACTTGAATGTTCTTCGTACTTTCAGGTTGATCGTTCCACATTAGGTTCTTTTCCTTTATGTTATCGACAGTACAGAGATTAGGTTTTTAGCTTGAACTTGAGTTTTTAGGTGGTCTTCCAATTGATAGTGGCCTATCGTCGCCCTGACTTACTCCTACGTCTAATCGTTCTTAGCCTAAGCTAGGAATTGACGAAGAGAAGTTGAGAATATTCCGACCTTTCTTGCCGAACCTTGCTCTTTAATGCTCGAGAGGTTGATTCTCAAGCTTGCGCAAAACCCTTGCTTGGATACTCTCAATTGCTTCTCAATAGACCTGCATAAGTCCCAAGATTAGCTCCAAGTTGACCTTTCAATTGATAAACAATTTATTTCAGACACTTTTTTAATGACCCTTGTTCTCCCTTTTGTATTGCTAGAAATTTCCTCCAGAGCTCCCTTGGTGTTTCTACCCCTTTGTGTGTCAACTTCCAGATATCCTATCTGAAAATCAACGCGGTATTCTTATAAAAAACAGTTGAGGGCGTGTAGTATGTGTCACGAGCTTTCCGACAAGCCCTAGAGCTCAGAAAATGGATTTCGTATGAAAAAGTTATGACCGTTCAGGGTTTAGGGGGTTGACTAGACAAACAAAACCTTTCAGGGGTTTTAATGCATTTTCTAAGGCCTTTGTAAGTATATGAGTACTTGAGAGTGCAAATATGCCCAAAATTTAGCCTAAATTTCCAAAAATTTACCCCTTAATTTTTGTTGAAAATGTTTGTCTGTCGCGATAGACGGTGTCTGTCGCGATAGACAGTGTCTGTCGTGGATTTCTGTCTGTCGCGATAGACGGTGTCTGTCGCGATAGACTGGTCTGTCGCGATAGACGGTGTCTGTCGCGATAGACGGTGTCTGTCGTGGGTCTCTGTCTGTCGCGATAGACGGTGTCTGTCGCGATAGACTGGTCTGTCGCGATAGACGGTGTCTGTCGTGATAGATGGTGTCTGTCGTGGGTCTCTATCTGTCGCGATAGACGGTGTCTGTCGCGATAGACGGGGTCTATCGTGGATTTCTGTCTGTCGCGATAGACGGTGTCTGTCGCGAAATTTCGGTCTGTCGCGATAGACGGGGTCTGTCGCGATAGACTGGTCTGTCGCGATAGACGGTGTCTGTCGCGATAGACGGTGTCTGTCGCGATAGACGGTGTCTGTCGCGATAGACGGTGTCTGTCGTGGGTCTCTGTCTGTCGCGATAGACGGTGTCTGTCGCGATAGACGGTGTCTGTCGCGATAAACGGTGTCTGTCGCGATAGACTGAAAAAACACAAATTTTTGAGAAACTTCTAGTGATTTAGAGTGCCCTAATGGTGTAGGTTACCGTAGTAAACATGCATTCACAAAATTTAAGGTTTTTCTGTCTGTCGCGACAGACAGAGGTCGTCGTCCCGGGACCTGTGCAGAGCCTGTCGTACCTGCGCACACTGCTGGGGATGATGATACAGCAAGAACCTGCAATGAAACTCAAGAAACATGCAAAATACGCACACACAATATTGCTCTCTCGCTCTCTCTCACAAGTGAAATGAGGGAAATGAGGTGGGGAAGGTGATATGATCAAAACTGAAAATTTTCGCGATGATGGAGATGGAGGTGGGAGATGGTGATGATGATGATGGTGATGAAGATGGTGAAGAAAGTAAAAGGAAAACGATGAGAGTGAAGAAAATACCTACAACTCCAACGCGTCAACTCTACGTCTTACCGTCACACGCTCGTCCTCAAAGCTCGATCCCCGGCAACGGTGCCAAAATTTGGTGTAGCTCAGTGATGAGTAGCACCTCCTTTAATGTCAATCCGGGAAGACGTGAGGATGGTATGAAGACCTCGAGCAAGTGGCGGCACAAGTGCGTGAGTGAGAAGCACACAAGCATGCACACACATACACACACACGCGCACACACGGCAAGACAAAGAGGGAGAATCAATGGAGTTCTTTAGATTACTTTCAAAAGCTCTCACAAATTTGTTTCAATTACAATCTACCTCAAAAATGAGCTCTCTAGCTCCTTTTATAGTTTTTGACTAGCTTTGGCCCTGTTCAGACCTAGTGTCCGGCCTAGTTAAAAATTAGGTTCCAGGGCTTATTTGAGGGCTCAAACGAAGTCTAAAAATTATGAAAATTGGTACGATGGTACTTCTAACACTCCTCAAGCTCGAGGACTCCTCGGCTTGCACAAAATGGAGTCTAATCTACCAAAAACGGGATTTACAATGTTTGTGTAGTGATTAAAATCACTTGAGTTGTACATAATCCATGGAAAAAATGATCTGGCCTTGTTGCCGTATTGTGCATGATTCCTCTGTTGCTTTGTGTGCCAACAGTTGGTGTGAGTTCCACTTCCACTTCTAACAATTACCTTTTACCTTTGCACCTGCCATCTAAGATTATCATTGATTTAATCCGAGAATTTTAACATGAAGTGCCCTGTCCACTCTGGAAGGATAAGAGGAGACCACCGTGGGATGTTTGGCCATAGAACTACATAATGTGTAATAAAGCGTTCTGCACCATTATCTTGAGCCTTCTTCTGCTCCGCTTGATGTGCGAGACCCAATCTTGCTTTTGATTCATTGTGTACTTCTGGACCCATGTCAACCTGAGAAGAGCTCCTTCATGTTTGGCTTAGATGTCATGTTTCTTCTATGCTTCTGCATGCTCCTCAAAGCCAAGTGTCTTCTGTCATCTACGGGTGTGTGCATGTATGAATATGTGTGTGTAGGTGGGTGTGGGCCTATATGTAGGGTGAGATTGTATGTGTGTGGGGATGCATGTGTGTATATGTCGGTGTGTGTGTGGGAGTGTGTGCATATGTATGGGTGTGAGAGTGTGTGTGTTCATGTGCGTGATTTGTATGTGAGTGTGTGAGTATGTGGGTGAGTGGGTGTGCACGGATATGTGTGTGGGGATGTGTGTGTGTGTGGCGGAGTGTGTATGTGCAAGTGAGGGGAGGTGGGGGAGGGTGTGGGAGAAGGTGAGGGGGTGGTGTGAGGGGGCGGGGTGGCGCGAGGGGGTGGGGGTGGTGTGAGGGGGTGGGGGTGGTGCGAGGGGGCTGAGGGGGCTAAGCGGGGGGAGGGGGAGGTGGAGGGTCGCGGGGAGGAGGTGGAGGGAAGTTGGGGGTGGGCCGCAGGGGCCTAAGCAGGGGGAGGGGGAGGTGAAGGGACTGAGCGGGGGGGTGGAGGGGAGTTGGGCGGGGGACTGCGGGGAACTAAGCGGGGGGGAGGGGGAGGTGGAGTTGGGCGGGGGGCTACGGGGAACTGAGCGGGGGGAGGGCGGGGGGCTGCGGGGAACTGAGCGGGGGGAGGGCGGGGGGCTGCGGGGAACTGAGCGGGGGGAGGGCAGGGGGCTGCGGGGAACTGAGCGGGGGGAGGGCGGGGGGCTGCGGAGAACCGAGCGGGGGGAGGGCGACGGGTTGCGGGGGGGAATGGTGGGGGGTGGCAGGGGGTTGCGGGGGGGGGGGGAATGGTGGGGGGGTGGCGGGGGGTTGCGGGGGGGGAATGGTGGGGGGTGGCGGGGGGTCGCGGGGGAGGGAGGGGAGAGAGAGAGAGAGAGAGAGAGAGAGAGAGAGAGAGAGAGAGAGAGAGAGAGAGAGAGAGAGAGAGAGAGAGAGAGAGAGAGAGAGAGAGAGAGAAGGGAGAGAGGGAGGGGGGGTTCATGTGGGGGGTGGCGGGGGGGTCGCTGGGGGAATGGTGGGGGGTGGCGGGGGGTCGCGGGGGGAATGGTGGGGGGTGGCGGGGGGTCGCGGGGGGGGGAATGGTGGGGGGGCGGGGGGTCGCGGGGGGGAATGGTGGGGGGTGGCGGGGGGGAATGGTGGGGGGTGGCGGGGGGTTGCGAGGGGGAATGATGGGGGGTGGCGGGGGGTTGCGGGGGGAAATGGTGGGGGGTGGCGGGGGGTCGCGGGGGGGAATGTGAAAGAACTTGGAGAAGCTTGTCGAAGGTAGAAAAGTGCGTTTCGAAGCGATGAAGTTTGGTCAAGCCAACCGGCAAAAGACAAGCCCTTGAGCTTTTGGAGACTCAAATAGACCTTATAGGCATGCTATAAGTGCAAAGAAACACACTATGTACCTTGGAGCATCAAGGAGAATGAGTCGATACAAAACAGATAGGTTCGCGGGTCGACTAGCTCAAAAAACTTACTATCTATGGAAGAGACAATGAACTTCAAATGCCCATACCGACCAGCGTGATTACAATTAGAAAAAATCCTTTTATGGGAGTGATACACATAGGGTTGAGTGTATGGAATGCACAAAAGTATAAGGAATAAGCAAAATATGCTATAGGAATGAATGCGACATTCACCGGTGGTACTTCCTATTTTTCAGGAATACGCAGAGATTGACCCCGAGGCAGAAAACCTGAGATTTCTCCCAATCGGCTGAATCAAATGCTTTGAAAATTTACAGGCATACACTAGACACTGATATCTTTCCAATGAGACCTCTTGCACTCAATTTGGAGCTCTGAGGAGAGAGTAGCAGCCTCTGCAAGATTACTATTGGCGAAAAAGATGATGCAGAAAATTGAAGGAGCAAGACAATGATGGTCACAAGTATATGTATATTGCTTCCATGTAATGTACAAGTGATTTCAACTCCTTATATAGCCTCTAGGAGTGTTCCACAACTTTTACAACTTGACTTTGAATTCAAATGAAGGTGGGAATGGTTGTTGGAGGGAATCAATTCACTTCCCTACAATCTAGGAAAAGTGAAGATCTTGATTGATCTACTTTTAGGTGATTGATTGCTTGATTGAATGCAACTTCAACCACCAAAATTTCGTGGGATTTTGGCCCTATATTTGTACCTTTACATGTGTACAACTCAAGGCTTTTACAACGGTAAATGAGCCATCAAAATATTCTCAAAAAATACAATAAATGAGCATATGAAAAAGAACTCTCCAACGGATATTCTTTCGACGCGATAGCCTTTGATGTAGATCAAATCCACCTCAAGCATAGTGTAAGCTTGATGTTCCAACAGCTCCCCCTCAAGCTAAAGTATGCTTGAGTCTTCATTCTCTGATAGGTTGAATACCTGCCATAGCTTTGAATCTACAAAGCTTTATTCCATCAAGTGCCTTTGTCATCATATCTGCTACTTGCTTTTCAGTCGGAACAAAAGAAATGTCAATCTCCTTTGCCATGAGCTTCTCCCTGATGAAGTGATAATGGACTTCTATATGCTTGGTTCTCGCATGAAAAATAGGATTTGCCGCTAGATGCATGGAACTTACATTATCTCCAAATATGTGAGGTTTGGAACTCACAAGTCCCAAATCTGTATACAATGCTTTTAACCATATTGCCTCTTGAGTTGCTATGGTCAAGCCTCTGTACTCTGCTTTAGTTGAGGATAAAGCAACTGTTGGTTGCTTCTTGGAACTCCATGACACTAGCTTGGAACCTGCAAATGCTAAGTAACCAGATGTACTTTTTCTATCATCCTTAGCTCCTGCCCAATCTGCATCTGAGTAGATTTTGATATCCAAATCGGAAGAGTAAGGATAGAATATACCTTCGTTGATTGTACCTTTGAGATACTTAAGTACTCTCTTAGCCGCATCCATGTGTGGTCTTCTTGGTGAGTGCATGAACTGACTAAGCACTCCCACACTATATGAGATGTCTGCCCTTGTGTGAGTAGCATATATCAAGCTACCTACCAAGCTTTGATACTCTTTTATGTCTTCAATTTTCTCACCTTCATAAACACTAAGTTTATGATTCATCTCCAAAGGTGTACCTGCAGGTTTAGTGTTCTCCATTTTGAACTTGAGAAGAAGATCCTGAATGTATCTTCTTTGAGTCAAATACATTCCTTCATCTGTGTATATCACCTGCATACCTAGGAAATATGTGAGCTCACCTAGGTCACTGATTTTGAACTCCTCTTGCATGTGTCTCTTGATCCTTTGAATGCCATTTAGATCATCACCTGTCACAATAATATCATCTACATATACACATAGATAGATAACCTCATTGTGATCCCTTTTGATGAATAGAGAAGGATCGGAGCTGCTAGCTTTGAACCCTTGGTCTTGAAGATATGTAACCAACCTGTAATTCCAAGCTCTTGGAGCTTGTTTCAATCCATACAATGCTTTCTTAAGTCTGCAAACATAAGATGGATGATTAGGGTTTTCAAAACCTGGTGGTTGTGACATGTATACCTCTTCACTTATCCAACCATTTAAGAATGCATTTTTCACATCAAGTTGGAGGAGTCTCCAATTCCTTGCAGCAGCTACACTTATCAATGTCCTGATTGTAGTCATCTTTGCAACCGGTGAGAATGTTTCCTCATAGTCTATACCATGAGTTTGTGAGCATCCTTTGGCAACTAATCTTGCCTTGTACCTGCAAACTGATCCATCTGAATTTCTTTTAACTTTATATACCCATCGGCAACCAATTACCTTTTGATTCGGTGACATTGGAACCAAATCCCAAGTGTCCATTTCCTTCAATGCATCTATCTCTTCGTTCATGGTCTTTTCCCAATTAGGGTTTCCCTTTGCCTCTTCATAGGTTGAGGGTTCCTCTGAAATAGAGTCTTTTGCCAAGTAGATTGAATGCTTTGTAACAAATGTGGAATCATATCCATACCTTTCTGGTTGTTTCTTCTCTCTTGCTGATCTTCTAGGTGCTTGTTTGGAGCATTCTCCAACCTCTTGCATCTTTGCTTTGCCTCTTGACTTCCATAGCTTGTAATCCCTTTCTCTTTCATCTTGGTCATTGTCTGTATCACTTCTTGGATCCTGGACCTGTGTATCATGCTTCCTTCCTAATTGATGAGAGTCAGAATCAAGATCATATGGTAGTGTTACCTTTTGTTTGTCTTCATCATACCAAGACCTGTGTTCTTCAAACACAACATCTCTACTTGTAGTGAATTGCTTGGTTGAAGGATTGAAGAACCTGTAACCCATCTGAGTTGAATCATATCCAATAAACACTGCCTTTGTTGCCCTTTCATCTAGCTTACCTCTTATTTGTGATGGTACATGAACATAAGCTAAACAACCAAAAACCTTGCAATGTCCAAGACTAGGTTTTCTTCCATGCCATGCTTCATAAGGAGTCATACCTTGAAGCGATTTGGATGGTAGTCGATTGACAAGGTACACTGCAGTTGAAATAGCTTCTGCCCAAAGATAATGTGGCAACTTCTTCTCTTCAAGCATTGTTCGGGCTGATCCAACCAATGTCTTGTTTCTCCTCTCTGCAATTCCATTTAGTTGAGGAGAGTACCTAGTAGTCACTTCCCTTTTGATACCTTTGTCCTGCAAGAACTCATCAAAATCTTTGGAGAAGTATTCTCCCCCTCCATCAGATCTGAGCTTCTTTAGTGATCTACCTGTATGATTCTCCACATGTGCAAGATACTTCTTGAAGCAATCAAACACTTCATTCTTACTCTTGATAAAGTATAGAACAGTCCACCTACTATGGTCGTCAATAAATGAGACATAGTACCTTGATCCTGCCAATGAAGGTTCTTGACTTGGTCCCCATACATCTGTGTGTACTAAGTCCAATAAGTTGTTGTGGATGTAGCCTTTGTGGTTGAATGGTTGTCTTTGTGCCTTCCCAATCTGACATGCATCACACCTGTTGATCATGAGTTGCTTTGATATGTTCGGCAGTCCTAGAACACTTTGATCCCTGCATATATCCTTCAAGGTTCTTTCATTCACATGAGCAAGTCTCTTATGCCACACTTCAAGCTCACTTAGGGTTTGAGACCCAAAGTTGAATAGAGCTATGTTCCTGGTATCTCCTACTTCAAAAGTAAAGAGCCTACCATGCTTCTCACCTCGGGCTATCTTCTTGAAGCCTTGACATGGATCTTCCACAAAAGCTCCATGTTGGGTGAACCTAACTTGCAAGCCTTTTTCAACTATTTGGCCTACACTGATTAGGTTTTTAGTGATAGTGGGTACATAGAGAACCTTACTCAAAATGTTTGTCCTGCCATTGGAAGCTTTGACATTACCAATCTTCTCTACACTGTGCTTCGTGTCATCCCCTGTTTGCACTTCATGTCTATGCTTTGGACTTTCCAAGTCAGATAGAAGAGCAATGTTGCCTGCAACATGATTCGAACATCCTGAATCTATGTAGAACAAATGATCATCTTCTTTACCTTCTTTGTGGCTTAGATTCATGAGAAGTAATGAGTCTTCATGTGGTTGATCTTCTGAATAATTGTTGTAGTCCCTTCTATTATAGCTTCTATTGTTGTTGTTGAAGTTGTGTCCACCTCTGCCTCTATTGCTGCCATATCCACCTCTTCCACTTCCTTTCTGGGTCTTCCCATTGAACCAGCAGTTCTGAGTGGTGTGGTTGGTCTTATCGCATATGGCACAAGGTTGAACATTCTGACCTTTGGCTTTGTCTTGCTTTGGTCCTTTCTTCTTCCCTTTCCACTTGCTCTTGCTTGCGAAGTTGGCTTGGGAAGTCTCTTCTTCGTCTTCTTCCTTCTTCTTGCCTTTCTGCTTCTTATCCTTCTTATCTGCATATAGAGCACTCGTTGAACTACCATGATAAGAGTTACCTTCCTTTATGCTATTGTTGGCTTCTTGATTGAAGAGTTGTCCAAGAAAGATGTTGAAGTCTGGAGTCTGCACATCCATGATGAGATCGTAAGCCGTCGTGAAGGATTGCCATTGCTTATCACTTCGAATGCCGTTGAGAATTTGCCTCATGATGACCTCTTCTTCAATCAGCTCTCCAATGGATGCTAACTGATCCGCAACCTCCTTGACCTTGGTAACAAACTCTGTGATGGTTTGTTTAGGTGTCTTCTTCATTTGGTTGAACTCGTTCCAAAGATGATTCTTTCTTGCTTTGGTACTAGCAGAAAAGAAAGTCTCCAGGGCATCCCAAGTCTCTTGAGATGTCTTGCATCCTCTAATATGTGGTAATAGAAAGTCACAGATAGAGTTTAGTATGTACGACCTTGCTTGAGCATCCCTTGCGCACCAAAGTGTGAGCTTATCTGTCTCCTCTTGTGTAGGTCCTCCTTTGGATCTTGGAATAGGCATAGCTTCATCACCTGCTACAATTCCATAAAGATTTCTACCTTGCAAGTAGGCCTCCATTCTGATTTGCCAAGCTGCGTAGTTGTGTCGATCAAGCTTCTCAATCATTGAGGGAAAGCCGTCACCCATCTTGAACTAGCTCTGATACCACTGAAAGAACTTGGAGAAGCTTGTCGAAGGTAGAAAAGTGCGTTTCGAAGCGATGAAGTTTGGTCAAGCCAACCGGCACAAGACCAGCCCTTGAGCTTTTGGAGACTCAAATAGACCTTATAGGCATGCTATAAGTGCAAAGAAACACACTATGTACCTTGGAGCATCAAGGAGAATGAGTCGATACAAAACAGATAGGTTCGCGGGTCGACTAGCTCAAAAAACTTACTATCTATGGAAGAGACAATGAACTTCAAATGCCCATACCGACCAGCGTGATTACAATTAGAAAACATCCTTTTATGGGAGTGATACACATAGGGTTGAGTGTATGGAATGCACAAAAGTATAAGGAATAAGCAAAATATGCTATAGGAATGAATGCGACATTCACCGGTGGTACTTCCTATTTTTCAGGAATACGCAGAGATTGGCCCTGAGGCAGAAAACCTGAGATTTCTCCAAATCTGCGGAACCAAATGCTTTGAAAATTTACAGGCATAAACTAGACACTAATACCTTTCCAATGAGACCTCTTGCACGCAATTTGGAGCTCTGAGGAGAGAGCAGTAGCCTCTGCAAGATTACTGTTGGCGAAGAAGATGATGCAGAAAATTGAAGGAGCAAGACAATGATGGTCACAAGTATATGTATATTGCTTCCATGTAATGTACAAGTGATTTCAACTCCTTATATAGCCTCTAGGAGTGTTCCACGACTTTTACAACTTGAATTTGAATTCAAATGAAGGTGGGAATGGTTGTTGGAGGGAATCAATTCACTTCCCTACAATCTAGGAAAAGTGAAGATCTTGATTGATCTACTTTTAGGTGATTGATTGCTTGATTGAATGCAACTTCAACCACCAAAATTTCATGGGGTTTTGGCCCTATATTTGTACCTTTACATGTGTACAACTCAAGGCTTTTACAACGGTAAATGAGCCATCAAAATATTCTCAAAAAATACAATAAATGAGCATATGAAAAAGAACTCTCCAACGGATATTCTTTCGACGCGATAGCCTTTGATGTAGATCAAATCCACCTCAAGCATAGTGTAAGCTTGATGTTCCAACAGAATGGTGGGGGGTGGCGGGGGGTCGCGGGGGGGGAATGGTGGGGGGGCGGGGGGTCGCGGGGGGGAATGGTGGGGGGTGGCGGGGGGGAATGGTGGGGGGTGGCGGGGGGGAATGGTGGGGGGTGGCGGGGGGTTGCGGGGGGGAATGGTGGGGGGTGGCGGGGGGTTGCGGGGGGAAATGGTGGGGGGTGGCGGGGGATTGCAGGGGGGAATGGTGGGGGGTGGCGGGGGGTTGGGGGGAGGGAGGGGAGAGAGAGAGAGAGAGAGAGAGAGAGAGAGAGAGAGAGAGAGAGAGAGAGAGAGAGAGAGAGAGAGAGAGAGAGAGAGAGAGAGAGAGAGAGAGAGAGAGAAGGGAGAGAGGGAGGGGGGGTTCACGTGGGACAGCGGGGAGAGAGAGAGAGAGAGAGAGAGAGAGAGAGAGAGAGAGAGAGAGAGAGAGGGTACGTGAGGGGGCTTGCGGGGAGGGCTGAGGGGGGTTAGAGGGGGGCTAGGCGGGGGTGGCTGAGGGGGAACTAGTGGGGGTGAGGGTGGTGCTAAATGGAGGGGCGGGGGTGGAGCTAAGCGGGGGTGGAGGAGAGAGAGAGAGAAAACTAATCAACTGAAATGAAAGCAACAACCTGCCCGGAGTATTGAAAGCATCAACTGCCCAGACACAAATATGTCCAAGAAATGGGACGGACACTCCCTCAAGCTACAGCCCAAGGCGTCTGAGAGCTCTCCTCTCAATCTCTTTCTCTTCTATCTTCTTCAGACTTCATGCTCAGGGTACTAGTGAGTTCTGACCTCTGTGCTTGGGGCCCACTACTTACATGCCACAAGGAGAGAAAAGAAAAAAAAAGAAGGGCACTACAGACCCCCACATCAAACTTTTGCACCGTCCCTGGTGCAATTTCTCCCTTATTGTACTCATTCCAATGAGATCTAGTTATTCTGCAATTACTGAAAAGAAACATGGTATGTACAAGGGGTGGAATGCTTCCATTTTGATCTAGTTCAGATACTTCGTCACCCTGGAGATGTTGACCAGGGGAATCCTTTTACCCTGCAGATCCTCCAGATGCACTGTGCCATGTGGCAATACCTTGATTACCTTATAAGGTCCTATCCACTTGGGTGCCAATTTAGTTTGAATTGGTGGAACCTGATGCACTAAAACCATAGACCCTTCCTGAACTTCATTGGATCTCAGATACCTGTCATGCAATCTCTTGCGCTCTTCTTGTGTTACTTGAAGTTTTTGCATTGCCCCTTCTCTGTATTCTTCTAATGCCACCAATCTCTGAATGGGGGGTTCAATTCCAATGGTTTTGATTCCTATTTCCTTTCTGATAATGAACTCAAATGGTGCCAATGCCTCTTTTCCATAAACTAAGAGAAATGGAGTCTCGCCTGTGGTTCCCCTCTTCGTGGTTCTGAAAGCCCAAATTGCACCAATTAGTGCTAGTGGCCAAGAGCTTTGATGATCAAAAGATAATTTGCGAAGTAGTCCAATCAAAATCTTATTGGAACTCTCTGCTTGGCCATTTGCCCTTGGGTAATAGGCACAAGATTTTTTATAGAAGATTTTGTACCTGTCAAATATAGACTGGAGCAATTGATTTACAAAATGTGTGCCCCTATCACTAGTAATTTCTAGTGGGCAACCAAATCTTGAGAAAATACGTTTATACATAAATTTAGCTACTGTTAAAGCCGTGCAGTCCACAATAGCTTTAGCCTCTATCCATTTAGTGGCATAGCACGTGGCCATCAAAATATACTTTTTTCCTCCAGGTTGTCCAGTTGGACTAATTGGTCCTATTAAATCAAGACCCCATCGTTCAAATGGAAGCCATCCGGTAGATATGACTAATGGTTGGAAATTCAATCTGGTTGGCGCGGGAGCACATCTTTGGCAGACGTGGCATTCTTTAGAAAACTTGATTGCATCCTTGAAAATATGAGGCCACCATAAACCCTTGTGGATGATTCTATGAGCCAATTCTTCCCCCTTTAGATGTCCTTCATTGTGTGCAGCCTCTAGCAGAAGATTTACCTCTTCTGGATAGACACACCTTCTCAATATATCATCTTGACAGTATTTATATAAATTTCCATTTATAAGAGAATATGCTTTGGTTTTCAGGAGCAATCTTCTCTTTTCTACAGGTGTCAAGTGTTCTGGGATCTTTCCATTAGTAAGAACATGGAGAATTTCATCATACCAACCAGTCCGGATTGCTACTAGAAAAAGATTGCTATCCACCAATTCATCATTAATACCTGTTGCCTTTTCGCTCATTGCCGTCCTAGACACTTGATCTGCCATGTAGTGCTCTTTTCCTGGCTTAATATGAATATCAAAATTAAATTCTTGAAATAGGAGTAACCATCTCCAAATCCTTCCAGCTACTCTAGGCTTGTTTATCAAATACTTCAAGGGCTGATGATCAGAAATAACAATGAAATGTACACCAAGGAGATAATGTCGGAACTTCTGAAGAGCAAATACGATAGCCAAACCTTCTCTTTCCGTTGTACTGTAATTTCTTTCAGCTTGGTTGAGTAGTCTGCTTGCATAAGAGATAGGTCTATCCACTTTGTGAGATGATGGTTGAGCTAGAACTTCCCCAACAGCATGAAGACTAGCATCTGTATGCACATGAAATTCCAATGACCAATTAGGAACACTTAAAAGTGGAGCAGTACATAGCCTCAACTTTAGTTCACAAAATGCTTTGTCAGCTTCAGCACTCCATGAGAAAGGGATCTTTTTGCTGGTAAGCCTTGACAAGGGCTTAGCAATTTCTAAATACATCCTAATGAATCTTCTGTGATACCCTGCATGGCCCAAGAAACTTTCCACTTCCTTTGGGCTTTGTGGAATTGGCATGGAAAGAATAGCTGTAACCTTTGCAGGGTCAACAGTTATGCCTTCAGCAGATACTATGTCACCAAGAAGAGTGCCCTTAGTGACCAAAAAGTGGCATTTATCAGGATTCAATTTCAAACCCGTTTTGAGACATTGCTCAAAAATTTCTTTTAGATTTTCCAAATGATCATGGAAATCTTGAACTGCCGCCCTTCTATCTGTACCTGAGAATACTGAAAAGTCATCCATAAATATGCGGAGAAAGGTTGTTAACCATTTGCCCAATATCAGATACATCGTTCTATTAAATGAAGGTGGCGCATTCTTCAAACCAAAAGCCATACGAGTATAGACATAAGTGCCCCAAGGAGTAACAAAGGCTGTTTTGTCCCTATCATCAAGATGAATTACTATCTGGTTGTAGCCACTAAAACCATCCAAGAAACTATACAAAGTGTGACCAGCTACTTCCTCAAGCACTTGCTCTGTGAAGGGCTGAGGAAATCCATCTTGAATAGTCACTTTATTCAAAGCACGGAAATCAACACATACCCTTATTTTTCCACTATTTTTCTTCAGCACAATAACCATAGAAGAAAGCCACCTGGAATGTTCTACAGGCACAATTATACCTGCTTCTTCTAGTTTTGTAATCTCTGTTTTTACCGCCTCTGCATACTTCGGATTGAGTCGATATGGCCTACTTCTTACAGGCGCAGCTCCCTCAACTAAGGGTATCTGATGTAATCCAAGCTCTTCTGGTATTCCTGTTAGATCTTTGTAGGACCATGCGAAGACACTTCTGTAAGTAAAGAGCAAAGAAGTTACCTTCTGTAGTAAATTAGGATAATGCCACAACCAGGATGCCAAGTGAACTATTTGAGGGTTCTCTTCATCCCCTAAATTTACTTCTTGAACCAATGTTTCAGAATTGGTCGTGCTTGAGAAATCATCTCCACTATATGCAGGAGTGGATTTTAATTTATATTCTGCAACATGTTCTTTCATCCAACCTTGAGGTATATCTGCAAAAGGGAGATCTTCTCTGCTCTTAGGTTCATAATCTTCCCTCTCTGATACTTTTATATTGGTAGCCTCTTCAAGGATTGTATTTTCCTTCAGTTGCTCATTCTCCAACACCTTGTGGTCTTCATTGCCCTTTTCTGTAATTTCCTTATCTGCAACTTCTTCCTCAATTTCATTGATCTCCACTGTGCAACACTCTGCACTTCCCATCATCCAATTGAACAATGTATCATCTTCTTGGGGTAGAGTGGGCATTACCTGAGTATCCACAGTATATCCAGTAGTTTTTCTTGAGTCGAATCCTTCTTCCAAATATAGTTGCAGTTGGCTATTGGTATTTGTTGAAATCCATAGTTTATTTTTTCCCCAATCTTGCAAAGCTTTTGCTTGTCTCAGCTAAGGTCTCCCCAGGAGTAGAGGGTAAGAAGTCTCCTGTGGAAGTGCAATAACAACAAAATCTAGAACAAAATGGCAGCCCTGTACTACCATCAGTACCTTCTCAATAATGCCCAGTGGCGCAACCTGATGTTGATCTGCCAATGTAACCGTGAATGGTGCCAACTTGGTGGGGTTCAATTTCAGCTTCTTCATTGTAAAATCTGGCATGAAATTGATACCAGAGCCTCCATCTATGATCACACCTGTGAGAGTTTCATCCTTTATACAAACAGATAATCTTGAGCTTTGGTAGTCTGCTAAGGGTACAGGGGAAAATCAACCATGAAACCATCTATACTAGGTGATTGGACCAAGTGAGCAGAGTGTATAATCTTCAGTAAGTCACTTCTTATTTTTGAATCCATCCTTATAAGTTCATATAGACTAACCTTGTGATGAATACCTTTCAAGACCTGTTCAATGTTTACCTCCTGAGTGTTTTCTTGCGGACTTGTTGGTTGGCCCTTTAAAGAAGTAGTCATCCTATTATAAGCTCCTTCAATTTGTGCTTGGTCCTTCCATCCAGACTCCTTTTCTTCCTCTTTATCCTGAAATCCTTGTTGTTCATCTCTCCGGGTTGCAGCTGCTTGCCTAGCTCTAGTCATCATGGGCATTGCAGAGGATGAAACAACATAAGTCTGAGTGGTTTTTCCTTCTTCATGTGGAGAGACTGCAATCATATGAATTGGAGCAGGACGACCTCTTGTGCAATCCCTGGTATAATGATCCTTGGCCTCTGGACAATGTTGACAAGAAGGTGCATCTTCTGGGAGGGAACACCTATTTTGCATGTGGCCATATTCACCACAACGATAGCACATCAAGGGTCTATTATATCTAGGCTTTGCAGGCCTATTCTCCTCTCTATTAGATGTATTTGAAGTACTAGCATAATATGAATCCAAATTTTGAGGGTTACCTCTCTGCTGTGTACCCTTGAGGTAGTAGCAATCTCTGGCTTCATGACCATCCTTTCCACAAAATTGACAGCTTACCTTAATAGGGCAATTAACGTTGGAATGTCCATTGTTATTACAGATTCTACACCAAATTTGTCTCCTTATATCCTGAGTGGTCTTCAAGTCTTCTAACTCTCGGCGAAGTTGAGCTACTTCATCATCAGTGCGACGCAAGTGGTGGCAAGACCTTCTCTTCTTGTTGATTTTGTTGCATCTTCAATGCTTCCAGTTCCCTCCTTAGTTGCTCAATAGGATCCAGATCTGCAGCATACTTTTGTTGTGTATCCCCTTCAAAATGTTGCCTTGCTTCTTCAATGCGTGATGCCGCTGCAACAAATCATTAAGGGTCGCATCCAATCTAAGAGATTCACGAAGCTTCTGCTGAGATGACCTAGGCAGAGCCTTTTCGATCCACTTTTTAACCAAAAAGTCACCTGGAGCATGTGGCAGACGTGCAACAAGTGCTTTTGTTCTAGTGTGAAGTTCATGAAAGGATTCACCTGGTCTTAGCTTCAAATTCTGTAGCTGATCTAGAGCTCTTTCCGAGGAATCACTTGGTTGGAATGTCTGTGAGAACGCCACCTTCAAAGCCTCCCATGTAGTGAAATGGCCATCTGCATATTGACTATACCATTTATCTGCAAGACCCTCCAATGTGGATGGAAAGAGTGCCAGCATTGCATCGTCTCTATTTTGCAAACCTCGTCCACGGCATAAAGAGATGAATCTTCTCACATGATCATCAGCATCCTCATAGGCTTGTCCCTTGAAGGTAGGGAATTTGATATTTAATCTGGAGAGTAAATGAGAGAGATCCTCCATTTGTACTGGTGTTTCTTCGGACGTATCTGAGGAGAAGTCTAGAGTTCTCCTATACCCTTCTTTCGACAATGGTGTCGCACCCAAATCAATTGATAAATTTAGGGAGGGCAGAGGGGAGGTAGACTCACTAGTCGTGGTTATGGCTAACTTGTTAAGGCTCCTCCGAACACAAAGAGACTCCTTATCTGCCCGTGTATGGGTCATGTACCTACTTGCAAATGTAATAGGGCAAAAATACCTCTCACAGAAATGCAAAGGTCCCACCGGGCGTGCCAAACTGTAGAGGAGGTACTGGGGTATCTGCTTTTAACAAAAGTAGAGAGTGAAGATTAAACACGTCCAGTACATCACCTACTCAAGGGGGGTTCTCTTTAGGGAAGTATACCCTTTAACATTTCTGTGAGCAGGTAGATAACACGGATTGCACAGAGTAGTAAATACTTCAGAAAATATGGACAACCAATGACCAGGGAAGACCATACACTTCTTGATTCGAATCGATTACAAGGTTGGGCAGAGTGATGCTCAAAAGTGCAAGCTTAGGGCTGACAAGCCACCCTAAAAGTATTAACTTCAATACAACAGATCAGCATAAGGGCCATTGATATGCAGGCTAACTCAGAACAATTCAAATGGTAGAATTTCTCAAGAGAATAGAAATTAATCAACACACTGACTCACAGAAAGGAAAATAAATCCAAACTACTCTCTTACACTATAGTGCTCATAGCCCTCCACTGAGAAGCCTACCCTCTGTATCCACACTACAGAGTAGCTTCTACAATAGGCTTGAAACCACCAAGTGCAAGAGAGAACTTCTGCACGTATACACGCCTCAATGTAACTCTAAAAAATGTACCCCAAATGAGCACAAATCCATTGTTTTTATAGGCCTCAATAGGTCAAGAGGGCCTTGCCGATTCTTCACGTCCACTGATCACGCGCCGGTTGATTACCCAAAATTGAAGGGGTAGGTCAATTATTCCCTTGTTTTGAATTGGATCCACAAAAATAGGTAGTCGCCGTGAATGGTTGGTGTCAGTTCCACTTCCACTTCTAACAATTACCTTTTACCCTTGCACCTGCCATCTAAGATTATCATTGATTTAATCCGAGAATTTTAACATGAAGTGCCCTATCCACTCTGGAAGGATAGGAGGAGACCACCGTGGGATGTTTGGCCATAGAACTACATAATGTGTAATAAAGCGTTCTGCAACATTATCTTGAGCCTTCTTCTGCTCCGCTTGATGTGCGAGACCCAATCTTGCTTTTGATTCATTGTGTACTTCTGGACCCATGTCAACATAAGAAGAGCTCCTTCATGTTTGGCTTAGATGTCATGTTTCTTCTATGCTTCTGCATGCTCCTCAAAGCCAAGTGTGTTCTGTCATCTACGGGTGTGTGCATGTATGAATATGTGTGTGTAGGTGCGTGTGGGCCTATATGTAGGGTGAGAGTGTATGTGTGTGGGGATGCATGTGTGTATATGTCAGTGTGTGTGTGGGAGTGTGTGCATATGTATGGGTGTGAGAGTGTGTGTGTTCATTTGCGTGATTTGTATGTGAGTGTGTGAGTATGTGGGTGAGTGGGTGTGCACGGATATGTGTGTGGGGATGTGTGTGTGTGTGGCGGAGTGTGTATGTGCAAGTGAGGGGAGGCGGGGGAGGGTGTGGGAGAAGGTGAGGGGGCGGGGTGGCGCGAGGGGGTGGGGGTGGTGTGAGGGGGTGGGGGTGGTGCGAGGGGCTGAGGGGGCTAAGCGGGAGGAGGGGGAGGTGGAGGGTCGCGGGGAGGAGGTGGAGGGAAGTTGGGGGTGGGCCGCGGGGGCCTAAGCGGGGGGAGGGGGAGGTGAAGGGACTGAGCGGGGGGGTGGAGGGGAGTTGGGCAGGGGACTGCGGGGAACTAAGCGGGGGGGAGGGGGAGGTGGAGTTGGGCGGGGGGCTACGGGGAACTGAGCGGGGGGAGGGCGGGGGGCTGCGGGGAACTGAGCGGTGGGGAGGGCGGGGGGCTGCGTGGAACTGAGCGGGGGGAGGGCGGGGGGCTGCGGGGAACTGAGCGGGGGGAGGGCGGGGGGCTGCGGAGAACTGAGCGGGGGGTTGCGGGGGAGAATGGTGGGGGGTGGCGGGGGGTTGCGATGGGGGAATGGTGGGGGGGTGGCGGGGGGTTTGCGGGGGGGAATGGTATTTGGTGGCGGAGGGTCGCGGGGGGAGGGAGGGGAGAGAGAGAGAGAGAGAGAGAGAGAGAGAGAGAGAGAGAGAGAGAGAGAGAGAGAGAGAGAGAGAGAGAAGGGAGAGAGGGAGGGGGGGGGTTCACGTGGGGGGTGGCGGGGGGGTCGCGGGGGGAATGGTGGGTGGGTGGCGGGGGGTCGCGGGGGGGAATGGTGGGGGGTGGCTGGGGGTCGCGGGGGTGGGGGGGGGGGAATGGTGGGGGGGCGGGGGGTCGCGGGGGGGAATGGTGGGGGGTGGCGGGGGGGAACGGTGGGGGGTTGGCGGGGGGTTGCAGGGGGGAATGGTGGGGGGTGGCGGGGGGAAATGGTGGGTGGTGGCGGGGGGTCGCGGGGGGGATTGGTGGGGGGTGGCGGGGGGTCACGGGGGGGGGGGGGGGAATGGTGGGGGGCGGGGGGTCGCGGGGGGGAATGGTGGGGGGTGGCGGGGGGGGAATGGTGGGGGGTTGCGGGGGGGAATGGTGGGGGGTGGCGGGGGGTTGCGGGGGGAAATGGTAGGGGTGGCGGGGGGTTGCGGGGGGGAATGGTGGGGGGTGGCGGGGGGTTGGGGGGAGGGAGGGGGGAGAGAGAGAGAGAGAGAGAAAGAGAGAGAGAGAGAGAGAGAGAGAGAGAGAGAGAGAGAGAGAGAGAGAAAAGGGAGAGAGGGAGGGGGGGGTTCACGTGGGACAGCGGGGAGAGAGAGAGAGAGAGAGAGAGAGAGAGAGAGAGAGAGAGGGTACGTGAGGGGGCTTGCGGGGAGGGCTGAGGGGGGTTAGAGGGGGGCTAGGCAGGGGTGGCTGAGGGGGAA
>CM035434.1:7952315-7957315 GCA_020310875.1 Ceratopteris richardii
AAGAGAAGTGTACACATATGTACATTAGCATAGTCATAGATGACTTAGATCTTTGTTCAGTAAGAATTATGTACAAATTATCTATAAATACCTTGAGAAAAGTCGGGGCATGTATGAGAGCTATGTGACATTAGTTAGAAGTCAAGAATGAGGGAGATAGAAGTCATAAGATAGAGGAAAGTGAATTTGAGTTAGCTCTCATCACTCAGTTGTATTTTCTCTGAGTAAATGAAAAATTTTGCGCCCGATGTTTCTGTGTGTTCTCCTTCTACAGTAGATCAATTGTGGAATGCTTTTGTACAAGTCTAAGTTGAGAGTTGCTTGACCTCTGTGCAAAGTTTCAGCTTCCAATTGTAATCAGGCTGAGTGAATTGAGCGTAGGAACATTCATATGTGAAGTGTATTCACTGGTTCCTAAAAAAAGCGCATATTTCGAAGTTAATGTTTTGGTCATTTCTCCTAGCACAGTTTAAAGTTTTGCATGAGTAAGGGCTTAATCTTTAAGTTGGAAGATAAGCTACTTATGTCTAGAAGCATTTTGTAAAACGGGTTCTATTCAAGGAGAACCAAGTCTTAAAAGTTACAGGTGTAGAGTCGATGTTTTGGATAACAGTTTCTGACATAGGTAACTTGTGAAATCAATTTCTCAAGTTATACTTAATCTTTTGAAGTAATTCAACTTGGAATAGTGCGCAATCTCTAGGAGATGATTCGTACAAAGTTTCATCAAAAACTTTACAGATTTGATAGGTCAATGTGAATGAACAATGCAACAGACTTTTCTGTGTATCATCTTCTTCACAGATTTGTTAATTTCTGATAAGTTAGCAATCGATCCTCTAATTAGTGAAGTGTTTGACTTACTCTGGTATAGAGGTGCTCTAATCACAAGAGTAAGTTGTTCTTTTGGAGATTAACATTCTCCATCAGTGGTTCAGAGCAGGAGACATCAATTTCAAGAAAAGGAGGATCCCGACTGCTGCAGATTCAAGAGATTCAACACTTGAAGGATCAAGAAGTGAAAGCTTGGAGTCAAAGCTTGAGGAGAAGACAAATTGACATCAAGAAAGGCAAAAGGAGTTCAATTCGAAGTAAAGATACATACATTGTTTGTAAAGCTTGAAGTTTCAATACACAGGTGGATACAAGATGGGAGAAAGCTTGCAGATTGATAAGCTAGATAGGGAGAACTATCCAGCATGGTCCATGAGGATGGAAGCACACCTCATGAGCAAAGATCTTATATCATTTATTACAGGAGATGAAGAAAAACCAGAATTTGCAGATCCAAGTATTCCTACTAGGGAAGAACTTGCAATGTTGAAGACTTGGATGAGAAAGGATGCTCAAGCAAGGAGTATCATCTACATGGCTGTAAATGATTACCTTCTACCTCACATCAGAGGTTTAGAAAGTGCTACAGATGTTTGGAATGCCTTGGAAGAGCATTTCCAAAATACAACTAAGTCAAGGAAGTCCTCACTATGGGCTGAGTTCACAACCTTCAAGAAGAAGAGCTCACAATCAATTTCAGATTATGTGGCAAGGATGAAAGATATTGCAGATAGCTTGGGAGCAGTGGATGAAGATATTGAAGAGGAAAAGTTGGTAAGACAAATACTTACAGGTCTAAGAGGTGATGAGAAGTGGAAGCCTTTTATATTATCCATAGAGTTGTCACTTGATCACTTTACTCCTGACCTTAATCAATTGCTAGGACACATGCTAACCTTTGAGCAGGATCTTAAGGAGACAATGATAGAAGTACAAGTCAAGCTATGTACTCCAAAGACAAGAAAAGAATGGCAAAGGAAAGCAATCAAATGATGATGAAGGGAATTCAAATCAAGCCAATTTCACAAAAGGGAAGACAAATTTCAGAGGTAAAGGAAGAGGAGGTAAGAACAAAGATAATGCTAAAGCTTGTTGGATTTGTGGCAGAACAAATCATTTGGCAAATGATTGTTGGTATAACAATCAAAGTGGAGGATACAACAATCAGAATTATAGTCAAAGAGGTAGAGGAGGCAGAAACCAAAGAGGTAACTTCAGAGGAAGAGGTGGTAGGACATCATATGGTAGAGGAGGTGGAAGGAACTTCCAATCTCAGTCCTACAACAATAATTATTACAATTATGCATCAGATCAGAAGGATGACATGACTCTTATCTTGAATGCAACTCATGAATCAATGGGAGAAGATCAAAGAGTGTTTTATATTGACTCAGGGTGCAGCAACCATCTGAGTGGGACTCTATCCTTGATGACTGATATGGAAGCAAGGGTGAATGGACATACAGTCCAAACAGGTGACAATACCAAACATAAAGTGGAGAGCATTGGATCAGTGAAGACAAAGAGTGAAGTACACTTCTGAGTAAGGTACTTTATGTTCCTACTATTCTAAAAATTTGATAAGTGTAGGGCAAATTGTGGAGAAAGGATATGAGGTAAGATTCACAAATGATGGTGTTTATGTACAAGATCCAAATCAGGGATATACAAACATAATTGCAGGTAAAAAGGAAGGAAGATTGTTTACTCTCAAAGTCCAAGGTAATGTGGGACATGCATTGTTTACCTATGGAGGTCAAAAGGTGTCTGAATTAGACCTATGACATAGAGGCTAGGTCATTTCAATGAGAGAGCTATAAAGGAGATGTCAAAGAATCAGGTGGTGCTTGGATTGCCAACATTGAAGGGCAACATATGGTGTACAAGTGTGAAGCTTGTCAATTAGGTAAAGCACATAAAAGTTCTTATAACAAATCAGGGTACAAGTATTCAAACATGCTTGAATGGTTCATACAGATGTATGGGGTCCCTCAAGGGACTATAGCATAAATGGATCCAGATATTATGTGTTGTTTGTTGATGATGCAACCAGGTGGATTACTTTGTATGTAATCAAGGATAAATCAGAAGTCTTCAAGACATTCAAACATTTCCATGCTTATGCAGAAAGGATCACAGGACAAAAGCTAAAGAGGTTAAGATCAGATGGAGGGGAGAGTATTTCTCAAAAGAGTTTGATGATTATTTGTGGAATGCAGGTATCAAAAGAGAAGTGACTTGCAGGTACTCCCTCAACAAAATGGAGTAGCAGAAAGGAGGAATAGGACTCTTGTAGAGTTTGCAAGAGCCATGATGAAGGAAAAGAATTGTCCAAATTACTTATGGGCAGAGGCCATTAACACTGCAACATACCTTGTGAATAGGTTGCCTTGCAAAGCTTTGGATGGAGGAACCCTTATGAAGCATG
The DNA here is from genome assembly GCA_020310875.1 of Ceratopteris richardii. NCBI lineage: Eukaryota > Viridiplantae > Streptophyta > Polypodiopsida > Polypodiales > Pteridaceae > Ceratopteris > Ceratopteris richardii. The sequence continues at coordinate 7,955,578 of CM035434.1, forward strand.
GTGGGGTAAGAAGCCTAGTCTTGATCATTGCAAAGTATTTGGATGTATTGCATATGCTTATGTTCCTTCACAATTAAGACATAAGCTAGAACCAAAAGCAGAGAAGTATGTGTTTATTGGATATGATGATAGACAAATGGGTTACAGGTTGTGGAGTCCATCCACAAAGCAATTTCTTGTTACTAAAGATGTGACATTTGATGAGCAAAATGTGTGGTATTCAGGATCACCAAATGAGTATACAGGTGTTGAAGAAATTCAAAGGAAAGGAAAGGCAAAGGTAAAAGTTTGTGAAGAAATTGTTGATGAAGTTGACTCTAGATGTAGAGTACAGGATCATGTAGAAGAAGGGCCAAGATTTGATCCAGAATCAAATGAGGCTGAAACTTCAAGAAGTGCAGAAATCAGGAGATCTACAAGAGAAAGGAAAGAGCCTATAAGGTATAGTTATGATACATCTTTCCTAACAACAAAAGATTATGCCTACATTGTGAAAACAGAAGAAGATCCAACTACTTATGAAGAAGCCAAAGGTAAACAGAATTGGGAGAAGGCAATGCAAGAAGAGTATGATGCTCTACTTGAAAATGAAACTTGGGAATAGTACCAAGACCAAAGAATCAGAAAGCTCATTGGATGCAAGTGGGTATATAAAACAAAGAGGTTTGCAGATGGTAAGGTGTCTAGATATAAGGCTAGACTAGTGGTTAAAGGTTATGCCCAAACTTATGGGTAGATTATGATGAAACCTTTAGTCCTGTTGCTAAGATGTCTACAATTAGGACATTGATTGCTATTGCTACTTGCAAGGGATGGAAATTATCACAATTGGATGTGAAGAATGCATTTCTTAATGGTTACATTGCAGATGAAGTATATATGGAGCAACCAGAAGGCTTCATGGAATCAATTGGATCAGAATTATGGTTGTAAGCTCAAGAGAGCTTTATATGGGTGAAGCAAGCCCCAAGAGCTTGGAATTACAGATTGGTCAAGTTCTTGAATGAATGTGGATTTCAAGCATTCAAAGGCAGATAGTAGCTTGCTAGTGAAGGCAAGTGAAAATGGATACATTTTACATGTGCATTTATGTTGATGATATTATTGTTACAGGAACAGATGCTCAAGGAATCAATGAACTCAAGAAGCAAATAGAGAAGGATGTTAAGATAAGTGACTTGGGAAACTTATCTTATTTTTAGGAATGCAGATTGTGTATACTCAACATGGAGTATATGTTTCACAAGAGAGATACTTGAAGAATCTTCTAGTCAAGTTTAACATGGAAGATAGCAGGACCTCAACTACACCATTGGAGGTAAATCATAAATGAGCAGGTATGGAGGTGAAGAGTTCAATGATATGAAGAAATATCAGAGTTTGGTAGGTAGTTTAATCTATGCTACCTTGACAAGGCCAGATCTATCATATGCAGTAGGTGTGTTATCACAATTCATGCATTGTCCAAAGAAGACTCATTGGATTGCAGCCCAAAGGGTACTCAGATATATCAAAGGAACCCTAAGTGAAGGTTTGTATTATGGTTCACTTCTGATACAAGAATCAAAGTGTTTAGTGATGCAGATTGGGCAGGTGACTCAGATGATAGAAGGTCTACCCATGGATATCTATGTTATGTTGGAGACAAGTTAGTGTCTTGGTGTTCAAAGAAGCAACATACAGTTGCTTATCATCCACAGAAGCTGAGTATAAGGGAATGGTAGAAGCTGCAAAAGAA
>CM035434.1:7967315-7979815 GCA_020310875.1 Ceratopteris richardii
TAGCTTTGCAGACTTACTTTTCTTTGGTTTCTGCATAATAAAGTGGAAAGACAATTAAATAAGAAACATAAGGAATCGATCCATGGCATCGATTTCGTGTGTGGGTAGATGCCAAGCATCGACTTTCTACTGAAAGTTGATGCCTGGCATCCACTTTGGGACATAAGTTGATGCCTGGCATCGACTTATGCCAGGAGGTCGATGCCAGGCATCGACTTATGCCAGGAGGTCGATGCCAGGCATCAACTTTTGGCAGCAGGTCGATGCCAGACATCGAATTTAGCAGTAAGTCGATGCCACGAATCGAATTCCTACTAAAAGCCTGGCATCAAATTGGTTAGGTGAATCAAGGCATCTATACTAATAGCAAACCATGCATGACCTCTGAAGGAGAACCTACCCAATCACGAAACAGGATAAAATATTCTGATAAAGCTTTGTAGGATGATGTGGTTGGATAGTCTGCTTGGACCTCTGTCCAAGAAAAGCAACCCAGCCTCTTCATCATCACCTCCTGAATCTTCATGTATACTTTATTGTTGGCGATTATCTTTCGCCCTGATATCACTGATGATGGTTGTCACGGCAAGGCTTGAACCTTGTCAGGCCTGCGGAAATTGCCGCGCCGCCAAATAGAGACCTAAGCTAGAGTGATATAGAACACCTCTATAATCAACAGTAGCTTAGCAAGATTATTGTCGCTTAACTGAAAACTGCGACTTGAATTCCACCGGAACTTCATCGGACTGTCACTAGGACGTCACCAAAATTCTGCCGGAATATCACCGGAATGAACTTTGATTATGCTGGTGATTACTTCAAATGAATTATGTGAAGTAAGGAAGTGATACGTGAACTTCCTTTACTGAATGGACTTCTTCTTGAAGTTTAAGGAAAACTTCACAGTTCTGAAGTGCCACTTTCTAGTTAGACTTTGTACTGTGTGTACACATTCATTCCACCAGAAACTATGATCAGCTTAAAGTAGAGACGTCTAGATACAAGATGAGCTATCTCTCATACAAAGCTTTGAATTCTACTGTGAGATATACTTCATTGTTCTACCGGAAAAACTCGCTTTCTGAAAAAACTATAACTGGCCGAAAATGCATTTATTGAGATATCTTTGACCGAGACATTCGTTTACTGAGAGAATACCGAGGGACACGTTTAGTAACGAACTGTAATTGTTAATGGTTAACGAACTTTCTACTGTAACACAAAAAAACTCAGATTCTTCACATGCGAACAGAGCACACAAACTTCCACATGAACATGTGTTTTCTATTAGAGAAGATGTGTACAAACAAGCTTGGCCTCTTCTTGCTCAAGCTGTAGAAACTCTCCTACACTGAGTAGTTTCTTATTACCATCTCTCTCAGATGAATACCTGACATTCCATGTTTCTGTTATTCATCTGTACATACGCGATCTATGGCGTCTTCTAAGAACTTCTCACTCTCTCTTCACTCATACGCGATCTCTCATAATCCTTTCTTCTCATCCTTTCATCTCTCTACTTTTCTCTTCAATCCTTGGTGTATATATACACTTTTTCTTCTACGATCTTCCTGCTCTCATTCTTTAATTCACGTTATGTGCACATTATTGCGCCCACCGCGGTTTATTGCTCTGTTACTCGTACAACTCTTAATTCTGGTTAATGGACTGATTCCGACCGCTGTACAACTGGCGCTTTTGATTTTCTGAAGATTCTGCTTCTTTTCTTTTCTTTTTATGTTTGTCTGTATGTCAAATTCGTGAGTGATTCCTCAACAGCTCCCCCTCAATCACTAATTTGACCTCTTCCGGTCTTTCATATATCTTTCTTTCTTTTATACCTGCCATTTCTTTGAATCTGCTTGTCTTTGTTCCATCCAAGCTTTTTGTCAAGATATCTGCTATCTGATCTTTCATAGGAGTGTAGAATATTTCTATCTCCTTCTCCATTACCTTTTCCCTCAGGAAGTGATACTGAATTTCTATGTGCTTTGTTCTTGCGTAAAACACCGGATTCGCTGCAAGATATAGAGAGCTCATATTGTCTCCATGTATAATTGGTATACCTTGATCAATACCCATGCTTTTGAGCAAGGTCTGCATCCATATTACTTCTTTCGGGGTTTCTACCAGTCCTTTGTATTCAGCTTCTGTTGACGATAAAGCTACTGTATGCTGTTTCTTTGAGCACCAGCTTACTAGCTTATCCCCTAGGTATGTCATATACCCATGTGTCGATCTTCTGTCATCTTGACTTCCTGCCCAATCTGAGTCACTAAATGCTCTCAGCATTATGTCTGATGTAAAAGGATAATATAATCCTTCCTTGATAGTTCCTTTTATATATCTAAGAACTCTTTGTCCTGCAACCCAATGTTGATCTGTCGGACAATGCATAAACTGTGAGAGAACTCCCACCGGATAGCTGAGATCCCGTCTTGTTAGCATAGCGTAAATTAAGCTTCCTACTAACGACTGATACTTCTTCATGTCTTTGAACTCTGTACCATCATATTTACTGAGTTTATGATTTACTTCAAGCGGTGTTGAAGCTTCTCTGCAATTCTCCATATTAAACTTCTTCAGTAAGTTTAGGAGAAACCCTTTTTGCGTAACATATACACCATGATCTGTATATGTGATTTCCATACCTAGAAAGTATGATAACTTTCCCAGGTCACTGATTTTGAATTCCTTTTCGAGTAGTTTCTTCACCTCTATTATTCCTGCATCTGAGGTACTTGTAATTATTATGTCGTCTACATAAATAAAAATGTAGATCATTCCTTCTTCTGTTCTTTTGATGAGTAGACTTGCATCTGCCTTCAAACTTTGGTATCCAAGTTCATTGAGATACTTCATAAGTCTGTAGTTCCAAGCTCTTGGAGCTTGCTTCAGTCCATAAAGTGATTTCCTTAGTCTGCACACATGTTCTAGGTATCTAGAATTTACGAAACCTTGTGGTTGTTCCATGTAGACTTCGTCTGATATATATCCATTCAGGAATGCATTCTTTATATCTAGTTGACTTAGCTTCCATCCTTTCGATGCTGCTATAACAATCACTGTCCTTATGGTTGACATCTTTGCCACCGGACTAAACGTCTCGTCATAGTCTATGCCATGCGTCTGAGCAAAGCCCTTGATAACCAGTCTCGCCTTATGTCTGGCTATCCTTCCATCTGCAAGTTTCTTAACTTTGAAAACCCATTTATTTCGGATTATTTTCTTACCATTTGGTTTAGGAACAAGCTCCCAAGTCTTGTTCTCTTCCAATGCGCTGAATTCTTCTTCCATTGCTTCTTTTCATTGCTTCTTGCTTTTAGCTTCATCATAGCTCTGAGGTTCATCAACATCTTTGACCATATATGCATAATCTTTCTGAGTTATATACGATGTATCATACGAGTACCTTTCCGGTTGTCTTCTTACTCTGTTTGACCTCCTTAGCTCATATTCTTGGTGTGCATCTGAATACACGTCTTCATCTTCGTTTCTCATACCTGATCCGATTTTGGACGTACTTGCCTACATATAATCTTCATCTTCATTCACCTGTACGATTGATTTACCTTTCTCCTTTCTTTTTATCTCTTCTTCAAATTCTTCAGCTGTATGACTTTGATCTGCATACCAACTTTTCTGTTCATCAAATGTTACATCTCTGGAAACAGTAAGTTGTTTGGTTAGAGGACTCCATAACCTGTAACCCATCTACTTTTCATCATATCCGACGAACACATATTTCTCTGCTTTCGGTTCAAGCTTATGTCTCAGTTGAGACGGTATATAAGCATAAGCGACTGATCCAAACACTTTACAATGATCAAGTGCTGGCTTCTTTCCCACCAGGCTTCATAAGGGGTCATTCCTTCTAACGTTGTACACGGTAATCTATTTACCAAGTATGTAGCTGTATTTACGGCTTCAGCCCAAAGATAATCTGGATAATTCTTTTCTTTCACCATAGCTCGTGCAAACTCGACTAGAGTTCGGTTCCTTCTTTCTGCTACACCGTTTTGTTGTGGTGTATACCTGCAGGTTATTTCTCTCTTGATACCTGCATTCCAAAGGTAATCATTAAACTCTCGGGAGAAGTATTCTCCACCTCCATCAGAGCTCAATCTTTTAAGCTTTGGACCTGTGAGTCTTTCAGCATATGCATCAAAATGTCTGAAAGCTCCAAACACTTTTGATTTCTCTTTCAAAACATAAAGAGTTATCCATCTTGTTGCATCATCAATGAATAAGACATAGTACCTCGATCCACTGATCGATCCTTCTTTCGTTGGCCCCCATACATCTGTATGAATAAGCTCGAGTACTCCATCATGTTTGAATCCTTTCTTCTGGAAAGGTAACCTGTGGGCTTTTCCCATCTGACAAGCTTCGCATTTATGAATCATATGTTGGTTCTGTACGTTCAGTAATCCCAGTACAGACTGATTTGCTATCATATCTTTGATTCCTTTTTCATTGAAATGACCTAATCTCTTATGCCAGAGATCAAGTTCTGTAATCATCTTTTCATCATATGTGAGCAACGCTTGGCCGATGTTCCCTTGTACTCTTAAAGTAAAGAGTCTGCCTTCTTTCTTTCCAGAGACGATCTAATTATATCCGTTCTCAGGATCTTCCACAAATACTCCTTTGTTTGTAAATCTGACGTGAAAACCTTTCTCAACTATCTGTCCCACACCAATCAAAATTTTCGGTATTGTTGGAACATACAAAACATTGGTTAGCAAATCTGCTCCACTCTTACATTTCACCTTTCCAATTGAATGCACGCTATGTCTAGTATTGTCACCTGTTTGAACAGTGTGACTCGAACTTCCTTTTTCCAGTTCTGACATCAGTTCTATGTTTCCTGACAAGTGATTAAAACATCCAGAGTCAATGTAAAATACCTTTAGATCTTCGTTATCAGATGTGCTGATTGAGTTCATCATCAATGATGTATGATTTTCATTCTGTGTGTCATTTGTGTAGTTGTTGTAGGTGGTGTTGTAGGATTGGCCCTATCCCCAACTTCTTGTTCCACCTCTACCGTAGCCTCCTCTTTGATTCTATCTACCCTTTTGGAAGTTACCTTGATATCTTCCGCTTCTGCCTCTGTTATTACGGTTCTGATTCTGATTTGATCCCTGTTGGTTGTGCCAACAGTCATGCGCTAGATGATTACTTAGTCCACAAATCCAGCAAGCTTTCTTGTTGGTATTCTGACTACTTCTTCCTCTTCCAAAACCTCTTGCATTGCCGGTGCCTTTACCTCTAGCATAATAAGCCTGAGCGCTCGACTCTTCTTCATCTTTTGACTTACCTTTGTCTTTCTTCTTGTTCTTCATGTACATTGCAGAGCTTTGTCCTTTATCTCCATCACCTTTCAGATCTTGCTCATATGTGAGCATCAAACCAAGTAACTGATTTAAATCTAGTACAAAGTGATTTAAAGAAAGTTCAGTTGAGAGTACGAAGGGTTTCCACCTTTCATCTCCTCTCAACCCTGTTAGCAGTTGCGCTATCAATCTGTGATTTTCGACATCTTCTTTTATGGATCCAAGACTATCTGCTAGATCCTTCATTTTAGTGACGTAGTCACTAATGCTTTGACTCGGCTTCTTTTTGAACGTTGTGAACTCGGACCATAAGCTAGCCTTTCTAGCTTTCGTAGTATTTTGGAAGTGGTCTTCCAATGCGCTCCATATGTCCTCCGCTTTCTCCAGACCTCTAATGTGCAGTAGTAGATGATCTGAAACAGTGTTGTAGATGTAGGCTCTTGCCGTTGCATCTTTCTTCTGCCACAACTTCAAAGCTTCCAACTCTTCTTTTTCCGATTGGCTATCATCTTCAAAGGTCGGCTTCTTTTCTTCTCCGGTCACATACATCATTAAGTCCTTACTCATAAGTAAGGCTTCCATACGCATTACCCACGCGGGATAATTATCTCCGTCCAGCTTATCAATTTGGACATGATCTGCCATGATCTTCTTGTTTGGTTTAGATTTCCTTTGAGAGTCTTTTGGCTCTGATGCCGCTTGTGGAACTAACCTACTCTTATACCACTTGTTGGCGATTATCTTTCGCCCTGATATCGCTGATGATGGTCGTCACAGCAAGGCTTGAACCTTGTCAGGCCTGCGGAAATTACCGTGCCGCCAAAAAGAGAGCTAAGCTAGAGTGATATAGAACACCTCTGTAATCAACAGTAGCTTAGCAGGATTACTGTCGCTTAACTATGTTAAACTGCGACTTGAATTCCACCGGAACTTCACCGGACTGTCATTGGGACGTCACTGAAATTTTGCCGGAATATCACCGGAATGAACTTTGATTCTGCTCGTGATTACTTCAAATGAATTATGTGAAGTAAGGAAGTGATACGTGAACTTCTTTTACTGAATGGACTTCTTCTTGAAGTGTAAGGAAAACTTCAGAGTTCTGAAGTGCCACTTTCCGGTTAGACTTTGTACTGTGTGTACACATTCATTCCACCGGAAACTATGATCAGCTTAAAGTAGAGACGTCTAGCTACAAAATGAGCTATCTCTCATACAAAGCTTCGAATTCTACTACGAGATATACTTCGTTGTTCTACCGGAAAAACTCGCTTCCTGAAAAAACTATAACTAACCAAAAATGCGTTTACTGAGATATCTTTGACCGAGACATTCATTTACTAAGAGAATACCGAGGGACACGTTTAGTAACGAACTGTAACTGTTAATGGCTAACGAACTTTCTACTGTAACACGAAAAAACTCAGATTCTTCACATGCGAACAGAGCGCATAAACTTCCACATGAACATGTGTTTTCTATTAGAGAAGATGTGTACAAACAAGCTTGGCCTCTTCTTGCTCAAGCTGTAGAAACTCTCCTACACTGAGTAGTTTCTTATTACCATCTCTCTCAGATGAATACCTGACATTCCAGGTTTTTGTTATTCATCTGTACATACGTGATCTATGGCATCTTCTGAGAACTTCTCACTCTCTCTTCACTCATACGCGATCTCTCATAATCCTCTTCTTCTCATCCTTTCATCTCTCTACTTTTCTCTTCAATCCTTGGTGTATATATACACTTTTTCTTCTGCGCTCTTCCCGCTCTCATTCTTTAATTCACGTTATGCGCGCATTATTGCACCCACCGCGGTTTATTGCTCTGTTACTCGTACAATTCTTAATTCTGGTTAACGGACTAATTCCGCACGCTGTACAAGTGACGCTTTTGATTTTATGAAGATTTCTCTTCTTTTCTTTTCTTTTTATGTCTGTCTGTATGTCAAATTCGTGAGTGATTCCTCAACATTTATGACTACAGTCACAGAAATGAAAAAGAGACTAGGTTAGACCAAAAACATGGGAGGAGGGAAAAAGGATCTGAGAATAACATACATACTTATTGAGCTCAATCACCATCTCCTCCAGGCTTAACTCCTTGGAGATTACCCTTGACAAAGTTATCATCCTTGATTCCTTGAAGGGCCCTCCAAGGTGTTAGCTTCATGTCCTCAGGAGCCTCTTCAATTGAGAGATCAACTTTCCTTCCCTTTCCCTTCAGATCAACCTGTGGGTCTGGCCCCTACTTCCGTTGCTTCTGGCCCTTGACCTCCTTGTTCTCCCACATTGTGAAAATTTTATCCTTTAGATCCCAGATCTCACCTGTTTTGAAAGCCAGTTGAAACCATGCATCATATTTCCTCAAAGCATCAGACTTTCTATTCTCATCTAGTGCAATTCCAACCTCAATAAGGCATTGCTTTCGTAGATTGGGATGTATTCTTCCAGCTTCCTTCACGAGATAATCTTCATATTCATGGTGGAAGAACCGAATTCTCTCTATGGAGAACATTTTTTGCCTATAGTCATTTTCATTGTTGTGATCCCAAGCAAGAAGCTTGGCTTCCTCAGTTGTAAGACCAACATATATCTTGCACTCTGCATACCTAAAGAAGAATGTGGTAGGGTGCTTCTTCACTAGCTGTCTGCGGGCCTCTGGAGAGTGTGAACCTCCAATCACATAGTATGTATAATCCTCAAACAAACCCTCATTGAAATCCTCCACAGAGCTGCACTCATTCGGATCCACAATGACAAGGAATGGCACAACAGTAGCATGAGGATTTATTTTCATTTTCTTCTTAAGATTCTGCACGTGCAAATTGTGTGGCTCCTTGACCTCAAGGGGCCTCCTCCCTGTGACTGGATCTATTGGTGGCCTATGGATGATATTGATTGGCAAGTGGAACAACTGCCCCTTCTTCACAACTTTTCTTCTAGCTATGTCCTCCCTCATCTTGTTCTGCTCAGTACCAAGAACACCTGAGGCAAGCTCTCCATTGGGTGCAACTATTATATCCTCAGAGCTAGAGCTTGAGTCAGAAGACTCCTCATCTCCAATTCTCTTCTTTTTCTTCTGGAACTTTTTCTGCACGTTCTGCTTACCCCTTGCCTTTAAAGGGGTTGACACCTTCTGTTGTGTTGGCGTGATATTGCCCTGGATCCATGGCATCAAGTCCTTGATAAGATTCACTAAGTCCTTGCATATCTCTGCAAGCCCATCTGGAACACAACACTCTGGGCACAAGAAATCCATCTTGCATATAACATTTCTTAAACCTTTCGATGTCTCTACCGGGACAAGGAGGTTGTCAGAATCCTCATCTTCATAATCCATTTTGTACACAAGGCCATACAGAAAACCCTACGTTGTCGTGATCTTTTCTCTCCCATACGCCCCTGCAAACACAAGAAGGACTGCATTCTTTTCTTCAACATACTGAAGGCACCACTCCAGGTTTGTCATGTCTCGCAGTGGACGATCTGTCCTTAAGACCTCTGCGTCCCTCGACCTATCCTTCCTAGTTGTATCATCCTTAGGAATTTTGATGCTACTCTGTCCACCAGAGGATATTCCAACCGGATTGCTGGCCTTCTTAGAGGATAAGGATGCAATAATTTTCTTTGGATTTCCTTGGTGACCAATGCCTTTGTCACGTTGCTGATCAGCAGAGCTCATGGTCACTCTTAGCTTCTTGAAGGGCCTCTCACTCTTGGACTCAACATCCGTGAAGGGGCTTGGAAATATCAGCTCATACGTTATTGTGTTTTTCAAGGGTCCAAGTCGATGCTAGGCATTGACTTGCACCTAAAAGTCGATGCCTCTCATCGACTTTGCACCCTAAAGTCGATCCCTAGCATCGACTTACACCATTAGGTCGATGCCTGGCATCGAGTTGTACCCTCATTGGATCTATATTTTAGGAGCTAAGAAAAATAAAAACCTAGAAAGCATACTATTTACTCAAACATACAAAAGGAATCTTTTAGGAATCTTTTTTAGTGGTATGATTTTGTCTACCTCTTTGTACTCTTGCCAACATTCTTCTTCTCCATGAGAGTTTCCTTGCTGGTATGCTGAGCTCTGTGCTCCATGGCTGTCTGTGCTCTGTTGCTCTCTCTTGCTCGTGGATTTTGAAAACGAGAATGATCTCCTCCTTTGCTATTTATAGGCAATTGGGTAACTTGAACCAGAGACTAACTGGATCTTACTGAATGAGTCCAGTTGCTAACTATATCTGTCAACTTATCTAACCAAGAAATACCACTCACACAAATAGGCTGTTTCACCTCGACTTTAATGAAATATTCATAGAACCTTGCAACTATTTATATACATTTGCATGGAATTTACACTTCAATGGCAAGAGTATGGTATGTACATGAGGAAGTCTAATCTCATGTATAAATTGTTTCTTAGAATCTCTTGCTTGCGAAAAAATCAAGTCTAAGTTGTGTTGAATATGGGAGATTAATGACATCTTTATAGTGTTATCCTTCTCACTTCAGTTCATATTTACATTTATCTTGTAACACATTGTTGAAAAGGAAAATCAATGTATGAATAAACGTTCAAGTAAAGAATTTTGGGGTAATTTCGACAAAATAGGTTGGTAATTTCAACAAAATAGCTTGGTAATTTCAAACGTCACTCACTGTCTTTGCATCCAACGTTCAGAAAAATCGTAGATTCAAAATTCATTTGAAAATATTTTGTAACAAGCATATACTTAATTCTTACATATAATTCTTACATATACTTTTCCATATACTTCTTACATGTACATTTCCGTGTACCTCTTTTACACATAATTCTTTTTTAATATACTTTCATCTACCTCTTTGAGATCTAGCCAAGACCACAATAAAACCTAATCCTTGAAATCTTAACCAAAGGTAAAATTTCTTCTTGTATAGTCTTCAATGGAACTACTCCAAACAATTTTAATATCTAATCCAGTTGGAACTCAACTTGGATATATTTTGATTCACTCATAATGCTAAGACTCAATGACTCATATCTAGTTAGAAATCAACTGTGTATCTCATCTTTCAAAACTGAATCAAATCTTTGGTTCCCTTATTAGTGTATATTTGAGTAATTAAGTAATTTGATGTAATTTGATGTTTAATGTAATTTAATGTACTTTAATGAACTTTTGATTTCATATCTTCTTGATGTGACATCTTCACTTGATCTCCGATTTCTACTTATTTAAAAAGGTCATTCATCTTCAGTCTTCTGTGAACTGAGTGAAGATGAGCTCAATCTTTTTTGTGGATGCTTGGGCATCAGCTTCCTCTGCTCATATTGATACAGTTTCGGATTCATTGTTCTGAGTTGACCCTTTCCACAAAAATGATGATCCCTATGGTTTAGAACGTGCTAATGATTCTATGTTTTCTGTTGAGTCATTTAAGTTATCCAATTCACAGTGCAATGCTGCTCAACCAAATGCACCTCTTGATCTGCCATCTGATCCAACCATTGATCTCCCTTCTGAATCAAGTGCATGTGGAGCAACGGAAAAGCAAAGCAAGCTCAATCTACGATTTAAAAGAAGGCCTCGTGAAGTAAGTCAAAAAAGATTTAAATTTCTTACTTCAGATAGACAGATTGCATTGGATAATGTGAAGCATTGTTGTGGTTTGAAATGTTTGTACAATTTAGGAATGAAGAAACTAAAGCACCTAAGAGAAAAATTCCTCCATTTAGATAGTGAAAGGCAGGATATATACCTTGTTTCTCGCATGCAAATGATTGAGGATAACATGTGAGTAACACGTGTTGCTTTTGAATATTTCTTTAGTCAAGGGATGCGATGTTGTACGGCTCCATTTAAAATTGCAATGGGTGTGGGAAATTTTAGAATACATAGGGTTCAACAGGGGCTTTTGAATGGGGATCTCATTTTGGATATGTTCCATGTTGGGACCAAAGGATCTGTTGGACGTCATGCAATGAATTGGATGATGAACTATTTTAGCTTGCATTGTGAGGTTATGCCTACAACTGGAAGGTTGCACTTGTCAGATAACTTTACTCGTCGAGAGGTAGTTCAAATATATAGAGAAGACATGGAAAATAGAAATGAGAAGTATGTGTTGTATCGTCACTTTACTCGATTATGGAAGGAAGAGTTTAACAATGTGTCTATTCCTCGTAAAGTTAGAATGGGTGAATGTTCAGTTTGTGCCACTTTGAAAACCATGGCAAAGGGGGCTACAACACCACAGGAAAAGAATAATTTTAAAAACCTTCTTAACAACCATCGTGAGAGTCAATCTTTAGAGAGAAAGAAAGCAATTCATCATCGAAGTAAAGCACTCAAAAATCCGGAGTGTTATATGTGTTTGTTGATCGATGGTATGGATCAAAAAAAAACTTGTTTGCCACATTTTTATCACATCCCTAAGGACATTGGAGATGAAGTCCTTGTGCAAATGCATTTGGTTGGTGCTTTGGTATACAATGGAACTGTAATGTCCTAGGTTTTCTTCACATATCCGAATGTGCATAATGATCTAAACCTTACAGTTACTGTCATTCATCGTGTTTTGCAATCATGGAAGGGTCTTTTGCCACCAACTCTATATTTGCAACTTGATAATACTGCAAGAGAGAATAAAAATTCTACAGTTTTTGGATATTTAAGCATGCTTGTTGAAAAATAGGTGTTTCAGAAGGTTAAGGTAAATTTCCTTCTGGTTGGCCACACTCATGATCACATTGATCAAATGTTCAGTACTTTCTCTAAGAAGTTGGCACGTAACAATGCATTTACTCTTCCGATTTTATCTGAGCTGATTTCAGAAGCATATAGTCCAAAACCAGAAGTTCAACACCTCACACAGATTTATAACTTTAAGCACTTTGCTCAATGGGCCTTGATAACAGTGCTAAGGTTTTGGCTCCATTGCACAATATTAGTTTCAACCATGTATTCTTGATGAGGAGGGTTGACGAAATAACCCTTTTATTTGCAAAGCAGTATTCATCTTCTCCTAGGTGGGAGCCTAAAGAGGGATGTAGATTCTTATTGCAGGTGCCTAATTTTTCTACACAGTATGGTGCAGAACAATCACCATATGAAGATAAAAACAATACAGAAAGATGTGGAAATGTGGTTGATCAAAGTAAAAGCTCAATGCATGC
>CM035434.1:7994815-8009815 GCA_020310875.1 Ceratopteris richardii
CTACAGGTCTAGCAGAATTCGTCTAGGCAGTTCTGTTGAACTTTTTGAGATACAGTCAATTTTCTGCATCAAGATATTAGAGTCACCAGCCATGGCTGAAAGCAGTGATGTATTCCGTATGTTGGTTGTTTGACGATAAGTTGGATGATACCAACTACCCGTTATGGGCTTATATGATGCGACATGTGTTGGTTGCAAAAGGACTCTGGAACATTGTGCAAGGTGTCAAAAAACGTCCTATGACACCTGCAACTATTACAACTGCAGGTATTGAAGCTGATGCAAAAGGTGTCGAAGATGATGATATTCTGCATATTCCTGTTCATACTACGGTTTGTGCTGCACCTACTATAGAGCAGATTCGTTGGGATGGCAGAGATGCCCAGGCACATGCATTGATAGCTTTGTCTATCAAACGTGCCATTAGTCCTCACATATGCTCTTGCAGAATAGCTAAGGATGCTTGGGATACACTTACCACATTGTACCAAGCTAGTAATGAGGCTCGTGTTGCTTACCTCCGAAAACAGTTGGAGAGTGAGCACATGAATGAAGGTTATTCTATGGACAATTTCCTAACAAAGATCAAAGACCTAAAGGAACAATTGATTTCTGATTATGAAGTTATACCAGATAGCTCATTTGTGCAGAGCGTTCTGAATGGTCTTCCTGATTCATATCAGAGTTTTGCTTCTACTCTTTGGTTGATGATGAAAGGCAATCCAAATGCCTTATCATTTGAGGAGTTAGTCTCTGTTCTGTTGCAGGAAGATCAGTCCAGGCAGAGTAGGTCCATTATGAGAGTTGCAGATCAAGTTTCCCTCGCTAGTCAGAAGTGTTGGGAGTGATGGCTGGATGCACTCAGAAGATTGAGTTGGTACTGCTAATCCTGCTTTGCACCAGCCCTTCTTTGATCTTTTTCTTTGTTTCTACTCCTTGATGATGCAGCGAAGACTGAGCCTTGTGGAAACTGATATAAGACTGTGTTCTAAATTTTCTGGAAAAAATTTCACCGAAATTTCACCAGACCGAAATTTTACCATACCAAAATTTCACCAGACTGCCACTGTACTGTCACCGTAATTGTACTGGAATTGTACCGGAATGAACTATAATTTTTTTAATAATTACTTCAAATGAACATACATGAAGTAAGGAAGTGACACATGAACTCTCTTAACTAACAGAACTTTTTCTGAAGTTTAAGAAAAAACTTCTCTAGTTCAGACAGCCTCTTTTCGGTCAGACTTTGTACAGTGTATAGATATCTTTTTCACCGGAAAGACTGATCAACTAAAAATAGAGATGTCTAGCTATAGAGTGAGCTATTTCTCATACAAAGCTTTGCATTACTCTGCGAGATCTATTTTGTTCTTCTACCGGAAAATTACTCGTTTACTATAAGAATTGCATCAGTGAGCACTTTGACTGTAATTTCTTGATTTCTCAAAATTGAGTGAATCAAGTTGCTTCAACCTTTGTATGTTTGTGGTATGCTTTGAGCTGAATCTATCAAGCTTTGAATCACTTGATTTGGTTCAGTAGATCCTGAGATATACTTCTTCAAGGTTGACAGACTTGAAGATAATGACTCAGAGAATCATAGAGTAGATGAATGTAAGTATTTGTATTAGATCATGTAAATGTACATTCCCATTGGCATAATAAACATAGCTCAATGGTACTCAGAGATGTAGACTATAAAGTAGACCTCACACACTCAGTGATTGATACAGTAATGTCTCGTGATGAGTGAAGAACACACCGCGACATTTTTCCTTGTAGCTTTTATAGGAATTGAGTGATGACTTGAATTAGAATTCAAATCAATCTCCTAAAATCTTTCACCTAAAAAAGTGATTGAGATATTCTCTCGATCTATCAACCGCCTTTTCACAACTTCCAATCAATTAGGCGTGATTGCGTAATACGTCAAGTCATTTATATTTTTACAAGAGATAAAATGGTAAAAAATCATAGGCATAAGTTCCTATGGTCTACGCTTCATGTATAGTCTTCAAGGTAGATATCCAGGCCAAATGTGAAGGCTTGTGTTGCACCAACAACTCCCCCTCAAGCCAAACACTTTGGCTCAAGTCTTCATCACTAGTCTTCAATTATTTCTTGCAATCCAATCATGGATTTAAATCTGTATAGCTTGCTTCCATCCAGAGTTTTAGTAAGCAAATCTGCACATTGTATATTAGTAGACACATATGACAATTCAATTTCTTTGCTAAGTAACTTCTCCCTCACATAGTGGTAGTGAACCTCTATGTGTTTTGTCCTAGCATGATAAATTGGATTAGCTGCAAGGTGAAGAGAACTTGTGTTATCACCAAATATGATTGGTGGCCTTGTGTATAGGCCCAATTCTGAATATAATAGCTTCAACCATATGGCTTCTTGAGTGGCATTGGCTAGCCCTCTGTATTCTGCCTCAGTAGATGACAAAGCTAATGTGGGTTGTTTCTTGGATGACCAAGAAATTGGTTTATCTCCTGCAAAACATATGTAACCAGATGTACTCCTCCTATCATCCTTGCAACCTGCATAATCTGCATCTGAGTATACCTTAATATCAATGTCTGATGAATATGGAAAGTACAAACCATGATTTTGTGTTCCCTTTAGGTACTTTACTATCTTCTTTGCTGCCTCCAAATGAGGTACTCTTGGTTTGTGCATAAATTGACTAAGCACACTAACTCCATATGCTATGTCAATTCTTGTCAAGGTAGCATAGTTCAAGCTACCTACCATACTTTGGTATCCTGTGATGTCTTGGATTTCTTCTCCTTCATGAGCACTTAGCTTTAGGTTGACCTCCATAGGAGTAGTTGAGACTTTAGCATCCTGCAAGCCAAACTTCTTGACCATATCCTGCACATACTTCTTTTGAGTGATGTAGATACCTGAATTTGTGTAGACCAATTCAAGACCTAAGAAATACTTTAATAATCCAAGATCATTGATCTTGAATTCCTTCATCATCTATCCTTTGATCTGTCTAATTCCCTGAACATCATTTCCTGTAATAATGATGTCATCAACATAGACACACAAGTATATTACCTCTGAATTGTTCCTTTTGATAAACAATGAAGTATCTGCTTTACTCATCACAAATCCTTGATCTAGGAGATAGGTTGTCAATCTGTAATTCCATGCTCTAGGTGCCTGCTTTAAACCATACAGAGCCTTCTTCAACTTACAAACATGATTTACCTTATTGGGTTCTTCATAGCCAGGTGGTTGTGACATGTAGACTTCTTCAGATATCCATCCATTCAAGAATGCATTCTTCACATCCAATTGGTACATGTTCCAGTTCTTGGATGCAGCTACACTCACCATAACTCTGATAAGTGACATCTTGGCCACAAGAGAAAATGTCTCCTCATAATCAATGCCTTGGGTTTGTGCAAAACCCTTGGCTACCAACCTAGCTTTATACCTGTTTATTGTACCATCTGAATTTCTTTTGAGTTTGTAGATCCATCTGGATCCTATCACCTTCATAGACTCTTTTTTGGGTACCAAGTCCCAAGTGTCACTCTCTTTGAGAGCCTGAATTTCTTCATCCATTGCTTCCTTCCATTCTGGTTTAGTGATTGCTTCTTCAAATGTACTTGGTTCTTCATTCAAGAGATCCTTTGCAAGATATACAGAGTGCTTGGTTACAAGTGAAGTATCATACCCATACCTAATAGGTTTCTTCTTTTCTCTTTGAGATCTCCTCATAGCTTGAGTTGAGGATTCTGGATTATCTTCTAGTTGCTTCATCTTCATCTTCCCTTTTGATTTCCAAGCCTTGAATTCTTCAATGTTAATGGTGTCTTCATCATCTGAGCTTGTGTCCTCTTTCTGACTTGCTTCTTGCCTGATGAGCTTGGGAAAGTCTTCTTCCATGTCATAAGGTAGACTAACCTTCCTGCACTCATTTTCATACCATGAATCATTTTCATCAAAGATGACATCTCTGCTTACCTTGAAGCCTTTGTTTGAGGGGTTGTAGAATCTGTATCCCTTCTGATTCAAATCATAACCAATGAAGATACACTTTTCAGCTTTAGGGTCTAGCTTTCCCCTTACCTGTGAGGGAATATGCACATATGCAACACACCCAAAGATTTTGCAATGATCCAGAGATGGTCTCTTACCATGCCAAGCCTCATAGGGTGTCATCCCATCAAGTGTCTTTGATGGCAACCTGTTAATTAAGTATGTGGCAGTAGATACACTCTCTGCCCAAAGATAATTTGGCAATTTCTTTTCATTTAGCATAGACCTAGATGTTTCTACAATGAGTCTATTCCTCCTTTCTGCTACCCCATTTTGTTCAGGTGAGTACCTTGTAGTAATCTCCCTCTTGATGCCTCTTTCCTGCAAGAAATCTTCAAGGTCATTGGAGAAGTATTCTCCACCACCATCTGATCTTAGCCTCTTCAAATGTCTACCTGTTTGATTTTCAACTAATGCAAGATACCTTTTGAAACAATTAAATACTTCATCTTTATGTTTCATGAAGTATAAGACAGTCCACCTGCTATAGTCATCAATGAAGGACACATAGTACCTTGATCCAGATATGGATGGCTCCTTGCTAGGTCCCCAAACATCTGTATGCACCAATTCCAGATAATCTTCATGCATAAAACCTTTCTTGTTATAAGGCAATCTGTGTGACTTACCAAATTGACAAGCTCCACACTTGTATATCATGTGTTGCTTGGATATATTAGGTATCCCAAGTACACATTGATCCCTGCATATTTGCTTTAAGGTCCTTTCTCCAATGTGACCTAATCTCTTGTGCCAAATCTCCAATTCTGATAGGGTTTGATCCTTATAGTTGTACAAAGCAATACTCTTAGTGTCTTCAAGTTCAAAGGTAAACAATCTACCTGATTTTTCTCCCTTAGCTATCCTTCTGAATCCATGTCTTGGATCCTCCACATATGCACCATGTTGAGTGAACCTGACCTGTAGACCTTTTTCCACAATCTGACCTACACTCATCAGATTCTTGGTGATTGTTGGAACATACAACACTCTGCTTAATAAATTCTGATTACCATCACTTGTTTTGACATTGCCTACTTTAACAACTGAATGTTTAGTGTCGTCACCTGTCTGCACTTGGTGCTTGCCTTTGGGTTCTTCCAAATCAGAGAGTAAGGCAACATTTCCAGCTACATGGTTAGAACAACCTGAATCAATATAGAACAAATGATCATCATTGATACCTGACTTAGATTTCATGTTCATAATCAACAAGGAATCATCTTGCTCCTCTGCATAATTGTTGTAATCTTTCCTATTTCTGTATCCAACTTGATAATTTCCATTGTGATTGTAGCTATTGTTGTAATTATTGTTGTAGCCATGGTAGCCTTGAGATTGGTTGAATCTGCCTCTGCCTTGAGAGTATCCTCCTCTTTGGTGACCTCTTCCTCTTTGATTCTTGTAATTTTTGTAGCATTCATCTGTAGTATGGTTAGACAAGCCACAGATATTGCATGGAGAATGGTTGTAGGGTCTCCCCCTACCTGACTTACCTCCTCTGCCCCTACTTCTAGATGATCTACCTCTCCCTGCATAGTTTGCTTGGGAGGTAGAGCCTTCTTCATCAACCTTCTTGCTTTTACCTTCTTATCAGTATAAAGGGCAGAGGGATTGTTACCTTTTGATTGCTCTCCATTCTTTGTGATTTTTGCTTCATGTGTAAAGAGTTGTCCAATCAGAGTTGTTAGATCAGGTGCTTGGATGTCCATGTATAAGTCCATTGCTGTAGTAAAGCTCTCCCACTTGTCATCTGCCTTTAGTCCATTGATCACTTGTCTGACTATTTGCTCTTCCTCAATTTCTTCTCTAACACTTGCAAGTTGATCTGCAATGTCCTTGACTTTGGTGACAAAATCTGAGACACATTGTTTTGATTGCTTCCTAAGAGTTGTAAACTCAATCCATAGCTGATTCTTTCTGGCCCTTGTGCTTGATGAAAAATACGTTGACAACGTTTCCCAAGTCTCTTGGGAAGTCTTACAATTCCTTACATGAGGTAAAAGAAAGTCAGATATAGAGTTTAAGAGATAAGACCTTGCCAAAGCATCTTTTGCACACCATTGGTTGAGCCTCTCATGTTCATCCTTTGTAGGTAGTCCTCTGGTCTTGAATGAGGGCAATTCCTCATCTCCTGATATGTATCCAAATAAGCTTCTCCCTTGTAGATAGGTCTTCATTCTCAATGACCAAGCCTGATAATTGTTTCTGTCCAATTTGTCAATGAAGGAAGGGAAACCATCACCCATGATTACCTTATATGCTCTGATACCACTGTTGGGAGTGATGGCTGGATGCACTCAGAAGATTGAGTTGGTATTGCTAATCCTGCTTTGCACCAGCCCTTCTTTGATCTTTTTCTTTGTTTCTACTCCTTGATGATGCAGCGAAGACTGAGCCTTGTGGAAACTGATATAAGACTGTGTTCTAACTTTTCTGGAAAAAATTTCACCGAAATTTCACCAGACCGAAATTTTACCAGACCAAAATTTCACCAGACTACCACTGTACTGTCACCGTAATTGTACTGGAATTGTACCGGAATGAACTATAATTTTGTTTATAATTACTTCAAATGAACATACATGAAGTAAGGAAGTGACACATGAACTCTCTTAACTAACAGAACTTTTTTTGAAGTTTAAGAAAAAACTTCTCTAGTTCAGACAGCCTCTTTTCGGTCAGACTTTGTACAGTGTATAGATATCTTTTTGACCAGAAAGATTGATCAACTAAAAATAGAGATGTCTAGCTATAGAGTGAGCTATTTCTCATACAAAGCTTTGCATTACTCTGCGAGATCTATTTTGTTCTTCTACCGGAAAATTACTCGTTTACTATAAGAATTGCATCAGTGAGCACTTTGACTGTAATTTCTTGATTTCTCGAAATTGAGTGAATCAAGTTGCTTCAACCTTTGTATGTTTGTGGTATGCTTTGAGCTGAATCTATCAAGCTTTGAATCACTTGATTTGGTTCAGTAGATCCTGAGATATACTTCTTCAAGGTTGACAGACTTGAAGATAATGACTCAGAGAATCACAGAGTAGATGAATGTAAGTATTTGTATTAGATCATGTAAATGTACATTCCCATTGGCATAATAAACATAGCTCAATGGTACTCAGAGATGTAGACTATAAAGTAGACCTCACACACTCAGTGATTGATACAGTAATGTCTCGTGATGAGTGAAGAACACACCGCGACATTTTTCCTTGTAGCTTTTATAGGAATTGAGTGATGACTTGAATTAGAATTCAAATCAATCTCCTAAAATCTTTCACCTAAAAAAGTGATTGAGATATTCTCTCGATCTATCAACCGCCTTTTCACAACTTCCAATCAATTAGGCGTGATTGGGTAATACGTCAAGTCATTTATATTTTTACAAGAGATAAAATGGTAAAAAATCATAGGCATAAGTTCCTATGGTCTACGCTTCATGTATAGTCTTCAAGGTAGATATCCAGGCCAAATGTGAAGGCTTGTGTTGCACCAACAAGAAGGGCAAAGGAAAATGGAGCTCTTCAACTAGTAAGCAAAAATGTGCAAATTCTACATATTTGAAGAAGGAAGATAAAGATGAGAAGAAATCAAAAAAGCAGAAATTGTTTTGTAAGTACTGTAAAGGGAATGATCATATCATAAAGAACTGTCCAAAACTGGCTGCTAAAGAGGCAAAGAAGAAAGAGGCTAGAATGGTTGTTGCAGAGGCCTCTACACCAGAAACAGAGTCTGCTAATCTTGTGTAGGAAGAAGAATGGGCGTTTACTACTGTCTGCAGTTTTGACCCATCTTCTCATGAGCAGTGCATGTCTCCAGTAGACTCAAATGTTTGGTATTTTGACAGTGAGGCGACCAAACATATTACCTCGCAATGCAGTTTCTTCTCTTCACTCAAGCCTACGCCTATGGGGAATACTGTTACATGCGCCAACAACTCCTCTTATCCTGTTATGGGAGTTGGTAAGATCATTTTGACGACTGCTGATGGTAGTTCTTTCACTTTTTCAGATGCTTTATTTCTGCCAGGGATCAAGAAGAACCTGTTATGAGTTTCTGCATTAGCCAAGATTGGCTTGGTTGTGAAATTTGTTGATGACACGTGTACAGTTCATGATCTCTCAAATGTCGATGTGATTATTGCTTCTGGCATTTTATGTCGTGGGCTGTATAAGCTTATAGACTATGAAAGATCTGTAAATGATTTGGCATGTGCAGTAAATGATTCTCAGGCTATGTCAGATGCAAAGTTTTGGCATGCACGCTTTGGTCATCTGAATTTTGCTAGTTTGCTATGCCTGGAGAAATCTAAAATGGTGTCCTCTTTGCCCAAACTTGAGGCACTTGGAAAACATGTTTGTGAAGGTTGTATTTTGGGCAAAATGCAGCATTCTTCCTTTCCAAAAGATGGTTCAGTTCGGGCTACTCGGAAATTGCAGCTTGTACATAGTGATGCCTGTGGTCCTATGCAGACACCTTCTTTTGGGAATTATCTTTACTTGGTGACTTTCATCGATGATTTTTCCAGGCATGCATGGGTATATCCATTGAAGGAAAAGTCCGAAGTGTTCATGTGCTTCAAAGAGTTTTTGGTTTTGGCTGAAAATTTGTCAGCATGTAAAATGGGCACCCTCCGTTCTGATCGAGGGGGGGAATATATGCCTTCTGATTTTAATGCACTTCTAGCTTAACGTGGGATAAAACACCAGTGTACAGTGCCATATACACCTCAACAGAATGGAGTTTCTGAACGAAAGAACAGGTCACTCATGGAGATGGCGAGGTGTATGGTCAAGAGTCAAGCTTTACCACATAGTTTTTGGCTTGAGGCTGTCATGTGTGCAGCATATGTACTGAACAGGTGCCCCACTGAAGCACTACAGTCTATCACTCCATATGAGGCTTGGCATGATCGCAAGCCATTTGTTGCTCATCTACGTGTTTTTGGTTGTTTGGCATATGCATTAGTGCCTGAACAACATCGCAGAAATTGCATAATTAAGCACAATTCTCAACGTAAAGGCTATCGTCTGTATCATCCACAGACTAAACACATTCTGGTTAGCCGTGATGTTGTTTTTGTGGAGGATGCTATTCAGCCATGGCTTTCATGTACTAAGGAGACATGTATTAGCTCCAAAGACATGTATGATACTATACTTCCTCTTTTCACAAGTGGACAGTCTAGTGCTGGTCCTAATGAGGCAACTTCTTAGCCTTTGTAGGTTTCATGTGATGATGCCGATCATTCCATTTCTAATGCAGATTTACATGATGCACTTATTGATGAGAGAGCTGATATTGAGCAGGCAAGAACTATGCCAAAATGGTTGGTGCAGACTTTGCAAGACAGCAAATTAGATGCACCTTTGTCATATCGTACTCGATCAGGCTCTCATAGTGCCTCTTTTGCATCAGATTGCTATGTTATGGCTGCATCTAGTCTCTGTGATGAGAATGAGCCTATTTTGTTTGATGAAGCACAAAACTCGGAAAATTGGATGGCTGCTATGCAATCTGAATATGATGCAATAATGAAGAATGGTACTTGGTCTTTATGTGACTTGCCTCCTAGCAAGAAGCCCATTGGCACTAAGTAGGTATACAAGCTGAAGCGTAAACTTGATGGTACAATTGATAGGTATAAGGCCAGGCTTGTTGCAAAGGGTTATGCGTAGGAAAGAGGCCTTGACTTTGATGAGACCTTTGCACCTACATGCCGCATGACTACTATTCGGAGCATTTGTGCACTTGCAGCCCATCATGGTTGGGATGTACATCAGTTGGACATTAAAACTACATTTCTGAATGGTGACTTGCATGAAGAAGTGTATGTTTTTCAACCCCGTGGATTTGTGCAGAAAGGGCATGAAAACCAGGTGTGCAGGTTAAAGAAGGCATTATATGGTTTAAAGCAAGCACATCGTGCTTGGTATGAGAAGATACATGCCTATCTGATTGCACATGGTTTTGAGAACAATCCAACTGAAAGCACCTCATATGTTAAGCGTGCTAATGATGTGCTTGTGATCATTGTTGTCTATGTTGACGACATGCTGCTCACTGGTCCTATTGAGAAGCATATTGCTGATTTCAAGGCTGATTTGCATGCCTCATTTGAGATGTCTAATTTGCAGCATTTGCATCACTATTTGGGCATTCAGTTTATGCAAGTTGAAGGTGGAATGGCTTTGTGTCAAACGAAATATATTGACACATTATTGCACTGTTTTGGCCTTGAAGACTGTAAGCCTATTGCCACTCCTATGGAGACAGGTTTATGATTGAGTCTTCATGATGCTGGAGATGCATTTGATGTTGTTCTCTATTAGCAAGTTATTGGATGCTTGATTTACTTATGCATTACTCGGCCAGATATTCAGTTTGTTGTCTCACAGATGAGCACGTTTATGCATTGCCCAAGAGTCAAGCATTGGCAAGTGGTTAAGCGCATCTTTCACTACTTGATTGGTACTCGACTACTTGGGTTGTTTTATCCCAAGGGGGGATCACTACTGCCAGATTTGCATGCTTCTCCTAACTCTGATTGGGTTGGCTGCTATGAAACTCGTGTGTCCACTAGTGGCTTTTGCTTCATGCTTGGTAGCTCATGTATATCTTGGTTGAGCAAGAAGCAGCCTACTGTGGCCACTTCCAGTTGTGAGGCTGAGTATAGGGCAACTTTCACAACTAGTGTTGAGTGTGTGTGGCTCAGACGCCTTATGGCTGATTTGGGTATTGGATAGACTTCTGCCATCACCATCTTATCTTACAGTCAGAGTGCATTGGCAGTTGCGAGGAACCCTGTGTTCCATGCTCGCACTAAGCACATTGAGGTGCATTATCATTATGTCAGGGAGAGGTTCTTTGCTGGGGAGATCAGCTTGGCATATGTGGCCATGCAAGAGAAGATTGCAGACCTTTTCATGAACACCCTACCTAGGGAGAAGTTTGAATCTTTCCGCAAGGCTTTGGGCTTACTTCCTTTTATGTAGTGATTTCCAGATAGCTTGGCACTTCCTTATACATGAGTGCAAGCTCCTTGTTCACCGCATCACTCTCAAGGGGGATTTGTTGATATATTTAGGTAATGATGTGTGTGAACACACTAGGATCGCGGGGGCACTTTTTCCCTCTTTAGGAGGTTTTTTTCCCTCGGCTTGTATATATGCCTATTGCCCTAATGGGCAACTTATCTTTGTACATTCTCTAGTAATACATTCAGTATTGTGTGTTGTGCTCCAAGCTTCTTCTTCTTCCTTGTGCTGTTTGCATGCTTTCGCGGACGTCTAACTCCAACAGTACCTGCAATCTTACAATCTTGCATCTTGAATTTTGCCAACATGTTGTTAATGTACTTTCTATGAGTGAGAAACAAACCATGATCTTTGTAGACAACTTCCAAGCCTAGGAAGTAGGTAAGTGAACCCAAATCACTTATCTTGAACTCTTCTCTCATCTGATCTTTGATCTTCTTCATACCATCTACATCATTTCCTGTCAATATAATATCATCTACATATACACATAGATAGATGATCTCAGAATTACTCTTTTTAATAAAGAGTGAAGGATTTTCCTTGCTTGGTTGAAAGCCTTTGTCCTGCAAGAATGAAACAAGTTTGAAATTCCATGCTCTTGGGGCTTGCTTGAGACCATACAATGCTTTGTTAAGTTTACACACATAATCAGGATAAACTTGATTCTCAAAACCAGGTGGTTGTGCCATATATACCTCTTCTGTTATCCAACCATTTAAGAATGCATTCTTTACATCTAGTTGAAGTATCCTCCAATTCTTGGAAGAGGCAATACTAAGCCAAACCCTAATAGTAGGCATCTTTGCCACAGGATAGAAGGTCTCCTCATAATCAATTCCCTGAGTTTGTGCAAAGCCTTTTGCTACAAGCCTTGCCTTATGCCTGTTAATGGAACCATCAGAATTCTTCTTGAGTTTATAGACCCATCTTGAGCCTATTACCTTCATGGATGAATTCTTGGGCACCAAATCCCAAGGGTTGTTTTCCTCAAGTGCTTCAATCTCTTTCTTCATTGCATGCTTCCATTCTGTTTTTGCTTTGGCCTCTTCAAATGATGATGGCTCCTCTTGGTTTATGTCCTGTGCTATGTAGATAGAATGTTTAGTTACTAATGAGGTGTCAAACCCATACCTTTCTGGTTTTTTCTTTGCCCTCATAGATCTTCTTAGGCCATGATGTGATGATTATGCCTCATGTCCAAGTTCCTACAATTTTGCTTTACCTTTAGACTTCCATGCTTTGATCTTTTCCATATGAGATTCTTCATCATCCTCCGAGGTGTCTTGTTCTTCAATCTTTGGTTGTTCTCTACCAAGCTTTGGAAAATCTTCTTCAAGATCATATGGTAAATTGACCTTCCTGCATGAATCTTGATATCATGAATTGTTTTCATAAAAAACTACATCTCTGCTTACCAAGAATCCTTTGTTGGTAGGGTTGTATAACCTATAGCCCTTTTGATTGTTGTCATATCCAATAAATACACACCTTTCTGCCTTTGGATCCATCTTGCCTCTAACCTTTGAAGGAACATGAGCAAAAGCAATACATCCAAAAACTTTACAATGATCTAAGCTAAATCTTCTTCCATTCCAAGCCTCATATGGATTCATCCCATCAAGGGATTTTGAAGGGAACCTGATAATCAAGTAAGTGGCTATAGATACAACCTCCACCCATAGATAATTAGGAAAATGCTTTTCATTTAACATTGACCTTGTAGCTTCAACATTTGTCCTATTCCTCCTTTCTGCCACTCCATTTTTCTCAGGAGTGTACCTTGTAGTTACCTCTCTTTTGATTCCTCTTTCTTGAAGAAAAGAATCAAACTAATGGGAGAAGTATTCTCCCCCTCCATCTGACCTTAGCCTTTTTAGTGATTTACCTCTTTGATTCTCCACAAGAGCCAAATATCTTTTGAAACATGAAAAGACTTCATCTTTGTGTTTCATAAAGAATAGGATAGTCCATCTCTTGCAATCATCAATAAAGGAGACATAATACCTTGATCGAGATATTGAAGCTTCCTTGCTAGGTCCAAATACATCTGTATGAACCAACTCCAAGAGATCTCCATGCATATAACCTTTCTTCATGAATGGTAACCTATGAGATTTTCCTAATTGACATGCACTACACCTATAAATCATATGTTGTTTTGACAAGTTGGGGAGTCCAAGTACACTTTGGTCCCTGCGAATTTGCTTTAATGACCTTTCACCAATATGTGCTAACCTTTTGTGTCATACTTCCAATTCTATGAGTGTCTGACTAGCATAATTAAAGAGAGCAATGTTTCTAGTGTCTTGTAATTCAAATGTGAACAATCTACCTCTCTTTTCACCTTTTGCAATTCTTCTGAATCCTTGACTTGGATCTTCAACAAATGCTCCTACTTTTGTGAACCTGACTTGCAACCCTTTCTCTACTATCTGCCCAACACTTATCAAATTCTTGGTAATGGTAGGGACATAGAGTACCTTATTGAGTAGGTTGATGTTTCCATCAGGTGCTTTGACATTGCCTATTTTCTCCACAAGATGTCTTGTATCATCTCTTGTTTCTACCTCATGCTTATTCCTTGGATCTTCTAAATCTGATAGAAGTTCCACATTTCCTGCCACATGATTTGAACAACTTGAATCTATGTAGAAAACATGCTCATCAGATTTACCTTGTGGCATAGCCATGTTCATGATCAATAATGAATCCTCTTTGTTTGAGTCTTCTATGTAGTTATTGAAGTCTCTCCTTCCTTTGTAGCCTCCTTGATAGTTTGAATGATTGTAGTTGTTGTAGTTGCCATGATAATTGTTGAACCTTCCTTGCGAGTAGCCATAACTTCCTCTATTGTATCCTCTGCCTCTTTGATTCCCCAAATTCCTAAAGCAATTTTCAGTTGTATGATTAGTTAATCCACAAATAGAACATGAGTTGGAGTCTTGGGATCTCCCCCTGCCTTGTCTACCTCCTCTTCCTCTACCTGTGCCATGTCTTCCTCTACCTACATAGTTAGCTTGATATGTTCCTACTTCATCATCCACTTTCTTTGCCTTTCCTTTGTTATCTTTGGACTTGCTTTTATCAGTGTATAAATCTGAAGATTGATTACCTTTAGATCTTTCTCCATTTTTTATAAGCTTTGCCTCTTGAGTAAGTAGTTGTCCAATGAATGTATTGAAATCAGGTACATGCACGTCCATGAACAAATCCATCTCTATGGTGAATGCTTCCCACTTGTCATCTGCCTTCAAGCCATTGATGGCTTGCTTTACAATTTGCTCTTCATCTATTACCTCTCCAATGCTTCCCAATGGATCTGCTATGTCCTTGAGCTTTGTGACAAAATTAGTCACATTTTGTTTGGGAGCCTTCTTGAGAGTTGTGAAATCTAGCCATAGTTGATGCTTCCTAGCTTTGGTACTTGAAGAGAAGAAGGCTTCAAGTGCATCCCACACTTCTTGAGATGTCTTACAACTTCTAATGTGAGGCAACAAAAAGTCTGAGATAGAGTTGTGGAGATAAGACCTTGCAAGTGCATCCTTGGAGCACCATGTGCTCAATCTTTCTTGCTCTTCTTGTGTTGGTTGACTTTTGTTCGTGAAACTTGGCATAACTTCATCTCCAGCCACATAACCATATAAACTTCTACCTTGGAGATATGCTTCCATCCTTAATGACCAAGCTGAGTAATTACCTCTCTCCAATTTGTCAATTGATGAAGGAAATCCATCTGCCATGTTCTCCAACCTGCTCTTATACCACTGTGAAGAGATGGATAGGTATGTGCTTCAAGATGAAGAGGTGTTGCAAAATCCTTGATCTACACTAGCCAAATGAACTCCAGGAGTATATGGTGGGCCCTTTTAGCTTTCCAATGGATGTATTA
>CM035434.1:8019815-8022315 GCA_020310875.1 Ceratopteris richardii
AATTGGTTCAGTCAAAGCTAAGGATGGGAGCATTCTTCTGAGTAAGGTACTTTATGTTCCCACAATTCCAAAGAATTTGATCAGTGTAGGTCAAATTGTGGAAAAAGGTTATGAGGTAAGGTTTACCAATGATGGAGTTTATGTGGAAGACCCTAGTCAAGGGTATAAACAAGTTATTGCAGGAAAGAAAGAAGGAAGGCTCTTCACATTGAAGGTACAAGGAAATGTTGGACATGCTATGTTCACATATGGAGAGCAGAAGGTGTCAGAATTGGATCTTTGGCACAAAAGACTTGGACACTTTAATGAAAGAGGTATCAAAGAAATGATTAACAATGATTCAGTGCTTGGAATGCCTAACATTGCAGGTCAACACATGACATACAGATGTGAGGCATGTCAATTAGGTAAGGCTCATAAGCAATCCTATTCCAAGCATGGATTTATGTATTCAGAAAGACTTGAATTGGTGCATACAGATGTGTGGGGTCCTTCAAAGGACTTTAGTATAAATGGTTCAAGATATTATGTCATATATGTTGATGATGCTACCAGGTGGATCACAATTTATGTGATTAAGGAAAAGTCAGAAGTGTTTAATACATTTAAACACTATCATGCATATGCAGAAAGGATTACAGGTCAAAAATTGAAGAGACTAAGGTCAGATGGAGGGGGAGAGTATTTTTCAAATGAGTTCAATGATTATTTGTGGAATGCAGGTATAAAGAGAGAAGTTACTTGCAGGTACTCTCCTCAACAAAATGGGGTAGCAGAAAGAAGAAATAGGACTCTTGTTGAGTTTGCAAGGTCCATGATAAAAGAGAAGAATTGCCCAAATTATTTGTGGGCTGAGGCTGTTAATACAGCTACATATTTGGTTAATAGATTGCCTTGTAAAGCTTTGCAGGGTATGACACCATATGAAGCTTGGTGGGGTAAGAAACCTACCTTGGATCATTGCAGAATATTTGGATGCTTGGCATATGCATATGTGCCATCTCAATTGAGGCATAAGTTGGAGCCTAAGGCAGAGAAGTATGTATTCATTGGTTATGATGATAAGCAAATGGGATACAGGTTGTGGAGTCCATCCACAAAGCAATTTATTGTATCCAAGGATGTTACATTTGATGAGCAAGGTACTTGGTATGCAGGTAAATATAATGTACATGCAGATGATGAAGAAGTAGTGGAACAAAGGAAAGGTAAAGCAAAGATTCAATTACTTGATGAAAGTGAGAGTAATGAAGTGCAGATTGAAGTTGAAGAGAGGCCAAGGTTTGATCCAGAATGTGATGAACCAGAGACCTCAAGAAGTGCAGAAGTTAGGAGATCATCTAGGCACAAATGGCAACCTACAAGGTATAGCTATGACACTTCATTCTTGACTACTAAAGATTATGCTTATTTGGTAAAAGCAGATGAAGACCCTTCTACATATGAAGAAGCCAAAGGGAAGAAGAATTGGG
This sequence comes from Ceratopteris richardii, assembly GCA_020310875.1. Lineage (NCBI taxonomy): Eukaryota > Viridiplantae > Streptophyta > Polypodiopsida > Polypodiales > Pteridaceae > Ceratopteris > Ceratopteris richardii. The sequence goes on from CM035434.1 coordinate 8,021,288, forward strand.
AAGATGCTATGCAAGAGGAGTATGATGCATTGATAGAGAATCAAACATGGGATTTGGTTCCTAAACCTAATAGTCAGAAGATTATTGGATGTAAGTGGGTTTACAAAACAAAGAGATTTGCAGATGGAAGTGTGTCTAGGTACAAAGCTAGACTTGTTGTGAAAGGGTATGCACAGACATATGGAGTGGACTATGATGAGACCTATAGTCCTGTGGCAAAGATGACAACCATCAGGACACTCATTGCAATTGCTGCTTGTAAAGGTTGGAAGTTGTCTCAATTAGATGTTAAAAATGCTTTCTTGAATGGTTACATTTCAGATGAAGTCTACATGGAGCAACCAGATGGGTTCAAAGATCAAGTGAGTCCAAATTATGTATGTAAGCTCAAGAGAGCTTTGTATGGGTTGAAGCAAGCCCCAAGGGCTTGGAATTATAGGCTTGTAAAATTCTTGAATGATCTTGGATTTCAAGCATCAAAGGCAGATAGTAGCTTGCTAGTCAAAGCAAGTGAAGATGGGTTTATTTATGTGTGTATTTATGTTGATGATATAATACTTACAGGAACAGATGATAAGGGGATACAAATGATCAAAAAGCAGATGGAGAAAGAGTTCAAAATCAGTGATTTGGGGAACTTATCATTCTTCTTGGGAATGGAGATCTCTTATACTCAACATGGAGTATATGTGACCCAAGAAAGGTATCTTAAAAATTTGCTAACCAAATTTAAAATGGAAGATTGCAGGGTTGCACCTACACCTTTGGAAGTGAACCATAAATTGTCTAAGTTTGGAGGAGAAGAGTTCAGAGACATGAAACTCTATCAAAGTTTAATTGGTAGCTTGATTTATGCTACATTGACAAGGCCTGACTTGTCATATGCAGTTGGTGTGCTTTCACAATTCATGCATTGTCCTAGAAAAGAACATTGGATTGCAGGACAAAGAGTACTTAGGTACATCAAGGGTACACTCAAAGAAGGGTTGTACTATGGGTTTACTTCAGATACAAGAATCAAGATATAT